>OX457025.1:4586324-5081324 GCA_949752745.1 Protula sp. h YS-2021
ACACGTGTTTTTGAATGGGCTTGCCATTCGAACACGTCTTTAAAATGGGCTTGCCATTCGACACGTCTTTAAAATGGCTTGCCATTCGAACACGTCTTTAAAATGGGCTTGCCATTCGAACACGTCTTTTGAATGGGCGCAGTTTTCCTACATAACTATCCACATTTTCACTTCCCATTTTCCAACAATCAACCAACCAACCAAGTGGTAGAATCGTCTGAAACGTGTAAAAAACTAAATTTGTTAAAGTTGGTTTAGAACCCTGATTTTGACCTTACTACACCATGGTAAAATGTTCAAACTTATTTTATACATCATATGTTGTCAAAAAAACAACAAAAATTTGTTAAAGTTGGTCTAGAACCCTTATTTTTACCCTACTACACCATGGTAAAATGTCCCAACTTATTTTATACATCATATTTTGTCAAAAAACAAAATTTGTTAAAATTGGTCTAGAACCACCATTTTTCCACTACTATGACTTTAGAACATTCAAATAAGTAGCATGCTAAAATGTTCAAACTTATTTTATATATCATATGGTGTTAAAAACTAAATTTGTTAAAGTTGGTCTAGAACCCTTATTTTTACCCTACTACACCATGGTAAAATGTTCAAACTTATTTTATACATCATATTTTGTCAAAAAACAAAATTTGTTAAAGTTGGTCTAGAACCATCATTTTTCCACTACTATGACTTTAGAATATTCAAATAAGTAGCATGCTAAAATGTTCAAACTTATTTTATATATCATATGGTGTTAATAACTAAATTTGTTAAAGTTGGTCTAGAACCACCATTTTTCCACTACTATAACTTTAGAACATTTAAATAAGTAGCATGCTGAAATGTTCAAACTTATTTTATATATTATATGTTATAAAAACCAACATTTGTTAAATGTGCTTTAGAAGTGTCATTTTCCAACTACTATAACATAAAACATAGAGTTGTGAAAAATCCCATTCCTTCTCAAATTTATTGATCGTTCCCACGCTCTGAATTAGTGCACTCTGAAATTTATTGATCGTTCCCACGGTCTAGGCCTTTGATGTTTTCAAATTTATCGATCGTTCCCACGGTCTGAACGAGTGCACTCTGAAATTTTATCGATCGGTTTCCTCCACACTCTGAACGAGTGCACTCTAAAATTTATTGATCGGTTTCCCCACACTCTGTACGAGTGCACTCTGAAATTTATCGATCGGGTTTTCCCCACACTCTGTACACATGTACTTATTCCTATGCTGTGTGGTTAGAACCATTGAAATATGACTAATTAAATATTATCATAATAATAGTGAAAATAGACATAGAAATATAGCCATTATGTTAAAAAAAAAAAGTCACAGTCACATAATGTCACAGAGTCACATGATATCACAGTCACATGTTGTCACATAATGTCACAGAGTCATAAAAGTGAACAAAAAACCAAAAAAAAGTTTGCCCCGATGTGGTATCGATCCCGGGACTCTCACGTTGCTAGCCGTTTGCTCTGCCAAGTGAGCTATCGCGGCTTGACTGTTAAACGATCTGATAATGACATACATACTTGAAACTAATTATGTTCACATAGCAATTACATAGTCATATAGCTATATGACTATGTCCGATACATGCCATGTCTTGGTCCGGGGGGGGGGGGGTCCGATACATGGCATGTCTTGGTCCTGGTGGGGGGGGGGGCTCCGATTCATGTCATGTCTTGGTCCTGGGGGGGGGGTCCGATTCATGTCATGTCTTGATCCTGGGGGGGGGGGTTCGATTCATGTCATGTCTTGATCCTTGGGGGGGGGGGGTCTTTTAAGATTGAGGACCCGGGGGGGGTGTGTTCTAAGATTGAGGACCCATGATATGAAAGTGATGCCCGAGGGCGGGTTCGATCCACCGACCTTCAGATCATGGGTCCGCTTACGGGTCCTCTGCTCTACCAACTGAGCCATTCAGGCCAGAAGGTTAATCAGCAGGAAAATATTCCTCATATGCGGTTGGAATCACATCACACATGATTGACAGGTCATGTGACCAATGATGATTGACAGGTCACGTGACTAATGACGTCATGATGATTGACAGGCGACTTAGGGTTATCCTGCTTAGAACTGTCTTAATATGCCATAACATCATGATGACGTCATGATAACGTCATGATAACGTCATGATGACGTCATTATAACGTCATGATGATGACGTCATTATAACGTCATGATGACGTCTTTATGACGTCATTATAACGTCATGATGATGACGTCATTATAACGTCATGATGACGTCATCATGACGTCATTGAACGGGCGCGCGCTCTTTCGATTACCTGTTTCAAAATACCCATGCGAATTCGAAAACAATTACGCATTTTGACGTCACTTCCTGTTTTCGGAGCCACACTTTTATCCTGCTGAAAATCCCATTCCTTCTCAAATTTATTGATCGTTCCCACGCTCTGAACGAGTGCACTCTAAAATTTATCGATCGGTTTTCCCCCACACTCTGTACGAGTGCACTCTGAAATTTATCGATCGGGTTTTCCCCACAGTGACGTCATTATGACGTCACTGTTTTCAAACCCCCGTGGGGGTTCGAAAACACCATGTGACGTCACTATGACGTCACTTCCTGTTTTCAAACCCCCGTTTCTCCCCTACTAACAATGCCTTGGCCTCCTTGGTCACGTGACTTAGACGATATCAGCACAGTCTGAGGACTGAAGATGGAAGTTAAAATACAAAAGGACAAAAAAGTCTACATTTACAGCTATTAATGATTCAGTGGCCATGTAACCACTAACTATAGTTACTGTGAAAAAAATTAATCATGGTTAAAACCTCTGAAGAAAAAAAAACAACCCATTGCATTTACATTTACATTGAGTCGGGAACACAAAACCAGCTAAAGTAAGGTTTTTCAACGCAGTTTTATAATTAAGACGCATAATGGAAATATTTAGGTTTATTAAATAACGAAATTGTATTATCTTTGCTGGTGATAGAGAAAATAAAACAGAGAGAGAGAGAGAGAGAGAGAGAGAGAGAGAGAGAGAGAGAAGAGAGAGAGAAGAGAGAGAGAGAGAGAGAGAGAGAGAGAGAGAGAGAGAGAGAGAGAGATTTGAAGAAAGCGTAGCAGAAAGTGAAAGCGCCATTTCTGACGTCATTAGCACTAGCATTAACCTGAGTGTAATTATTATTTAATCCAATTACTTCATTAGCACAAAGACAAATCTCGCATTCAGATGTCACTTGCCCCTGTCGGGCAAACAACGACACTGCGTATTATTCTGTATTCCATACTACGCCCACATCCGGTTGCACATTGTCCCTTTTTGTTCTCTTTTATGTTATTGTTTCTCAATCGGAGCTCGTTTCTATGGCGATAGCTCAGGGCACTGCTTTGCTAGGAGAAAAATACAACATTGTTTTGAAAGTTTCTATAGTAGCTAATGTTATTAACCAAACTGCAAACTTTGTGCTGATAACCGTGCTTGAAAAACACGAGTTCTTGAATAATACTAATTCTTGAAAAACACGAGTTCTTGTAAAACACCAGTTCTTGAAAAACACCATTTAAAAAAACACCAGTTCTTAAAAACAACAGTTCTTAAAAAACACAATTTTATGAAAAATAGTTCTTGAAACACCAGTTCTTCAAAAACATTTATTCTTGAAAAAAACACTATTTCTTAAAAAAAAGTCAGTTTGTAAAAATACCAGTTCTCAAAAAGCACCAGTTCTTGAAAAAATACTCCAGTTCGTGAAAAACAACAGTTCTTTAAACAACACGATTTCTTGAAAAACAACAGTTCTTGAGAAATGCCTATTCCATGCTGCAAACGCGTGTGTATCTTTTATTGATTTACAACATTTCAACAAACAATCGATCAATCAAGAAACCAATGAATCAATCAATTAATTGTAGAATTTTTGTATCAGCATGATGTCTGTGTGTGCAACAGTACGTTAATGCTTTTTTTGTTGTCAACATAAATAATTCAAGCACTGTTGAAAATTACTGAATTTTGGAATCTTTTAATAGCCAGACATAAATTGTTTGAAGTCACTTAACTGTGTGAGATGAGTTCAGAATTAACTTAAGAAATGATTCTAATGTATATTAGAATTGGCTGACATTTGCTTTGTATGATCATATGGCCAAGAAATGTTTATTTGTGGATACATTAAGCATAAATAATACAGATGATGATACTATTTTTTTCAAGTTTCATTGAGCTCGTATTTCTGGCGATAACGACCTATGGTTGTTCAAGGAAGCACCAGCTGATTAGCATTAATAGTGTTTATACTGTGTAAAGTCAAAGTTGTCACTACCTTTGTTACTGAAGTTGTGTTCAGCTTGGAAGGTGCAGCATTAATAAACTAACACGACCGTTTTTGGAAATCACAAGTTTATTGCCAAAGGTGCGGCGCCCTTCGCCGATAGCTTTGTGACCTTCACCTTAGGCCATTTAAAACAACAACTGTGACAAATCGCAAATTAAGCTAAGTTATCCTCCAAAGGCCAAATGTAGGTAGCTGTATCGTAGTGACTAGTAAGGCCTGTTTTTTTTTAACTGAAAGATTGTTGGTGAGGCTTGCTTCCATATTTTCCCCAAAACACGGGCGCATTTCAGGCGTATTTCCAGGGTGGCGCTAGTGTACTTTTCGTTTGACTTCCAGTCACCTTGTGCCTTGATGACCTCGGTTGGCAACCTGCATGCAAGTGCAAACGAGGCGCCACCTCTGCACAGGGAATGACCACTGTAGTCTCTGGGATTATAACCGGCCTTTCCAAGTAACGCGGAGTAGGTGAGAGGCACTGAGTTTTCGCCCACACTATAAGACAGTAGGGGGGCTGCGAGTGGTTGGTTGGTGTGAAGAATCAGTCGAAGGAGTGCCGTCATCGGGCACAAATGAGAGCCTTCTATTGTTGGTAGTGGGATAAGCAGTTCAAGGGAGAAATTTTGTAACAAAGACTATAAACTACTAAGATATGACACTCTCTATACAGCGTATAGTATCCAGCTGATTGCAGCGCCCCTGGTGGAAGAGTTGCAAACTGAGAAAAACAGCTGTCACAAGACTTTACAGTATTAGTGTTCAGCTGAATAGTTCAATAGATTTTAGGGGGTTTAAATTGATTTGTTTCAGCAGAAGCTGAACAACAGAAGTAAGAAGGATAAAAATTGCCATTTTATTAGCACAGCCAGCTTTTATTTGACAAATATGATCAGATAACGATCATCCCCCTCCTGTCAAAGATCACAATAGAAAAAGATAAATACTGCTCTTACATTTGCACATTAAAGGGCTTGTCAACTTTTCTGTTTCTTTTACCACTCAAGGATCTAATTGAAGAAAAATTTGCCATTTTCAAAGCGAAATGAATTCGCATCTTCATAAAACAATCTTACAGCAATCATGTGCAATTTCAGGCAAGTCCCTCATTCCCACCAAATTGTTTAAAGACACGAAAAACTGTGCCAGCAGAAGCATTGACAGGGATGAACTCTTTCAACACACCATCTTCACAGAGTGGTCATTTTCCATCAATAACACGAAACTTTATGTTTTTACCATGTAACGAAAAAAACTGGACCTGGGCATTGTAAACGTTAAGTTCGTACAAAAAAAGAAAGAACTCCAGTCCAGCGTAGACTTTTGCAATGCTAAACAGATACCCCTTACCCTTTCTTTTTGTTTATTTGATGTGAAATGAAATAGATGCAATGGAATTATGTATATTGCAAAAGTGATTTAGGATTTTATAAATTACACAGCAATACAAATTCGCCAGATATCATAGTCAAGCGAAAGCCACTGGTTAACCATCTAGTTTGCGTTGATCACATCGTTAGCCTTACATGCTGAAGTCACCATATTTTGATAAAACCTTACATTTCTTTGTCCTTTTGGAATCGACATATTGTAGGCATAGTCTTTTCTAATCATTATCCAGGTGACAAAATGTTTTTATAAACTTTAAGACGGAAAAGTAATGAAAAGGTAAAAAAACACGTGCTCTTTCCAGGTGATGTCAATGTTTTGACAGCTTAATTTGCAACTCTTATACCAGGCGGCGCCACTGCTGTCTGGATAGGCGAAAATGGCTGCGTGTCATATATGAGTAGTAAACAGTCTTTGCGTATAATAAAGCGTTATAATACAACAGGATTCATGTGTGACTGGCAATAAATGAACTAAAAATGAATCTACTTTGCATACACAAACCAAATAAGCTCACCTATCCACATTGCTTATTATACCTACACAATACATGCTTCTTTAAATCCAAGCACTTTATGCTCACTGAATAACAGCGAGCATCCGTACACTCCGACAGATGGACACTGCTACAGGAAGGACTGACGTTATGTCACGACATCACGCCTCAAGCTTCCGTACCATTCTCTATGGTGTTGGTTTACGTGCGCTAAATAACATACATAGTTATTTATTTCATGATAGCCAGTAGGCGAATACTGGAAACAGAAGTATTCTGACTGGTAAATACGCCCGGAGAGTAAGTGCAGCTGTACTGACCGCTTTTCCAGTGTCGAAAACGTTACGTTATGCACTGCCGAAGGTTACTGGGCATCGGAATAACAGCTCAGCTACGCGACAAAAAGCATCGCACAGGAGTGTGAAAATTATCTAATTTATAAAAGAATATATTTGTATTAACAGAATGAAATAAAAAATATAAACACACTAGAGTATGGACTGATCCGAAAACCCTTCCTTAGTCTTGCTTACTCTTTGTAATCGCCTTCCAGGGCTACCTCTGCTGCAGGCTGGAAGGGATTTTTGGATCAGTCCACGTGCTTGTGAGGTCTTATCGTTATCCCATGCTTTAGCCAATGAGGACTATTTCTGAGGAGCTACTATTACGAAACACTGTTATTAAACTCCTGTATGAAACTTTGACAGGGATTTCAAGTTGATTACTTATGAACTTGTGTCATAACTTGGTGTAGAAATAGCTGGTTAATCATTCGAGTTGTCACATTAGCACACTGTTTGTGATAATATGTTCGTTTTAGGTTTTGTCCAAACAAAAAGTATATATAGAAGGTTTTAGTGCATCGTAAAAAAGTAGATTGACTTCTGTCCCGTGGTGACGCTAGAATAAACAACATTCATCTAATTTTTTTATCAACGGAATATTATAAAAGGTAATATTGTGAAAATGCGAATTGTTGATGATAATTATTGTAATAATTTGCAAACGCGGCTCGATACTCACTGGTGTTAAACATCGTAAAACGGTTTCATAATGCAAATAGTCACGATTCACACTTAAAACCCTACAAGAAATATAAAACCTGTTATCCATTCAAAAAGTACATAATACAAAATGGATTAAAACGATTAACAAAGGTATTTTTGGGCCAAAATGTAGGATATGGTAGAAACAATCATCACAAGTCCTGAACAAGGATGGAATCAAGACATCCCATCAATCACTCGCATTCATTCCCATCACTGCACACTGATACGACAACACAACTGATGACCCTAATTTGACTAGAAAAACTAGATTTTAAATCTTTGGGCATAAATACATAAAACTGAATATTTGTTTTACAACAGGGACCTGCTTACGGGTCTATAGAACAAAAGAATATTTGCTTTCGTATATAAGAAATAAAGAGAAAACATAATGACGTCACATGTCAATGATCGGGTTGCGGCGACCATGCAAGATGCGGAATCTGCGCGCCTAAATCTAATCTTTCTAGAAAGAACTGTTGGAAATGAATGTACCACAAAGCTATTCCCGCCACTCTTGATAAGTAATAATCCATACTAGATTATCATATAGATAATCACAAAGATTACCATATGGTTTATCATATAGATTTTCAAAAAAGATTACCATATAGAGAACAACCTAAATTACTTCATCTCGAGACATAAATGTTGGCCTGGCCGAACGCAAGTTACTGGAAGAACAACAGTTGTAATGTCTTCGCGAAGAAAATAAAAAGATTGGATTTCTGTCTCGAAATTCTTTGCTACACAACACAAAGTGACACTTTATTTCTTGTGGTTATCTTTGATTTTAATACTGTTAGTGGTTATAGTCTCTCATATTAGAAGCCAATAATCAAGACGGTTGTTATGAACCAACAGCGAATTAAGACATGGCTGCAAATGTTTAATTTACACCAGAGATATACATATGCAGCGAACATTGTAGTTATATTAAGATTCAATCATAAATATGATATCGCTTCATGCAATGGCTGCAGCGTACATATCCGTATATTGAGGCTATTCTCATACTGTGGATTTGCTAAAGACTGACTTAACTAATCCACAACCCTGAAGATTAATGTTCTGATTCACCGTGCGTAAGCTTATCCTATGCAAATCCACAGTTTTGAATATAACATAATATGTTTATCTTCGGGGTATGAGTCATTCCTCATAGGTTAAAAAAATGAGTAAAATTGTATAGGCTAGTTCATGTTTTGAACTTCGATTGGAGAATGGATATACAATTCCTTGGAGATAAGATGCATAATTGCTATGCATCTTATCTCCAAGGAACCTCCAGCTGCAAATTTACCCACAAAATAATACAATTAATCAAGTAATAAAAATATTTCAAGTATCAATTATTATCAACAAAACTGCAAAGCACAAAATACAAAAGTCTATTAATATAGCTGTTGAGTGCTAAGACTTAAGTAAATACTGGTGAGAAACTTCACTTGGACGTATTTAAAAGTGATATAAGGGGAGTTTATTGTCAGCATATTCCAAGAACACTGCCATTAATATATAAGTAAATTGGGTTTTATGTGGGGGCGAGAATACTACTTGTCTCGTAGAGTACATATGTCATTATCTTATCGGGTACATAGTTGTTATTGTATCGTTTCCTGTTACTATGGTTTAGTAATTTTACTCAATGACCAAGAAAGAATATAAATAACTAAGTGTAAAACAGTCGTCAGACGGAAGCTGAATCAAAGTCGGTTTTGTGAAATTGTTCAAAATTATGTCAAAGGATCCTTTTTGAATATGATTATAGTTATCAGCTGCTCTCGTTTGTCAACAAATTGCATACGTAAACTTCATAGTGATCTTAAATCTTAAATCGTCTAGCAATAGTAATGATGAGGTTTTCAATGATGTAACACAATTTTCTTATATGGGATGTATAATGAGGTTGCATTCATGAGCAATAAACACAGGCTAGGTGGCTGCATTGTGGCCATTTGAATCACGCATCTAATAGTTAAGCCAAAAGCAACGTTAATTAAATCATTGTTTCACATTCACAAGCCAATGATTGCTCTAAGAGTGATTAAGTATGGACAGTAATAGGGAGTAAGCAACAAATGTTTCCTTTCACCGGTATTTTCTGCCCACGACTCACGTGACTGGTGTGCCAAGCGATGGCAACCTTAATGCCTTGTGTACAAATTTTATCCAAGGCCTTGGTGATTAAGCGGCAAGTTACAAGAAATGACTGTATTATATTAGACAATTATTCCCACTTCAATCTTATCGTAACACGTTGCAAAATGCTATTGTATTTTTCTCTTATTTGATCTTATTAAGGCGCTATTTCATTCCTAATTCATACTTATTTTTCATGCTAAAGAAGATACAGTGATATTTCTTCATACTTTTAAAGTCATCAAAATTGTGAATGAATTGCAATTAAACATGGCGGAAGTATGGGTATATTAACGTAGTACATAACAGAACACTAAGGAATTTCTACACCAATCATCGTCACGTGCCTTTTAACCCATGGTAACACCGCTTGAACAATAAAATTAAAAGCTTTTCTCTGTAACTAGAAGAACCTCACTCTAATTTTGACACATTTATGCAACAAAACCTTTTAACGACCTTTTAATTCAGGACTGGCAACATTTTAGAGCCATGCTATGAGCAAAACAGGAAAGGTCTATTCTTAAGGATGTATACATTTTGACATTTGGTTTCTTTGTGTTAGAAAACGACTTATTAGAGCTCTAGAACTCTGAGATATTAAAATGACTTTCAGAAGTGACAGAAAGCAGAGTGGACAGTGGAACTATCTCAGTTGCAGAATATCGTCAGTGAAGTAATGCTAAATGGTCTCATTAAGATCTCTTGTTTCGTTTTTACGTGACAGCTGCCAGATTCCATCTAGTATTTTACGCTCAAATCGTAAAGAGAAATTTATTGCATAGATCTAGTTAGAACACACACACACACACACACACACACAAGAAGAGCACGAGGGATTATTATCTGATAATCACCGATGCTACGTTAGTGCATACTTCTGTATCATTCCTTGAGCAGTACTTGTTAATCTCAGTTCCATAAATTCTGTAGTGGTAAGCAAACTAATGAATTTACTCCTATTCATATGACGTAATTGTTTGCTGTTGCTTGGCGGTTAGTAATGATGCAAATGGAAGTTACTTTATGACCTGTCTTTAATTCGGTGTGCAGACATCTTTAAGAACTAAATAAAAGTAGCCGCAGATCTTGCAATCGGAACAACGGTCTTGCTCCCAGGGCCCGCTTACAAGACAAATGAATTAACATAAAGTGATCTCATTTGTGAGTGGTCTTAAATGTACTGATAACAGTATTGATAAAAAACTGTTAAAAGCACTGATAAACGTACTGATGAAAGCACTGATAAAGTACTAATAAAAGTACTGACAAAACTATTGATAACAGGTCTGATAAAGTACTGATAAAAGAACTGATAATAGTACTAACAAAGCACTGATAAAGGCTATGCATTTTTGTAGCAGTGTAGAAATAAAACGTTTGCTACCGACTACTAAACCTTTGTGTTGAAATGCTGTAAAATTTTAGCGCATAGTAAAAATTAAGCTGCTTAATAAGTGGTCATTTTTTGCTTAAGCTTAAATTTTGGTTGTCAACTTTATAGTAAATTATATGTCATTCAGCTGTAAGCAATTAAATAATAGTTTTGTATTTTTCTGTTTTTAATAAAAGTTATCTGATCATGGGCACTTCTTTACGCCGAGTGGCATTTTGACGTCACTGTATTTTAATGTCATCATACACTTTAACGCCACAATGCAATTTTTTGTCACTATGCAATAGTCTCGTTAAAGTCCTTAGTAAAAAAGTGTCGTGGAGAGAGAACATCGTATTCCCTGACGCTTGACGGTTGACGGTTGAGGGTTGACGCTTGCTATATTGATGGTGCATGCATCAGACGGACGACAGATTGTATATGGTTTTGTTTTCGGGGGAGTTGTGACTTAGGGGTTGGAAGGCGGACCATTAGTCAGGCTCTCTTTAATAATGTAGGACTTATTTGTGATTATTTTTGGGCAAGTGATTTGTGACGTCATTTAATTCTCTTGTTTATTATTTTCCTGACTAAACCACGCACAATCGCTACTAAATTGCAGTGGCATAAATTCCAGTTAATGTATTTGGAAGAAGTACTTTAGCCAACAACGAGATTATGCTAGGGCTTTAAACCGTAAGTTATTTTTTATTATTCAGTACTGTAGATATCTGGATTAGAATATAATAGAGAAAAAGTATAAACTATGAAATTTTGGAAAATGGTTGTAATAATGCTTTGTATTGGTATGACTTAATTTCAATTTTGGTACCTCACTGGCTTGGAATTCTGATAAACTCGAATTTGGAAATAAGCAAAAAATACACAACTATGCTTAGTATTATTAGTAGCAAGGCTATCGCCTCCTACAAGGCTGCTTAACCATTGGGTCTATGAGTCTGGGCCAGCGGTCTTGCCACATTCCTTTTCTGTTGAATCAATCTGACCAGCGTTGTGTTGCACTAGTTCTCCCTTGGCACTCAGTAGCTGATTGAAGAGCACATGTTCTTAGTGATTGACAGAATGAAAGCATAGAATGGAGTTATTTAATACTGGACACAGGACATTGATACGTGTGCGTGACAGCACTGATCCAGCAAGGTCTAGCGCTATGAAAACATCAAAGAGCGACACTGCTTTGACGGTATTTTAACCTTTTCAGTCAGTTCGGTGATTTGAAAGGCTGTTGGACTTGTTCGTTCAGGTACTCTACCAAATGGTACACATTATGTTTATGTGAATAAAATAGTGTATGAAGAAGACTTACAAAAGTTCGGCATTGAACGTCAAGATGTCTAGACGAATTCAAGCAAATCAACCATTTCTTCATTTATTAACACGTAGTAGTGCTAAACGATGTAAATCCTTATTGAAGTAAGGTACAAAAGAGGAATTAGCCAGTTTATTTAAAATATGTTTTAATATATTGCATGTAAATTTACCATTGAAGTCACATATGTATAAAAAAATTAAAGCGTGGACAACACACCACTCGACATCTGGCTGACCATCAAAATGGTCACTATTCCTGAATCAGAATATAGAAAATTATCATCAAGTCAACCTTCAAATAAAAGTATTAGAATATTAGTGAATAAACTTAAAAAAAAAGAAACGAAATCGTGAAACTGCAGTGGAAATGTCTCAACAACGAGAGACACAACAACGGAGGTATGCTGCATCATCTAATGTTGCAAAGTCAGAACAGTCACAACAGTTAATATTTCTAAGCCATTTGCAACCTTATATCATGTGAAAGTAACACAACTTCTGCCAGAACTCAAGAAACATGGTGCAAGATTGACAGATATAAATGAACTTCTGTTAAAAAGTGGAGATGTAATTGAAAATGTTAACATTATTGATTTACTGAAAGAAGCATTAGTTGCTACAAGAAGAAAAGAACGACAAGCACCACCACGAGGCTGAAAGCAGTTTATTCAGGAAATCGTAGACGCTAATATTAAAAAAAACTGTTTTTGGCAAAAAGGCAACTCGTGAAGATATTGACAAAGAGATAAAGCAGCGTCAGCAAAGCCTGTTTCATGAAGGATGGGAAACTTTTTAACATGGCTTAAAGAGTTATGGTGTTGTTGTAAAGAAAATAAAAATAAAAATAATATTCCCATAAAAAGGGTGTATAAGTGCTTGTTGTCAAGGAAAAGTAGTAGGCAGCAATGTAGATCATGCAGACAGTGTGGATGACGTGTGTCGTGCATGACGTAATGTATATACACATCCAGTCTATCCACATGCATATACGATTTAGCTATCATAGAGTCAACAAGCCTATCATAGACTCTACATTACTTTACCCAGTAATGCTAGCATGAACTATTATCCTACTATTAAGGCCTCTAATTATCAAATTATGAAAGGAAAATATGAAGTGGCCTTAGGTAAAATTCAATATCCACACACATGAACTACAATGAGGCAAGGAATAGACTATAATCTTGCTTATCGATCACCATTGGATGCGTTTTATCAAGTTACCATTCCACATAGTTACTACAGATCAATACCTGAATTTTGTAGTGCAATAAATGAAGAATGACAAAAATCTATTGATGCAAACCCTATTCAGTTAAAGTATGATAAATTGTCCATAAGTTCTTCTTATTCATTTTTCAACTAAGCATTGAAAGCAAAACCACATTATCTTTTACAAGTGTAATATTAACTTTTAGCTAAGAAAGTAAATAAATATTAAGCATTCATTTGCATTGTGCAATGATTACTTCCGACAAATTTGTCAATCCACCAAACCCTCCCCCCCAACCCCATCGATCCCGGTTGCATGGAATATATCACAATTTTATGTTAACCTTTAAAAATAAAAAAAATTACTTATCATTTTATGTGACTTAAACTCATGTGGCTTAAGAACTAACCTCTCGAGCCAACCCCATAAACAAATATTTCTCCATTTTGAACGTTTCTTGTTATTTTTGACAGTTCAACATAAATAATTTATTTGAACTCAAATTGCGAAATAAAAAAAAACAACAAAAACACAAATGATGCAATTATATGGCGTAATCATGTAATGCTCCGTTTTGAGGCTGTGTCCTTAATGTCGTCACTCTATTATTGATCGATTTTGAGAACCCGTTTTCTCTTTGAAGCTTGAGCTATCATATTCAAAAATAGGGCTAAAGAAATTTTAAAATACCAGATTGGTTTACCTAATCAATCACAACATGTAGTGTATAGTTTTTCTATGAAATTATTAGACATAATATTTGATTTTATCGGTAACCGACAAGCTACTGATAGAGAATATACAGGTATAATGGAAATGCTTGCGATATAGTCCGGCGCACAGAATAAGCAATCGACAAGGCGCAGAGAATCAACAATCGACAATCTTGTGACACAGGTTTAATTTATAAGTTTTCGACATAGTCCGACACATAGAATCGACAACCGACAAGCTTGTGATACAAATCATACAGATATAATCGACACACTTGCGATATATTGCGGCATAAGGAATCGCTTGCGATATAGTCCGGCACAGAGAATCAGCAGTCTATAATCTGGTGATACAGATTATCCAGTTTTAATGCACAAGCTTGTGATATAGTCCGGCACATAGAATCGGCAACCGACAAGTTAGCTATATAGATAATACAGATATGAACGAAGAGCTTGTAAAATATTTCGATATAGAAAACCGGATAGTGATAGGCTTGCGATACAGATTATACATATATAACCGACAAGCTTGTGATATACAGCGGTGTGCCATGCTCAAGAATTTCGCAATAACGCACGTGTTAATTTTGAAAACATTATACTTGGACAATTTTAAGCAGAAAATCTCACCTCAGTACTTGGTAATTAAGACCTTTCTTGTTATAATTTATAACATTCGCCTTAACAAAGAGATGTACAAACTTTTGATAAACACAAATAGGATTTCATGTCAAATATCGGGAACTTCAATTTTAAGGTTTTCTTTATTGTGAGGTTCAATCTTTGGCTCAACCTGTTCTTTTAAATACAGCTAATAGTTTTCTATAATATTGGCATTCTGAGATTGAATAGGCCAAAAATAACGTTTATGTTTTTGTAATTTCGTACTGATTTTGCGCGATGTATTGATGCGTTTTCATTCTGAAAAATGAAGTTATTTTCTCAGAAATGAGGAGCGATGACACTCCATGAGCTATTGTCAATAATTTATATAGATTTTTTCTGTATTTGTATTTCCATTAATAACCACAAGTAGAGTAAATGAGCTTTCCATCACCTTGAAAACTATGCAGCACAGTAAAAGCCCGGGTTTTGACGGTCTCTTAGCGGAATTCTACGAAAAGTTTTGGCATATCCTTGGCCCATTCGTGTTGAAATATTCGAAGTTTCAAAATTAAGTAACCTACTCCCACGTTCGTAATTTTGTTGCAAAGCGAGGTAAAGACTCCGAGCTTATAAAAACTGGAGATCGATATCCCTGCTGAACACAGACTAGAAAATACTCTCCAAAACAATTGCCCGAACAATCTCATCAAAATCATAAAACTTATTAATGAGGACCAAAATGCTTTTATTAAGGGGAGACATATTGAAGAAATATCCGGCTAATCTCCGTTCGTTTGGAATTTACCGAGCATGGAAAAATACCAAGAACACTCCTGGACTGCTTCTCGACTTCGTTATTGCTGTCAAAATTCTTACAATATTGATTAGAGAAAGTAAGAAAATTGTTGGCTTTGGAGCAAATATATGTCGAGTCTTCGCATTACCAAATAAAAAACAATGCTTTTCTTGCTAGGACCTTGGAATAAAAAAGGAAGTTTACGTGGCCTCGCAGTATCCTGATCATGTTTTAATATGCTAGGCGTATCCTTGTATTATGTGCTGCAATTCTAAGCAAGGAACGAGCTCATTATGAAACGGACATGTTTCTGTGGAATCACAGAAAAACTAAAGTGAAGCATAGTACTCTTATTAGTGCGCACACTGCAGGGGGCTTAAAGGCAAGCGACAGTAAGCCAAAAGACTAAGCACTAAAACTTGCACGGATACCAAGAATAAAAAACACAATAAATGGTGCGCAATACTGCGGGTTAGGTTTGTTGTTTAGATGTAATTACGACAGCAACAAGTTAGTATATATACCTCCTTTCTTTTGAGAAATTAAAAAAATACTGCAATGTGTTTCAAACCATCAAAGACTCAGCACAAATTCTGTGGAGTAATAGAAATATATTTATGAACAGTAAACAAATAGTTTATAAAAGCTATTTCGATAAAAGCATTTATTTTGCAAAAGATCTACAAGCGCAAATGATAATTTTCGATCAATGGAATAGTTAAATGAAAATATAACCTAAAACTTAACTTTTTAACTTTTCATGCATTTAAATCTGCAAATCAATTACGAGTTGTATGTCATATGCTCGAATGCTGATGTCAGATGCTCGAATCGAGTTCATTAATTTGGGGTTTGACACTGGTTAAAATGCCAGATCCGACTCAAACACTGTATATAAAAGTACTGCTATTATGAAAGCGTCTTGCACAGTTATGAAGTTTGTAGCATTTCACTATAAGATAATCCTAAACATTGTGGCTCGCAATGTAAACTTTAAAAATTGGGGCATAAGGCACACCAACAAGTGCAAATACTGTTTTTCAGAGGATGACTTGTTTCATATATTTCTTAACTGTCCCATCGCTATCAACAGAATTGATACCTCGTTTAGAAACATTGGCATTAAATGCTTCAACACACTATAATTTCTGATAGGCAAAAAATCATATTTGTCTACTCTTAAAATATCAGATTTGGAAATCTCGTTTTCGTTTCTATAACTACTAGTTTTCAATATTCAACTCTGTTGAAAGAAATCCAGGCACACATAGACTTCGATAAAATGTATCTTTCGATTGGGAACTTTGACCTGCAGTGGAAAGCTGGAGTCATCTACTTTATTAAGTTTCAGATGTGTACATGCCCTCTTCTCCAAGATAACACCAAGACAACTCAACTGCTTATCTGATCGTTCAATTACATTACATTGTACTCGATTTGTCTTTCGTTGTAACTAAATGGCTGTCTGATTTAAAACGTTGTCCTGTGACGCCTTGTGTTGTTTATGTGCGCGTGATGAGAAAATGTGAATAATACTCAAGTTATTCAATTGTCCTGAGCAATCAGGAATAAAAAATTAATAAATGACGAAAATAGCCACAAGATGACCAGCACCGTACCAAGAAACGCACCCCAAAATCATCAAGCACGGTGGCATCCATTATTTAGCAGGCTTTCCAAAAACTTAAAATATATTATTTACTCGAATAACTATTTTTATCATTTTCCTCCACTGTCCCTGGACATTCTAGTATCGCCTCCCCTGGCCAAAAACAAACGCCTTGTCTATTCAATTCCGTGATTCAAATGTTCTTCTTAACTGAAATCAAGTTTTGTTTCTTGTTTCCAATTTGTTTTTTTTTTGGCATATCCATTTTGTTTAACATTTTAACACCGCATGTACTGAAGACCTATTTAATATTAAATTTTTGGCAGTCTCTGAGCATTTTTATCGTCTAAATAATTCCTTGTGATTGTTTTATTTACTGATTTTTAGGTCTTTTGATTTTCCAATTGCACAAAATAGGTTCACAAAAACGATATTCTTTTTACAAAACTCACTTATCACGTGAAGATAACCTTGAAATTATAATATTGACCTAATAAACATAATGTTCGAATGCAAACCGTCTTCTGTCCATTACAATATATAGAAGTGCAATAGGGACGCCATGTTTTTGGCACATGGCTGTAGTCCAAAAAAGACCGCCAAGAGATATGTTTTGGAAAGAATCAACCTTGTCAAATTTTACTTTAAAACAACAAGATAGTACCTTAAAAAACATTTCTTTAAACATGAGTGAAGGTCAAAATGGTGTTTTATTTTCCTATTTCTTCCTTCTTGTTCAGTGGATTTTTTAATCTTTCGCAACATGTTTAGGAACTTTTGTAGAATTATAAAACGCTGAATATCGTTCTTCCTGGAATGAAAATGAAAAACCCACTTTCTTGCATTTTTGTACCTATATTTTAGTACTTTGTCACTTGAGAATTTGCCTGTACATCCCTGAAACTGTTTCCATAGGCCGTTTGCAGTTTGGGGTTGGACGCAGCAGTGTTCCCATGAAGACTATTTCTAGTTATATGTGTTTCATTTATAGCCATTTTTTCACCATTTGTCACATTAAAAAGGGAGAAGTGCTATAAATTGCCGACGGATGTGAACAACCGAATCAAACAGTGACAGCTAATCCGGGAAACTCCGCATATCCTGATCTGGACACCGCAATCTATGGTGAAATCATAATTGATGGCACTGCAGCCCCAGGCAAAGCAAGGCAGAAGAATGAAAACAATATTATATGACCACCGGTAATGCAGCTTATGAAGACTTTGAAAGCAATCATAGACATCTAAGCGATGTAAAGTGACCTATATTATTAAAATAAAAATGACTTAAACTATTTAAGGTATTTACATACTTTTTTTCGCTCATGTATCTTTAGTTTCTCTTATATATTTCTTTTGCTCTTGTACATTTCTTTGCTGGCGCACGACTCTTTGCTAGCGTACCTCTCATTTTCTCATCTTGTCCCTTTATTTTCTTTCGTGCCTTTCTTCGGTCGGATACCTTTCTAAATTGTCGTACCGTTCTTTTTACGTATGCATTTCTTTGCTAATGTAGCATTATCTGCTAGCGTACCTTTACTTACATACCTTTCTTTGTTCCCGTACCTTTCCTATCTCTCGAACCTTTCTTTATTCGCGTTATTTTAATACTCTCTTATCTTTGCTAGCATTCCAGTCTTTACTGCGGACATTTGTTTGAATGCATACCCTTCTGTGCTTCCGTTCTTTGCCCTCATACCTCTCTTTACTTTCCTACCTTTCTGTTCTATCTTTTCGGCTTGATTATATTTTTCCAGATCGGCAAAGATGATGCCATCAATTATATTATATTTCTGTTCTTCAACTACGACATTAGAAAGCTTTATTTTTTTAGATTAAAACGTCACATCCCAAATACGGTCAGTTGTTTATATTAATCAGTGATTCAACTTACAATAAATTCACATGAATCGAAGATTTTGTTTCCTTTTCTACGAAGAAAATATACGACACAGACCCATCAATAACATCTAAAAGAGTACTCAGCAGCATACCATGATGAAAAATCTTACTTACTTAGTTAATGTTTTTGAGAATTAAACTTAACAAAAGTTTGCAAAAGATATTTTTTATCAAGTATTATAATACAAACCCATAGATTAGTTAGCTATAAAAACGTCATAATAATAAACCTAGCATATATTAAGTAGAATTAAAATCAATTAAAGTTTGAATAGTTTCATTCAGCATTTTAAAAATAATATATAGTTGATCTGAACTGACCTTTAACCAAAGCATTATCATAATTATACTTACAACCAACAAATGAAACCTATTTTTGTTTTACAAAAAATACAAAATAACTTGATTGCACCTCCAGTGAATGTAAAAGTCGTTTCTTCTAAAAAAATATCAAACATAATACAATGACATCTGTGGGTTTTGGTTGTTAATTTGTTTCTCATAGTGCTTTTTCAATCACAAAAAGATATTTCTTGGTTTTGTTATGGCTGTTCAAATGTTTAAAATTTATCTAAAGGAATGACATCAATAAAACATTAAGAGTACTACAAAACTTTCATTGGCTGTGTTTAACATAAATTCATGTAATCTCATGCAAATTTTACCGGTTTCATCTTCATTATCCCTCGGTTTCCAGTCCTCCTGTTGTTTGCAGATGCCTATTTTGTATTTTCTATACATGTGCTGTCCTAACCTTAAGATACAAATCAATGAGATAATAAGCTATCTCATCACATTTCGCTGAAAGTTTAATTATCTATAAATGTTGGCAACAAAGTGAAATTTCTGACAATCATAGAAAGCCATAAATATCCCAAATAAGTAAAAATTATTTAAACATGTTCTATGCACCACATGTTATCTCACATCAACGGAGATGCCGAGTAGTTTTATAAAAACTGCAATGTGTCACCTGCAATGTGTCAAGTTATATCCCTTTACTAAAAAGCAGTGCACCACTCGGTCTCGACCGTAAGATTCTGCACACAGCAGTCTGCATTTAAGTAAAACGGACCGACTGACGTGACTGGTCCATAGTTGCTAGCGAAAAAAGTATGTACTCCAGAGTTCATATGTATATCACATATAGTTGAGAATCGTCTAGCTGAGCTCAGTAACACTGATAAAACGTTGCGCACACTCCGTCTTTGTCTCTCCCATATACCACCCATATGAGATGATGAGGGCTTGTTTATTTTGAAAGTCCCGTAATTCAGCCTTTGATTTAAAAGAAATAGGATATTTTCCTTTGATCCATGTTCTGAAGTTTTTTGTCAAATTCAGATTTAGCACCTACAAAATTCGTTCTTTGGTCGCTTCTCAGGTGACGCACTGGAAGTTGTATTGAGGCGCCTTAAAACATTTATATATGAATCGGTACTGATAGATTTCACCGTTTCTACACGCACGGCTCTGCAACTAAGGCAAATGAGTAATGCATGGTATCTTTTCAACTCCTTCCAGCCTTGCTTTATAACGATATGTCCAAATATGTCCACTGCGGCGTACTTAAAAGGTTCGGCCATTTGTGATTTATCGCCTGGTAGGCTTGTCATTTCCCACCATGTTTTCTGCAAATACTATATTTGCTAATCAGCAAGGCAGCAAAATGTCTCTCACCGATAAACTAAGATCCTACTTGTCGAAATGAATTTTTCGTTATGCCACGGTTGACTTTCGTTATGTCTTGATGGTTGACTTGCTCGTTGTAGTAATTAGTCTTGACTTGTTTGCTATTTTTTGGGTAGCAGGAACGGATGTTTTAATGCGTTGGTCATGTCAGCTTGATCGGATGTGCAAAATAACCGTGACTTTCACAATCTCAAACTCTGTTTCTGTCACAGATGGGTATTTTTATTTTGAGCCAGATAAGCAAATGAGTGGCCGCGTCAAAGAATCACAGTGAAAAAGCTGTGATTCTTTGAATTTTATATATACTATAAACACAATAAATATGACATGATCTACCCACTTAAACCAACGTTGTCACAGACCTGCCCACAGTGCACGCTAGATAAATAAATACATAAATAAATAAAAAAATAGATAAATAAATACCCAAAAAATGTTTCAGACACCTTGGTGTACTCGTCCAATGCGCACAGTACTTTAATATGAAACTTCACGGTGACAAAGACATAGCGCCCAAAACGCGTACAGTGCCGAGAAATGCTGATTCACCAGAGAAGAACGCACACAGCGTCCCAGACACGCACAGTACCTTGACAAGCAGACTCGTAGCACGCTAACTTGGACAGTGACTGTTCAAAACCGATAGCGCATTGCGATAAGCGACGCGTTGTTACTGCCTCAATGCAACTGACGTATCATTACGAACTGGCGGAGGGACGTCCACGTGTCCAGAAAACTGCATCAAGACTCCCACAGCATTGCCTCCACGGCTACCAGGTGCACACGGTCAGGTGCTACAAGTATACATTTACCTCACTTTTACCATTCATAAAGCATTTCACTATATAGGCATGCAAAACAATTAACTCGAAGCCGGTTACAACGAATGGACCATACACAGAAATCCATTGGAAACACCCTATACATCGAAAGCCCAACCAATGTTCTCGGACAGTTTCTGACAGATAATGTGTTCACGATGTGCCTTGGAAACCATGCCAGGCATTCATGTCTCAAGACTCACAAAATCACATGTCACAATTGGCATATCTTCAAGCTAAATGGCTTAGCGAAGAAACCATTTTAAACGAATTTCCTTAAAAAATCACGAGTTGCCCTATGTTTTGCTTACATTATATAACCAGACACTAGCTAGATTAATCAACACAGAAGGCAATAAATACCTGATATCTTCTTCACAAGAGTTTATATTTACATCCTTCACATAACTACATGTCTCGTGATTCTGTCGAATAATCATTCCATTTCAATACAAAACCTTTAATAACGACTTCCATGGACTTGATTCGCCAAGGTTGCATTTGTTTTCCGTTGTCAAGAATACCACAGTGTGACGCTGTGAGGCTGCATGTAAAGTGGCAAGTTATCATACAACCCTGAATCTCCCTTTAAAATGTCATATTTAGACTAGTATAATTCTTCATATTAAATAACGAACAAAAGTTTTTTTGTCATATTGGACACATGCCCCTTCTTAAGATTTTTACCGAGTAAAATCTCAGTAACTTTCCCTTTAAAGAAATTCATAGAATAGGTGATTTACATTGCATACAACTATTTTGCAAATATTCACAACCAGCATTCAACCATATACGATTATATTCTACTCAAATAATCTGCGCCTACATTATCGCGACCAGGAATGTCCTGAAACACAACACTGTATAGCTGCAACAAGATCGACCATCTCAGGTTACGTCATTAGTATGTTTTGCCGAATTCAGTAACACCAACGCCCTATGATCCTTTGCAAAATAAACAGCTTCCCTATCAAGTAAACCTTAAACTTATCCACTACCCATACGATAGCTAAACATTCACGGTCATATATTGAGTACCTTTGCTGTCTGGGTAATAACCTCTTACTAGCGTAAGCTACGGATGCTAATATACCATCTTGTTCTTGTAATAAAACTGCACCTAGGCCTATAGAAGACGCATCGGTCCTCAACACAAAACCCTTGTCTACTTCTTGCAGTTTAAATACTGGTTTCTTTGTCAACATCTGTTTCAGTCTATTAAATTCCTCTATGGCATGAACATTCCACTCAAGCTTAAATGGTAACTCGGATATTGACAAACCAGTGAGAGGTGCCGTGATGCTGCATATAGTAGTTAGTCTAAGAACGAACGAAGCTGAGTTTTATTTTCCGGCTTAAATAAATCTTTGACCATTGACCTTGTTTGAACAAAAGAACAGCATTCACGAAGTTGAATAACTCCCATCACCACGTCACATACTAATGTATCTAAGCATAACGCTTCTATCTCACCAACAAACAATAGACATTCCAACTGAACCTTAGCTATCCTTGCGTAATCGGATGAGTGATTTATCATGAAGTACTGTCTCCTTTCAACTGTCCACCTGTCACAAGTCGAGATTGAATAAACACTGTTGTACAACCTGTATCCTTCATAATTTATACTGGGATAGATTCAGTTTTCCTGGTTGAATATCTAACCTTTGCAGCAACATTGGATCTAATTCATGATATGCAAGAGACCTTAGTCATTCAATACGCTCACTATTTCCTTCACAAGATCTAACACCATTCTCAGAAGCGGCTATATTTCCAAAAACCTGCTTTTGGACATCAGTCCTTGATGTGCCCTAATTGACCACAACCAAAACACTTTTTGTGCGAAAAGAACTGTCTAGAATTTGATGAATTACTAGAACCTTGATCCGATCTATTTCTTTTAAAAGACCTGTTTTCTGGAGGTTTATTGTTAAGTTTATTTCCTCTGTATTTGCCTTTCTGAAAGCTTTGACTAAAGTTTTGATACGACCGTTCATGAGCCGGATCGCACAGATCGGCTACACCAACCATGCTTTCCATACTTCCAACCTTATGTTCGCGAATGAAGTAACTAATTCTGGATCTGAGTTTTGCAAACAATGTTCTCTAACGATAAGGTCTTTCAAGCTTTCGAAGCTTTGTTCGACTTCAGCAAGCTCCACCCAACGTTCAAAATAATTTAAACTTTGAGCTGCAAACTGAGAAAAACCATCATATTTCCTTTGCCTGAAACTGTTAAATTTGTTTTTGAACTCTTCTTCGTCTAATTGGAATCTTTGAAGCAATGCCTCTTTCAACGTCGTGTAGTTGTTTACATGCTCATCAGGGAGTCTAGCATAAATTTCTAGAGTCTTCCCTTCAAGTAACGCACCTAAAAAGATACACCAACTATCACGAGACCAACGCCGAGCTGTAACATTCTCAATCCTGAGAATCCTGAGAATATAAGAGTCGATGTCATCCTTACCACAATTAAATTTTGGAAGTTTTGGTAAAACTCCATTTGAACTGGCTTGCTGATTTGTAATATCAACTTGAGAAACTCTAGCTAATTCTAACTGCAATTCACGGTCTCTAACTGCAATTCACGGTCTATAAGTTGCATGTTTAACATGGCTTTCTCATGTTCAAGTTTTTCTCTTTCTACAGCCAAAGCCGAAACCCTCGGCATCATCCTTTGGCATTGCCATACCTAGTGTTTCACACCACTTAAGCACAAGTTTCGCACAGGCTTAAGCAACAGCAGACCGTCACCAGCTAAACCAAATTATGGCAACAATTAGCCTACGCTTACCTATAGACTATTAATAAATAATAATCTATAATAAATAATTGATAAATACAGCAGTCCCAAGAATAACCTAAGTCACAGACTAACAGAACTAGGCAAAACCACATAGCTGACTAGTTAAACCAATCAAGATATCCGCCAGACTAATCACCAGCTGACAATAGCAAAGTCCCAGACACGTCAATACAACCATATATCTCACAACTAAGCCTTATGCCAACACCACTAGTTATGAACAGGTCATCGAACTAACCAATGTTTTAGATATAGTCACAGGCAAGTTCCTAAGCTAGAAAAATATCTGATAATACCCTAAATCACGAGATGCAATATTCAATCACACATATACACCTCACATGCCACACTTGCATGTATAAACCGAGCTAGTCTTCCGATAGCGCACAAAACAGGATTAAACTATAATCCACATACATTTAGTCAACGATATGCACTGCGCCAATATTTTTTTGAATATAATCGCACACATCAATGGTTGCACACAACATCCGCCACCATATATATATATATATATATATATATATATATATATATATATATATATATATATATATATATATATATATATATATATATATATATATATAAAAGATATCAGTACCTGGCCGTTATAGACGTATGTTCCTTCACTCAAAACCTTTTCAGTGCACCTGGTTATTAACGCAATAATGATTTAAACTCTGGTATTGATTTCACCTTTAAATCCTATCAATGTTCAGCTAAGGTGCACACGTTTATATCTGTGGCACTGTTATCGTGGAAGCACCCGCACATGTACACTTTACCGCAAAACAACCCAGTTTTGTTTCACTTCCCCATAGAGCTACACGTCACACCTTTCAGGACTCCTATCATTATAACAGTGACACACCCTTTATCGTGTACACTTTATCGTGCAGCAGCCCGCTTCCTTTTCACTTCCCCAAGTAATTCCGCTTCACTTGAAAAAGAATACCTGATCAAAAATGTTAAGGTTACTCTGAAGAACGGAGCTGCGCTCTATTTCCGCTCTATTTGACAACACAGTGATTTGATACTTGACTACAGTTCATAAAAACAAGTCTACACTTCAATGAGCTTATAGCAAAATCACTCTAGCTTAAAAAATTCCAATAATAAGGGCGGGGGGGGGGGGGGCTGGCTAAGGCTGATTCTCAGGTCAACATTGGTTAACTTTGATTAATAGGCAGTAACTTCTGAATGTTTTTAAGAAGGGGGATAGGGTCGCACGCCTTTCTAGTTTATTGCAATAAGTAAATTGATCGAAACCCTTTTTACCTGCGGCTAAGACACCAAGACAACTGTCATATTTTTTATAAAACAGGGCGACCTAACGCTGAAGGGATACACAGCTTCTCTAAAAAACATTTACTGTGGATCGTCCCTTAAACACTGACTGAAGGAGACGCATATTCTTAACTAGACCGTTTTCGCTACCGAGTAGCGAAAGTTACACTTGGGGGCACAAAAAATACGATTCTGAACTCTGAAAATTCAGAACTGACGATGAACAAGTAGGTGAAGTTACCTCTTCCATTATCTTATCTTTTAGGCCCAAACGGTCGAAAATAGCTTAAATCGCAATACCTCTAACCGTCTTTGGAACTTCAAGTGTTTGACTTTGACCATGACAGAAATGGTCAAGATCACTGAGGTATCTCTTACATAACGCTGTTTAGACTGAAAGGGTCGAAATAAGCTCAAACTAGATCTATCGCTACCCGTTTTCAAGACAGTGGTCAACTTCCGATGTTTCACCGTCACCGTGTCTGAGGTGGTCAAGTTACCGAGATACCTCTTACATAGAGTCTTTTTGGCCCAAAAAGTCGGAAATAAGCTCAAAGTCGCTCTATCTCTAACTGTTTTCGAGATAATAGTCAACTTCCGGGTTTTGACCTTGAGCGAGGTACATCTTATGTAACGTTGTTTAGGCCCAAAAGGTCGAAAAGGAGCTCAAAATCACTGCCTCTCTAACCGTTTTCGTGATAATAGTCAGCTTCCGGATTTTTGATCTTAAGCGTGACCCAGAAGGTCAAGGTCACCGAGGAACCACTTATGTAACGTTGCTTAGGCCGAAAGGGTCGAAAATGAGCTCAAAACCGCTGTATCTCTAACCGTTTTCAAGATGATAGTCAACTTCCGGGTTTTTGACCTTGAGTGTGACCCAGAAGGTCAAGGTCACCGAGATACTTCTTACATAATGTTGTTTAGGCTCAAAGGGTCCAAATGAGCTCACAATCGCTGTATCTCCAACCGTTTTCACGATAATAATCAACTTCCGATTTTTGACCTTGACCGTGACCCAGAAGGTCAAGGTCACTGAAGAACCTCTTATGTAACGTTTTTTAGGCCCAAAGGTCGAAAACCGTTTTCGAGACAAGTCGGGCTGTGGTTAACGGCACGAGGGGTCGCGTGACCTTTGACCTTGACCCTCAAGGTCCAGATTAAGGATAAAATTTTACTTCCTATTGAGTACGTTTTATGTGTTCACACTGGGATTTTAGAGCCTTTATGGGTACCTTTTGTGATTAATAGGCGTTTTAAAAAATATTTTGACCTCATTTTGACCTTGACTTCTGAGGTTCAAGGTACAAATATTCTGCGGGTTTCACGACAACTCATTACCTTCTATGTTTCCGCCAAATGCCGCGTTTCTACGACAAATCCTGTAGGAGTTTTCTGGAAACGGCTTTGAGGTAAAAAAAACTTTAACCTCAATTTGATTTTTACCTTCAAGGTAAAAAAAATTTGTGGATTTGACGACAACTTATCACCCTCTGTCTCTGTGCCAGATTTGGTCGTCCTACGTCAAATAGCGTGGGAGGAGTTTTCTGGAAAAATCCTAGACTGAAAAAAGAGAAGAGAAAAGGAAAAAAGAGCAGAAACGTCGAGAAAAACTACAAACTTATACCTATTTGCATACCGCTCAACAAGCTCAAAATATGGCTATTTCTATTTTTGCGTGTGAGTGATCTGAAAGCTAACACAGCAATGATCAGTTAGTTGTGCACTGCATCTCCTATCGGAAGTCACGTGCGACAGTTAATTCAGCTTGCACACACATACTGCAATCGCTCTCATTGTGCGGGCGATCAATACGCCTAAGCTGATAGCATAACGTTGTACAGTTCCTTTAACTGAGAAAGCAAAACGTTTGCCAGCCTTATAACGGGCGTGAATGGCAAAATTTCAATGTCGATTTTTGCACAATAAATGCTAACGATTTTTTTTATAAAAGTTAAGCTGGACCAACAACAATGCTATGTTTTGTCTCTGCCAAATTTTGTCTTCCTAGCCTTAGAAATCTGAAAGGAGTTCGCCTGACAAGGTTTTCAAATTTAAAATTTCATTGTCCATTTTTGCATATAAAATGTTAATAAATTTCTAAAAAAATTAAGCTGAACCAACTAGACATGCTATACTATGTCTCTGCCAAATTTGGTCTTCCTACCCCTAGCCGTCTCAAAGGAGTTTGCGTGACAAGGTTTTGGCGGAAAAAGGGAAACAGACGGAAGCACCTTACCTAGTGATACGATTTCAATAAACTAGTGGATGGAAAATCCCCAAGTGTAATAACGCTTTCTTATAACAACAGGCCTTCACTTTGCAATGTCTCTTGCTTCAAACACATTGATCGATTTCCAACATACAAAGCCTTGTTTACATGCGTTGCTAAATAGGTCACTGCCAGCCTTCTATTTATGGCTTGCTTTGAGACAGTACATGCACAACGGCAAAAAAACAATATGGTCACATCCACCTGTTTCCGTGTCTGTTTCAGAGTGGGCGGAAGGGAGGAGGGAAAGAGGAGGGGAAAGGAGGGGAAAAGGATGCGGTGAAAGGGAGACACTAAATACTAAATTAAATAACTGCTCTACAGATTTCACAGATATCTGTCAAAATATGTGCCAAAATACTACCACTGTCTGCACCGAAAAATATATCTCACTATATTTCCGGACCACGGCTTAAATTTTGCTTCTCCTGGCAGGCTCGCCACGTTGTCACGAATGTGAATCTTATGTTAGGCCAAATAAGCACATGAGTGGCCGCGTCAAAGAAACACAGTTAAAAGGCAGATATTTAAACAACGAGAATTTTATTTATTCTATAAACACAATAAATATGACAAAATCTACCCACTTTAATCAACGTTATCACAGACCTGCGCAAGGTACATGCTAGCTAAATAAATAAATACATAAATAAATAATTAGATAAATAAATACCCCAATGATGTCCCGAAGGCTCGTTCAATACGAAGTCGTGTACGTGTAACTGAATGTCTCTAGTCCGGCAGATATCAATGGTGTTCTTGATCAGAGCTATTGCTTTGGGTGTACTTGAAACTGATGTAATGCCATCGTCAACGTAAAAGTTTTTTTGATGAAACTAGATGCTTCCTTACCATATCTGACCTCTTCCACTTGTGATGCTTTATTCAGAGGAATGTCCGCACAGTTTGGTGATGATTATGTGCTAAAACCAATCAATTACTACAGAGGCACCGTCTATGAGGTTACCTGTAAAACTATCGACAACCACAGAGGCAAACTTATATTATGCACAGATTTATTATGTTCGGATTCGGTTATATTCGAAAATAGAATAGAGGTTGCCTCATCTTTAAGTTCTACTGAAGTTCAGATCTTTGTATTTTTGTATGTAAGGAAGGTTAAAGCTTTTTTTAAAGAAAAACTTTATCTATGAAAACTCTGTCTGTGCATAAAAATATCATGAGGCTTCTTCAAAATTCATGGCAGGTCTGAGCAAGTACTAGAACTATTTAAAAATTTAACGTTATGTTTAGTTTCTTGAGGCTGTATTCAAGTTAATGAAAAAATATGGAAATTTGGTTTTATGATAAGAAGACAAGGCAATTTATTACAGGGTACAGAGAGTTATAATCATCCAAGAATTTATGAGAGTTTTAGAAACTTTATTGCTGTGAAGTGAATGGTAGTTTCTGGAAGTTCATGGCAATGTTTGGTAAATATGAAAAATTGAATAAAAACTGCTTGTCGATTTATTCAAATATTTCGAGAAATGAGCAAGTTTGGTTTATTTTAAAACTTAGTAGCAAACTTTTCCACCACAGACTCATCACTCTGAAAACTGCTTTTGAATATCGGTATATAGTTCTCTGATGTCGGCATTAAACAGGAAAGAAATTCAGGTAAGAGTTATGTGCCATTTTAAAAATATGCTAAAATAGATGGAGAATGACCCCTAGGCAACCAAGATATGGCTAGGGAAACAAATAAATGCGATATAAACTTTGTAAAATAAATTTGGTTTAATATATTCGTATCTTGCACAAATGCTGCATTCATTATCCAAAGGGATATTCTTTTGAAAAAATTGAACATAGGTGTATTTACAAGCGAAACTAAGCTAAGGTCAACGTGTTTATTTGCTGTATGTATGTATGTATGTATGCATCTGGCTCAGTTTATGTACGCAAATATTCATATGACTCATTTATAATAATAATAATAATAATAATAATAATAATAATAATAATAATAATAATAATAATAATAATAATAATAATAATAATAATAATAATAATAATAATAATAATAATAATAATAATAATAATAATAATAATAATAATAATAATAATAACAACAACAATAATAACAATAATAATAATAATTATAATAACTGATCCCCTCCTTCTGTCGATCACCCGTAGCACCCGCTCGTTTTAGCCTCTCGCACCCAACCAAGTTAGCAAAGTGGAATTTCGCCGTCAGTGTTTCTGTGTCGAACTCACTCATCACTTCTGTCGTGTCCGAAGCGCTACATAATTTTTGGCAACTATTTCCGCTTGCTACACGCTACAACATCACCAAACTGTTACATACCTGCTTCCCCACACATGTGTTCCTCCATGGTTCAAAATACTTTTTCGCAACATTGTGTGATGGTTCCTGAGCTATTTCCGCTCCCTCACACACCTGTTCGCGCACCTTGTTGCATTGTGCATGATGGTGCTGGCCGTGCTGTGGGACCGTGTGCTCCGTCGCCCCTCCCCCACCTCCCCGCCCCGTTACACACCTGTTCTCACACGATGCGCGTCTGCCTGATGTTTAACTGACAAGGCCCTTAAAAAACGAAGCACCCATGTACCTACGCGAGCTGCTGGTACACTATCAGTCAATCAGAGCAATACGATCCTCTGCTGCTTGTACACTTGTTTTTCCACACCGAAAACTGAAATACGTCAACACACATTCATTTTTGCAGTTCTTACTATGTGGAAACTATTTCCTATTCATATAAAATTGTCGGAGTCAACAAATACTTTTAAAAAGAAACTAAAATTATTTCAAAATGTGGTCTTGCCAGAAAAGCGCTTTATAAGAACCCACAGATAGATAGATAGATAGATAGATTAAAAGTTAAATACTGTTGTATCGATTATTTGCTCAGTCTTGCAAGGTGTTGTAAAGTATTGAAACGGTAAACCTTGAGACCTTTTCTATTTTTAGAAACGCAATGCCCTTGTTTGCTAAAATGTAAGCTTTGCCGGCTCTTGTTTAACTGGCAATGTAAAATATGAATAATATGAGACAATTTCTTGAGAGTTGTTATATTGCCACTAATTAAGGTTTTAAACGACTGCTTATTTGCTATTTATGTTTATTTCAATTTGGTACAATATTAAAGACACTTTTATTTTACCCCTCCCTCAACGTCTTTGATACTGCTTCATTCTACAAAGGTCTTAAATTCGGCAAATAACAGGGCGGCACATAACTAGATGGGTGAAGATTTTTTAAGAGAGCTTATTCTTGCGAAATGTATCAAAGTGTTTGGTATAAATAAATAGAAGACTTGTTTATTTTTGTAGGAATTCGGGTATAAAATCACAGCATCTGTTATGGTTTGGCTTACAAATAAGTCATGCAAAGGAATAGAAACATGCGTTTTATACTCCAAAAAAACGCACACTCTTAGCAGCACTGACATTGACTATATGCCTATTGTGATTGGTATCTATTTATTGTTTATTAACTTTTTTCATGTTTTCATATGACTTCACTTACGGCCGCTCGTGCGCAATGATTGGTTGTCGGCGTTTAACTTGGAGCAGAAGATAACAGACAATAACAATTAATTTTTGCAGCAAAATTGTATACATACTGTTAGCAAGCTTAAATACAAGAGTTGCAAGGAAAAATCGATTTATCTTTAAGTGGCTGTCTATAACATGTGTTTCAAAGTTTTGACATCGCCAATCAGGCAACAATTAGCTCGGGCATTCGGGTGGAATGTACAATGAGTCGAGTCAATTTCAAATTTCGATTTGAAAGTTGTTCACTAACCAATTGATTTTATCAGAATATTTCCAAATTTGGAACAAAAAACGCTAAATAAGTGTGTTTTTGTTGTTGCCTCATTAATCTCCCTCATCATAATGAAAACGCCAGGGGCTTAGCATGAACATATAATCTCGGACTGGTTCACATTACGCAACTTGTGTGAATTAGAGCTAACTTAAACGTGCATAATTCACGACGGCAAAATCATGGCAGCCTGATTAACATTCAAAGAAATTATACGGTTCTCAAAAGAAATTGTTTTAAGATAGCATCTTTGAACTGCCAGTCGCTACCCCCAAAGTCTGATTTAATGAAAGATCTTATCGTTGAAAATGACAGTCAAATACTATTTTTGACTGTAACGTGGTTAAAACCAGGGAACGAATTCCATGTAAAAAACGCTTGTCCAAATGGATATTCTTTCTTCAACAATCCTCGCCCAACTCGTGGTGGCGGTGTAGCTATTATCACTAGGTGATAATTGAGAACAATTTCAGATCTTTTAAATTCCAAATAATAGAGACTGACCTAAATGGTGAGACAGTGCTCTTTTCAGTCGTTTACCAACAAAAACAAAATCACATTTTATCAGTGAATTTTACGAATACATCGAACCGTTAGCAATGAAAAATCAGACTTTAGTCATCTGCGGTGACTGTAATATCCACTGGAATTCAAAATACGATTATGAAAACAATAAGTTCTTTGGTTTATTAGGTATTCGGTCTTAAACAACATATTGAAGCAGAAACCCACATACAAGCTCACACAATTGACTTTGTCATTTCAAAAATGACAAAAACATAGTATCTCATTGCAGTGTCGGCGACTTTTTGTCGGATCATGCAGTCATAACTACATATTTAAAAATCGAAAAATGGAACTGCCCGAAGAATATTATTAAATACCGCCAGTTAAAAAAGATTGACAGTATGAAATTCAAATCGATTATCTTAAGCTCTGAATTAGTATCCTAACCAAGTTAAAATTTGAACGATCTTGTGACTCAGTATAACAAAGTTTTCAGGAAACTCATTGATAAATACGCACCGGAAAAAAACGAAAATAATACTTGATAGACCCCATTACCATGGGTGAACACGGAATTCATAGAAGCTAAACAAACGCGTAGAATGCGCGAAAAAGCTTGGAGAAAAAACAAAAAATCAAAAGGATCAGTAGAATGTCGCCAAAAGTACAATGAGGCCAGAAATAACGTTGTAAAGACTGAAAAACAAAGCAAAAGCAAACCACTATTCCGAAAAAATTGAAAATTGTCAAGCAGACCAGAAAAACTGTTTGCAATCCTAAATGAGATGCCTCAAAATAAACAACTAAATCAGCTGCCTGAGCACGAGTCAAGTGTGATTTTAGCGAACGAATTTAGTAACTTTTTGTGGATAAAATTGACCAAATTAGGATAAATCTATCAAACACTGAGTGCAATTATCATCCTTCTCAGAGCCAGAGCCAAATATGACCATGGATATGCTAAAAAGTGATCACATGTCTCAACAATGCCACATGCGACTTGGACCCTATCCCTACTCCACTACTCAAGAGCTGTCTTGAACCATTACTTCCAACCATTGCCGAAATCACGAATATTTCACTCACAAGCGGTGTTTTCCCAGACGCCCTTAAGGAAGCCATTGTGAGACCTAAACTGAAAAAGCCAAATTTAGACACAACACTTTCAAAAATTTCAGGCTGGTCTCCAACATCAGTTTTCTGGCTAAAATTATCGAAAAGTGTGACAATTGACAAACCGCATGGATATGGCAGAAATGCATGAAACAAACCAATCGGCATCCCGCGTTGGTTTCAGCACCGCTCAGCTCTTGTCAGGATAATCAATGATATTCTGTGTGAATTGGACAAACGCCGCGGAGTAATTTTAGTTCTACTAGATCTCTCCGCGGCGTTTGACACTAATGACCACGAAATCCTCACCGAACGCCTTAAGTCCAGTATCGGAATACAAGGAAAAGCACTGGAATGGTTTACTAGCTACCATAGCGGACGAAATCAACGTGTGGTTGTCGAAAATGCAATCTCCGAAACCGTTACCCTTCGCTATAGCGGTCCACAGGGATCACTCATGGGTGCCGAGGACTATAAAGTGTACACTCTACCCGTAGGAGATATTATACGACGACATGCATTGGAGTTTAAAATATATGTCGATGACACCCAGCTTAACACTTCTTTTCGTCTAAACGATGCAATTAGGAGGACAGAGGACTGTGTCTATGAGATAAAAGACCGGATGACCTGCAATAAACTAAAACTGAACGCTGAAAAAAACAGAGGTTCTGTTCATCAAACCTAAAACTAATGTGTCACCCATATCCGAACCAATTACCATTGACAGTTCGATAGTGAAACCTACCAAATTCGCGCGTAATATTGGCGTAATCTTCGATGACTCCCTGACGATGCAAGAACATATATCGTCTGTATGCCAATCTTGGATGTTTCACCTTAGAAACATTTCGGCAATACGTCGTTATATAACTAGGGAAGCATGTGAATCACTCGTTCATGCAATGGTAACGTCCCGAATTGATTACGCCAATGCAACACTGCTAGGGCTACCACAAACAGAACTTGGCAGATTACAAAGAATACAAAACATGGCAGCCAGAATTATCCTTTAACAACCTAAACATGACCACGTAACACCGAGGCCTCGTTCTTTGCGCTGGCTACCAGTGGGCAGTAGGATAATTTTCAAAACGCTTATGCTCGTATTCAAATGTATACACAGGAAAGCCCCTCAATATCTACAAGAACTTATTGTTCTCCACCAACCATCTCGCAGTTTGCAGTCTGGAGACGGGCATATGCTCTTAAAAGTTCCACGCTCAAGCACGGTACGATACGGTCAACGGATATTCAGTTGCAGAGGACCGCCACTCTGGAATCAATTGCCAGAGGAAATCCGAGTAGAAACTTTGTTTGAAAGATTTAAGAAACGGTTAAAGACCCATCTCTTTGCATTAGCTTTTAATTGACTTTTCATTTTTTAGTACAAACTTACTTTCCAGTATTATCTATTTTGCAGTATTTATTAGATATATGTGATAGTCAGATGTCGTTTACAATTTTTAATTTTAGTTTTATAATTTTCTTTCTCATTAATCGTATCTGATTTGTGATGGTGTCATCGAATACTTCTGTAGATTTTGGCACCTTAAATCCGTTACTATATACTATATAATTATGAAGAATTGGCATGGGGGAGGGAAAGGCTGCTAGGGGGATTTGTGTCTACGGGTATCTGTCGGCCCTGTGGGATCGTATTATACTAGACTCCTACTTGTATTAAGCAATCTCTATCTGAATTATAAATTTATATATATATAATATGAATAATAAATTATGGCCTTCAATAGACTGAAGGTTACTGCGCACTCACGAAACAATATATAATTTTGCCTTTCAAATGCTCCGGCTCAACCAGGCTGACATTTCACCACCGTATCGCCTGTCCCACGAGACTTCCTTTTTCATAATGGAGGCAGAAGAAATAAGGTCTCTTGAAAGCGGTGTGCAAATTTTATTCTTAAATTGTGTAAATATTCCTCTATGCTGTTAATAAATATGGTTAGTTTTCGTACATTTGTTCACGACAACACCGACAATAATAGTGTCTTATAAAGCATTGATAAACATATAAAAACATGCTTTTTCATATTTTGCTGACTTCGCAAACACAAGCTTCGGTTTGTAAACGAAATGTTAAGCGGTTTCGGTATTGTATTAAGCAACAGAATTTTGATCAAATATTGACAAATAGAAAGTTATTTGAAAAAGTAAATAAAAAGATAAGTGTTCGAAAGTAAAAGTGGTGTGAGTTATTCAAGTTTTTCTGTTCTTAAAATACTCTGATATTCCTAGAGTGTTTGATAAATGATTTTGCCATTCTATGGCTTTAGGGCCTACTTAACAGTCAATGGTGCTTTCATTTGCGCCTCAGATCAAGATTATGTAAATATTACAAGAGTGGTGTTTTAGTTCACTTCTTGCGTAGCCCCATAAGTCTTTCAACTGTTCTTTGTGACTTCACATTAGGGATGATACGGTGCACCGAGAACCGAGAGCCGAATATTTCCAAGGTGTACCGAAACATGTACCAAATTTTCGGGTTTGTTCTTTTTTTTGTGTTTTTGCAATCTATACGTTATACTGTCCAAATTGTTTTGTTTGAAAATGAAAACTGCATTAAATAAACAGTATGTCACATCGACATTTTCTCCAAGCAATAGATGGTTGCCCTTTGCATTTTTGGTACACCTGCATACATATCCGCAAGTTCAATTTTGCCAATAGCAAAACTGGTCATAGTCTTTGTTTGCGAAATGTTAGAATAACTCACTTGCATCGTTTTTAACTGATGCTGAATGGCCGAATATTTAAAGCAAGCATGATTCTAAGTTTTCTCAATCCGCCTTGTTTGCCAATCAAAACATTTTAAGTCTAGATGGAAAACGTTCATATATAAAAGTTTCAAGTGACGTTTTGTCAACGTCCTACGTAATTGAGTAAGAAGGGCTTCGGAACCTGTACAATAAAGTCTCAGTTTATTTACCGCAGACGGAACCGTGAAGGGTGTTGCTTATACAGAGACAAAATGGGGGTTGCTTTTGGGAGCAATAATAACAAGTGGGATAATAAACAGATTCCGCTATTACGGTTCCTCCTTAGCTGGATGTGTTACGTATCGGTGGTTAACTGTCATTATTAATAAATGTAATACTGTATTAATAATAAATGTAATACTGCATTGCCAACGTCGGAAGATGTAGAACCTAACCACTTCAGCTAAAGCAAAACAAATTATTGAAAGATTTCTTACAATAAATAAAGTTGTATATTCCTCTTCAAATGAGCACAAATTGATAAGTGTAACGGTTCATTGATGCAAACTGTCAACATTGAAAAAGAGTGAGCAATGATCGTTTTTACGCAGCATTTTTTGTTAAGTTAATCTTAATTTAAGCGATCTTAGCCTCTGTAAGCTATCCCTATTATTGGTTGAGATTTAAACTGAAAAGTGTTGATACTTGTAAAGTGTTTTGTCCAAAATCTGTTCGAAAAGAAAGGAAAGTAAACAAACTGAACACAACTTCAAAGTGAACCGAACAGAAAAAATTGGGCTGAAGGTCCAACATAATCCTTGCAAATTCATAGTCCTTCACAATGCAAGAGCGCTCTTGTTTTTATCGCCTACTTTTAGAAAATAGACATACAAATATTTCATATATATTTTAAAACAATTAGTGACTAATTGTACATAAGAATGGTGGGCATGGCGTGCAAGGAATGTCGATTTCCCTTTACAACTTTCCAAAGCCTTTCTGTCGACAGTTATTCAACTCCGTTCTCCAGACGTCTAGCCAGCGTCTATTCTCCGACGTCTCTCAATCGAAATAGACGTTGTTTAATAACGAACGGGGTGGGCGGGGGTTGTGGGTGAGTTTGGTCAATTAGGTTGCAAACAGTGTAAAAGCTTCGGTCATATAAGGAGTGTAATGTCAAGCCATTAGATCAAACAGCTAATATCCAAAGTCTCCTTTACATTCGGACGACTGTCAAATCAGCTTTGGAACAGCTACGATGCAATACTGCACAAGAGAATTAACGTGCATAAGGCCGTTGTTCTGTCGTCCCAACTGTACGACTGGAAAACATGAACCACATACAGGAATTAGATAATCCTGCTTGAATAATTTCATATGCCATCTATTCGCCGTAAATGTAACATCCGTTTGCAAGACAGTGTTCCCAACTCTGTTGTACTATAGAAGTGTTGAATTACCACCATCGAGACACACATAATAAAATGGCAGCTGTGCTTGTTCAGACATCTCAGTCCTTACCATCTGACGTCCTCTTTCACTGAAGCACTTGTAACAGAAAATCTCTCTCCAGCATAAGACTCTTAGTGCACGTGAGCGACCATCGATCCACAAACGTGCATTCGCCGTAACGATGGGAGATCCAACAACAACAAAACTGAAATTTATTTTTCTTTTCGATTCTCTTATTTTTTGTCAAGCGTTTCCGACGCTTTTACCACATTGCAATTATTTTTAAAATTATTTCTATCTTTTTTAATTTAGGTTGTGTTTTGTTTCTAGACAACGGAAGGGGCATCCCAATCAGGATTAAATGCATTTTTACAAACGGTAAGACATACAGCAAACCTAATACATTTTAAACTAAAAGACGCAGCCCACTCATCAAATAACGTAACTGAAATGTGTTTGTAACTTTCCTTTTCAGCTTTGTTAAACGGAATCACAATTAATGCCTGAAAGATTTAGACGAACTTTGTACAAAAACATTTTTGCCCGGTCAGATAACGGTTATAAAAGCGCGTGACTTTTTGACGCGCCAGTAAATCCGTCAGCTCGCACCACTTGAAATGCGATGTGCTTCCATGCTGAAATTTGAGAGTTGGGTGTTCCCGCTGATGTGCTTAAAAGCCAATGGTATCCCCAGCAAATTCGCTGCTATATTTCCTCAAAAAATATTTTTAGTGGTTGAATTTTGCTTCTCTTTAGCAATTAAGAAAATATCAGCCAAATCCTTTATATAAAATATCGTGGTATTTGACCACCACTTAAAAGGAGCACTTTTCGGAAGTCCGTTTTAGGCTGGCTTAATTACATAAGCCCCCACAAATAGCAATACGCCTAGAAATCAGACCAGTTGGGTTAATCACGTGGTCATGTTAAAAGAGTTCTGGGGTTAATCACGTGGTCATGTTAAAAGAGTTCGGGTATATATATATATATATATATATACATATATATATATATATATATATATATATAGATCTAAAACCAGTCATAGGGAGACCATGCCTTTAATATAGCACTTAGGGAGACCATTTGTATATTTTTTACCTTTGAGTTTAGGAAGACAAAAATTACCAAAAAATGTTCCTATACGTTGTAGATAATGGGTGTGATTTTTTCTTCTTGTCATATTAAGTAGCAAAAAATAAACAAAAAAGTTGGTCTACGTATTTTTTCTAGATTTTCCTTGGCATTTTAGGCGACCTGGCTAAAACCACGGAATTTCCCGGGTCTCCGTAAGTGTGTGGTTTAATGCTCTGTATATTTGGTCTCCCAAAGTAGCATATTTTGCTACTAGTTGGGTGTTTTTGAAGATTTTTTTTAAACCTATGTTTATTATTATTGTTATTTGTTATGTATATGCATTTTGTATAAGTTATACGCATGTACGACAGCCTTGAGAGATGACACTATGCACATATTACCAATGACTGTGCCATTTAGTTCTACTTAGCATGCAAATATGTGCAAGATGCTTCATGTTTCTGGTTAAAATATTGTTACGTGACATTTAAACTCTGTAACATTACTTAGGAAAGAAAAGAATTGAAGTAGTAATTAATGATAAACAAAATGTCTCTTCAAGTTGTATATATGCTCGCCTTAAGTCGTTTTATACACCCAGAAATATACAACCAGCAATAAGGAGACCATATATTTTTCATGAAGATGTGCAAGATTTTTATATTATTAAGACAAAAAAGTGCTAAATGTTATTTTAAATTCCTTAGAAATCATTTTGGTTCGCCAAAAAAGAGTAATGAATATAAAAAATGGCCTTTGAAGTGTTTTGTATAAGTGTGAAGCATAGTCCCCTTAAGTCGGTTTACACACTATATATATATATAAAGTAGGGATACGTTTCATTACGTCATAATGTTTATTACGTCACAATGCATCTTGCTCTCAAGTGTTCGTTTCTTTGAAAAAATGCCTGTTTACAGTGCTAAATTATCCTTTTCTTCAATTTCGTGCTAAACCATGTATAAGCATGTTGAGCAGTTAAGGAAAAAAATACTGGTTGCTATAATATTTTTAAATACATAATATATAGCGGATCTTAAATAAAAATGGCAGTTTTCCCCGGTCTCCTTAAAGCTGATTTTTTGGCACTGATGTTTATACAAGGTATAAAGTTTAGGATCAAATTGAAAGCTTGTTATCAAGTTTCAACACACAAATTTTATTTTAAACCAAAGTATGTTATATTCGCTATGCCATAAAATCATTCGTTTTTTGTTTGCTGAGTAGTTTCGTAACGTTTAAACACGCTAAGAATTAAGGAGACCTACTTTTGGTCTCCCTAAATTTTTGGTCTCCTTAATACTGGTTTTTTAGCAAAAATGGTCCCCGTATTACTGGAGGTACACTTCTATATATATATATATATATATATATATATATATATATATATATATATATATATATATATATATATATATATATATATTTATATGATTTTCTTGCGTAGTTGGACCGTCCACTAGGCTGGAAATTCCGGATCATGGGAGCGTGGAAGCGACACCCATAGTACAAGGTGATGAAAGTGAAGATCAAGAAATAGCTATCGCACATCCATCCAGCAACCATTGGCGAGTTAATCCGCCAACCAATATCGACATCACAGACGTTATTGATTTAACGACAAAACCAGGCAGAACAGCTGGGATGTATTTCCCTGACGATAAAGTTGCTAAAGGCATCGAAGTTTTAAAAGAATATCAAGTCATCTTAAAAAGTCATAGCAGGGGTCCAGTGCAGCAAGATCTTCAAGTTGGCTTAATTGTTTTCCCATTTGGCAATTGTCGACATGCTGTGCTTGTTAAAATATGGGCAGGGTGCTTTGAAATTGTAGACAGCACCAAACTGGAGAACAGGATAGATGGCTATGAACAAAAAATCATTCAAAGTGTAGAAAGCGAACTGCTTAAATATTTGGACTTGCCAAGGGAAAAATATCTTGTTTTTAAAAAATGTGCGGACTGTGCACACTGTGTTATTTATTCGCTGGCCACCCTGCTCAGTGAAATCGTCAATAATGGAGAGCTTCCCTGTGAAATGGTCAGTCTTAGCGACAGGCACCATTGTGTATTTGTCACAATCATGTTCAACCACATTTTGGAGATCTGCAAAACTGGGGTGAGGTTTTAACAGTTTTAAAAGTTTTAAAAGAACATTGCTGAGATTAAATTTGATAGGATATAGAATTACAAAAACATGAAATTATTTTTTAAAATGTTTTAACTCGATAAAATTGGTCGAGGCTTGTTATTATGAGGAAAGCCAAATGTTAATGCAGCAAGACTTATGGACTGAACAAGACATTTGTCCTGTTAAGCTTTATTTTTTATTTTCACTGGACTTTCATAAAAGTTTTAATGGAGTAATATTGTTTTCAGACAGCTTCAGGAGCTTCGAGGAACGTGCTGGAGGAGGAAAGAAGATATCTGTCTGAAACGGCTTCATTTGTTTCAAAATTGGTCAGTTATCTATTGCGCTCTTAAATATTCAAGACACATTAACATAAGAACTTCAGAACATGAGTACTTCTTAACATATAATATAATGCTAAAATAACGTTCAGTAGTTATTCCATAATTTTTATTGAGATAAAAAGTTTTCGTGCCGTCGGGGTCACAAATTTTAACCAACAATGTAAAAGTATCACTGACCGAAAATAACAGTCCTGACAAAATAACTGGAAAATTAGTGAAAATGATTATTTAAGCTTCAAAATTTCAGGACCTATCTCGATTCCTCTATAAAGCGACTTTACTGTCGTCTTCACAACGTCTTTCTTCTGACGTCATTCAAAGTCGGGCTATAAACATTGTTTCTACTTCAATGAACAACCAGTTCCACGTCTATCCAACGTCGCGATTTGCTTGATTGGTTGCCTTAGACTCATTTCGTTTGATATTTCAATTGGTAAAATACTTGTCAATTTATGGTAATTATTTTTATTATTTGGAATAAAGATTCAGAGATATTTATCCTTTTCAAATGTGCAGCAGAAATTGATTTGTTAAATATCTTCAAAAATACTGTAAGCCAGCTGTCAAGAAAAAACAGACTCCGCAGTAGTAAAAACAACTGAATTTAAGGAAATTTTTACGAATTGCAATTATTTGTTTACCAGAGAGGAGGACAGCACGGCATTTGCCAGCTTTATTTACCACACAAGCTTGTTCCTTAAAATTAGATTTGCATAGTGGGGCCGTATTATAAGACCGAAGATATGTCCGTGTAGAGACGGAGGGAGTGGGGCAGGCCTGAGGTTAGATATCTTTCCATCCGCCTTTGTGTATCAATATTAATTAAAACAGATGCAAAGTCACTTTTTGGGTATATCTTTCATTTTTCAGGCTGAATACGAAACCACAAAAGCGCGTCTCATAAACTCACCAGATGTTGAAGCAATCGACCAGGTTTGTAAAGCATTAACGCTTTCCTGTTTCATAAAACCATTTTGGTTGTAATACTGCCTTCCGAGTGTGTAAAATGCCCTTTTTTGTCTAAAGCCAGAAGGTTAATGGTCGGCCTATGGTAATTCGGTTTTAGGTTCACAGTGATCTAATCATATCGCTAACGTTGCACTTCCAAGCCTCATGCACGTTTTGGTTGAAATCCGTTAAACCCGTTTAACTCGTAGTTGGTATCGCGGTTTACGTTTCAAAATCTCACAGTGACCTTGACCTGAACAGTAAGGTCACTATACCCTATAAGGTCGATACATATAAGACACATATCTTTTTTGGTTTAATTTCGTGAGAACAAGAGATATTGTGTCCACATTAATTTGGTACTAAAACTTAAATTTAAAAACATCTCTAAACTCGAACGGAGACTGAGGTTCGTTAAGCCGTGAACAGTTTTGAAACCTGCCACAAACATGAACAGTTTCGGTTGAATTCCGTTCAGCAGTTCTGAAGATGTGGTCACAACTAGTGATGGGTGTCGCAGAATCATGGACGTTTTGACTGAAATCGTTCCGGTCAAACTTGAAATATCGTGTGCACAATCAACTTGTTGTGCGTTCCTCCGTTTAAAATCTCACAGTGACTTTGTCTTTCAACCCATGGTCACTAATCAGGTCGAGGCTCTTTCAGATGTAAGCAATATATCAATTTCGGTTGAAATCCTTCAAGCTCAACTGAGTCCAATATGAAATCAGGAATGTATATACTTTTGTTGTCCCGCTTTGTTAATCACCACTTTGCAAATGTTACCTTTCAATTCACGTTTGAACTTATGAATAAAAGGGCTGTTCCACAGTTTTTGCAATTACTTCTTAGTGTTTGGCCACTGACACCACGGGGCAAGCACCAATTCTCATTGATTTTGAATAATTTAAATAACATCAACAGTTGCAACTTCTGCATACCGTTATATAGAGTTTATCGTGACACTGGCTGTTCTTTGAAAAGAGAGCAGTGTTGACATTAGAGGGATGGGGTCCGGAAGGGGTCATGACCTATCCCGAAAAACGTGCCACCCTGACCTTCAGCTGAAGAAAGTACATTGCTCATTCCATTCGCTTTAATACAATATGTTCCAATGCTACATGTGTACCCTTGTCTGACTCTGACTTCTTGTCTCCCTTAGTAAGCTTCCTGAAAGCAACTACGATGCGTTGGACGTTCAACACTAAAGAAATGCTATATTGATAGAGCATAGGCCTGAAAAGGGGCTTCAACAAAGTATTCAGACGTTAGCCCGAATTAAGTTAGATAGCCTTTGAATAACATGCTTAAATGTCTTACAAAGAATATTGGCTCATGAAAAGTTTACTTGAACCTTTCAGGTTGTGTCCGACTTTGAACCTGTCAGGAGAGTGTTCCACGACTTTATGGGATTGGGCGGCATTGTGATATGCCAATTACTATACAATGAAGACAACACGACACAACGGGTGAGAACATTGTCAATCATGTATCCTAAAATGAAAGTTCTGTGCCGAATTGAACGCTTGGGACTATGTCCAAAGAAGTTATTTGTTAGCATGCATTGCAACATTCTCTTCGTTCCTTTTTCTTTTTGGATGTTTTTCTCCACACGCATCTCCTCTGAAGCAGCTTGAGGTAGCTGATTAGAACTTGGTAGTGTAGTTGACAACAAGAACATGAACCATGTGAAATTCAAGTGAAACCAAAATCTTCTATTTATATCTAAGAATAAATAATTTAGGCAACAAAAAAGGGTTATAAAATCAAATCATAGCTGACAATTAATATGAGATTAGAAAATAATTCGTCCAATTATTGTTATTTTTTAAAGGACATAGGGATCAGGGCAAGAGAAGCAAAGCATCGAGCCAAAGCCTTAGTGGAGAGGCTCCATGTCGTAAAAGAAAAAATGGACAGGCTATATTAGTGGTTTGTAATTTTGCTTATAAAATGGAATTGTTACCTTTTAAAACTGAACTTATTTGCGCATCTATATGTTCACCTATGTGCGTGGCTGTACGTAATAGTAGGAGCATTTCACTGTACTACTTGAAAGTGGTCCTTTGATTTATTTTATAAAATTTCCAAATGGATCTTCTAAAAAGTATGTAACAGTGCCAATGTCAGGCGTCGAGTATCTGCAAGGTCACATATCTGCAAGGTCATACATCTGCTAGGCCATATATCTGCAAGATCATACATATGCAAGGTTATGCAACTCCAAGGTCACATATCTGCAAGGTCACACATCTGCAAGGTCATACCTCTGCAATGTCACACATATGCAATGTTACACGTCTGAAAGGTAACACATGTGCAAGGTCAGCTGTCTGTTAGGTCACACATCTGCAGGGTCACTTGTCTGATAGATCCGCATTTTCAAGGTTACCTGTTATCTATCAACATTTCTCGTTGTTTTAGGTAGTTATTCCAAGAGAGAGGTGAGAGTCATGGATCAAAGGTCAAAGGTCAAGATCACTGTGAGACTTTAGTTTTGAGTGTCGTTATATTGTGCAGTAAAACACCCTGTGCGTAGCTGGTTAGATCATCTGATTATTTATCACGAGGTCGTGTCTTCAATCCCCGTCGGGACTGGTACTTTTATTTATCCCCAACCTGACTGAAGGTCAGATGGTGTTTATGCTTTTGCCTTGTCCGTCTGTCTGTCTGTCATGTGCGTCACGCTTTTGTGAACACGATATCTCAAGTTTGCCTGCACGGATTTCAACCAAAATTAGTAGATAAGATGGGATGCTAAGGCATTTATTTGATTTGGTTTTGATTACTTTTTGTCAAAGGTGAAGTTAAAGATGAACTTACAATTTTTTCTAGTGGCTGGACAGATTTAAACTAAATTTGGTAGGATGGTTGGCGAATAAAGATTCTAGAGCTGATTAAATTTTGGTGACTTCGGAATAAAGGTCAAGGTCACTACGAAACTTTTAATTTTCTCTTTTGTGCGTTACGCTGTTGTTGATATCGTCAGTTTATTTGGACAGATTTCATTTAAAATTTGTGTGAAGCTTGACTTGCACAATTTCGCGATCTGATTAACTCTTGGTGACCTTGGACCGAAAGAGAAGGTCAGCTGGAGATTTTAAAAATTTTAAACTGCAGTTCTCTCTGATAGGTCCAGATCAGCTGAGCGGACTTCAACCGACATTTTTGTTAAAATAATTGTTACCAGGGAGCGGTTTGGGGAGGCTAAGGCTGGTCGCGGTATACGGACACAATTCTAGTTTATCAGGAATTTTACGTTAACTTTACAAAAAATATTAAGTAAGTTAGAAAACACTGTCGTAGCTGGTATGAACTGGACAATCTATTTTGATCAGTTTGGGTTACTATTGCGACTGAAATATCAATTAAAAATAGAAAAATACTTCCGCACTAAGAAAACACGAAAGACACAAAAATGTAATGACAGATCATGTGATCTCCACCTTTTTGGGGCAGAAAGATTTGGGAAGAGACTTGGGGAGGGTGGGTGGACTTTGTATGATACTCACCTATATATACGTTACAATGTGTGTCAGTGACTTTTTGTCAAATATGACAAAAAACTTTTGTTGGTTATCTAATATGAAGAATTATACCTGTCTAAATGTGATAAATTCCCAGGAGATTCGGGATGTAAGGTAACTTGCCACTTGACATGCAGTCTCGCAGAGTCGCACTGTGGTATTTTTGACAACGGAAAACAAATGCAACTTTGGCAAATTAGGACAAAGGAAGTCGTTATAAAAGATTTTGTATTGAAATGGAATGGTTATTTGACATAATCCCGAGACATGTAGTTATGTGAGGGATGTAAATATAAACTCTTGTGAAGAAGATATCAGGTATTTATTGCCTTCTGTGTTGATTAATCTAGCTAGGGAATGGTTATAGAATGCAAACAAAACATAGGCAGCTCGTCATTTTGTAAGGCAATTCGTTTAAAATGGTTTCTTCGCCAAGCCATTTAGCTTGAAGAAATGTGAGTCTTGAGAGACATGAATGCCTGACATGGTTTTAAAGGCATATCGTGAACACATTATCTGTCAGAAACTGTCCGAGAACATTGGTTGGGCTTTCGATGTATGGGGTGTTTCGAAAGGATTAATTAGTGGTTCATTGAGATAATGGTAGTATTGAAAGTATTATTGAATGCCTATGTATTGAAATGCTATTTGAAGGGTAAAAATGAGGTAATTGTATATTCGTAGCACCTGGCCGAGTGTTCCTGGTTGTCGCTGAGGGAATGCTGTGCGAGTCTTGATGTAATCAGTAGTAGGGAAAGGGGGGTTCTAAAACAGGAAGTGACGTCATAATGACGTCAGACCCCCTAGGAAGCACAACCCTAACCCTAACCCTAACAAGAGTTCTAAGCCACCTGTCAATCATCATGACATCATCGGTCATGTGACCCTAACCCTAACCCTATATGAGGAATGCTTTCCAGAACATTATCCCTACATCCCGAGTAGCTCACCTGGCAAAGCATAGGACTCGTGGGCGGAAGATTGGTTGTTCGAGCCCACCCATGGGTGGTGTAATCTAAGTCACCCTGTGACGTCATAAAGTCACCTGACCCCCCTCCGCCAGACCCCCTGTCTATCATACCGTCACTCAGTTACTCATTCACTCATTCACTCATTGTGATGACCCCCTAGGGCATACTAGCGGACCCCCCGGCATACTATTACTATCTGAGGAACCCCCCAGAGCATACTATGTGAGGGACCCCCCTAGCACGTGATTCATCAGCCATTCCCTTTATAAGCACATTATGTGTGCACAAGTGCCATTGTTGCTGTTGCTGTTGTTGTAGGCACATGGAGAGGAAGTGAAAGATTTGCTGTTACTGGAAACACATAAAGAGGAAATGTCTAAAAGATTCGTGGTAAGTTACATTTTTTTAACCTTATGTTTTCCACATCATTCACCAGAAGTGCTCTGTAGCTCACCCAGTAGAATGGAGAACTCAGGGCTAAACCCCATAGTCAGAAGGTGGTTCAATACTACCTATGGACCAACATAACTTTTTTTAATGCGACAGGGGTGAAGAGCATACACCATTGACAGGAACGTGTTTGAATGGCACGCGCACGATTCACACAACAACGTGTTTGAATGACAAGCTTCTCCCATTCACAAGATGTGCTTGAATGATAAGCTTCTCCCATTCACAAGATGCGTTCGAATTTGAGGACCAGCCCACATACCATGTGGCTATGTGACTATGTGACATCATGTGACTATGTGACACCCTGTGACACTATGTGACTATGTGACATCATGTGACCATGTGACACCATTTGACTATGTGACTATGTGACACCATGTGAGGACTATGTAAGGACTATGTGAGGACAATAAGTCTATGTATGTAGTATGTAATTATCACATGGTGCACCAGAACTGCTTAGTAGCTTACCTTGTAAAGCATGGGACTCGTGGGCGGAAGACTGGTGGTTCAAGCCCACCTATGAATCCGACATAACGTTTTTCTTTAAACATATTTTAGTGACCATATTTCTGCAACTATTTCACTGGTAATATTTAATTAGTTATATTTTAGTGGTCCTATTACAGTAATCATATTATTGACCTCACACACACACAGTGTGAGAACAATCCTATAGCATGAGAACAATCAATACATTTGAGAGTGAGAGACCTCAGAGCGTGGGAACGATCAATAAATTTGAGAACATCAAAGAGCTCAGAGCGTGAGAACGATCAATAAATTTCAGAACATCAAAGACCTCAGAGCGTGGAAACGATCAATACATTTTGAGCGTGAAAGACCTCAGAGCGTGGGAACAATCAATCAATTTAAGTCTGATGTTATATGTTATGCTATAGTAGTGGGAAAATGGGGGCTCTAAAGCACATTTAACAAACTTAGTTTTTGGAAAATATATGATGCATAAAATAAGTTTTAGCATTTTACCATGTTAATTATTCGAATACTCTGAAGTCATAGTAGTGGGATAATGAGGGTTCTAAAGCACATTTAACAAATTTAGTTTTTGGAAAACATATTATGCATAAATTAAGTTTTAGCATTTTACCATGCTACTTATTCGAATACTCTGAGGTTATGATAGTGGCAAAATGTGGGTTCTAAAGCAACTTTAACAAATTTAGTTTTTGAAAACATATTTTGCCATGGTACGCGGGAAAATTTGAGATTTTTGCATATTTACACGTTTCACACAATTCTACCACTTGGTTGGGGGTTGGTTGTTGGAAAATGGGAAGTGTAAATATGGTTAGCTTTGTAGGAAGCCCGCGCATGTGTTCAAGTGGCAAACATGTGTTCGAATAGCAAGCCCATTCAAAGATGTGTTCGAATGGCAAGCCCATTCAAAATACGTGTTCGAATTATTTCTTGGAATATATTATGGTATTTTTCAACAATTTTTTCACAAGTTGTTCAACAATTATTCAAGAACTTGTTCAACAAATTGTTCAACAAGTTGTTCAGCATGTTAAGCATGTTTTTCAACAAGTTCAACATATTCAACATGTTGTTTAACATGTTCAAAATGTTCAACCTGATCAACATGTTCAATATGTTCAACGAGTGACCATGTTGTTGAACATGTTGTTAAACATGTTCAACATGTTGTTGGATAAGTTGGATATGTTAAACATGTTGTTCAACAAGTTGTTATCCAACAAGTTCTTGTATATAAAGCTGTGTTTAAAGACTTTTGCATCATTTGAAAAGTGTATGTTGAACCGAAAGGATTATAAATGCAATAATTGTTCGAAATCTTACAATTGGCCACAAAGTCACATGTGGCAAAGCATGCAGAGCATAAATGGCACCTGCCCTCATATATATAACACACATTCTGTATCAAGATACTGAAGAGTGAACATGTCTGCAGTGAGTGAACAACAACTACCATCTATGGCAATGTCTGCAGAAAAGTCTGAGACAATGCCTGGAGAAAATTTTAAAGTAAACCTGAGACAGTACCTACAGCAAAGCCTAAGGCAATGCCCATGACAAAGTCTAAGATGAAGTCACGTCAGTAGCGTCAAAGGCGACCACAATTTAGAAAGATGAAAAGAGATGAGTTACCAGCTACGACGTCGCCGTGTAAAAGGCGAAAAATTAAGACAGAACCTAAAATGAAGCGAGAACCATGTCCATGAGGAAGATGAGTGTAGATGATTTACCGGTTATGATAACCATCAATGGAGAAATATATATTAAATTGGCGAAATATCAACAGCAAGGGATGGTTAACATTCGCGAATATATTACGAATCACACATCTGAGAGGTACAGCCTATCAAGAAGGGAATTTTGTAGTCATTGAAAGATTGGCAAATGCTGAAGAATCAAATGATGTCAGTGGATCTCATGCTTCAGAAAATGGATGTGTATAAATGCAGTGACTGTCAGAATATGGTTGAGTAGAACGTCATTGAGCGAGACGACTGTATACAGTTTTAACAGCACGACGAGCTTAGTGGATGCTATGATTTCATCATTCTCAGTGCAGAAGATTGGAGCAAAGTTTTTGAAGCTAGGCAAGAACTTGAAACTTAGATTTCACCCAAATACACATGTACATTTGATATGTAGTTCAAATAAAATTGTCTTTATGCTTCATATGTTTAGTCAAATAAATCTATTTTTCTTCATCTGTTTCACTCTGTACACTGTCCATGCCACTTTCTTTCACTGCTGTTATCCTTCTTCTCCTCCTTATCTAGTAACTCTCCAAGAATGCATTGTTTTTTCTTATAGCCGCCTTTAGTGTCTTTGAATACTCATAATGTTTCTCATGAACAAAGTAATTAAAGTCCTCTAAAATCGTCTGATAATGTTGGCTTTGTTCTAGACGTTGGGTACATTGGAATAATCTAATAAACAGTTGCTTGAGTCCATGCTTATACATAGGTCGAAGTTCATCATTTGCTATTTCACGCTTATCTTCAAGTCCTTGTTCTTCATATTCTGAAACCTTTTCTTGAAATTTGTCATCATAGTCATGACTTCTTGAACCATATCATGCAAACAGCGTCTATTTCTGACTCTCTGTCAGAGTCTGTTTCTGACTCACTTTTAGAGCTCCTGTCAGAGACATCCTCATCACACTGTTCCATATGTTTGAACAAAGCTTCTTCGCTGTTGTATAATGCACCACATTTTGTACAAGCATGTGCAATCTTTTCAGTCATGTTGACGATTTGACTTTCCATAGAAGACTACTCATCTAAAGTTTCAGTGATAGGTGGTTTTACAGGGTTTTCCATATCCGACTCTTCATCCACTTCTGAAGTGCGAGCATCTTTAAGTGCATTTTAAGGTTTTGTGGCCAATTGTAAGATTTCAAACAAATGCTGCATTTATACATCCTTTCGGTTCAACATACACTTTTCAAGTGACGAAAAAATCTTTAAACATAGCTTTATATACACCAACAACTTGTTCAATAACAACTTGTTGAACAAGATGTTTAACATACTCAAATTGTCCAACAACATGTTGAACATGTTCAAGAACATGTTGAACATATTGAACATGTTAAACAACATGTTCAACATGTTGAACTTGTTGAATAACATGTTTAACATGCTGAACAACTTGTTGAACTATTTATTGAACAATTCGTTGAACAATTGTTGAACAACTTGTTAAAAAATTGCTGAACAATGCCATGACGTAATATGTTCAAAAACATAATTCGAATACGGCTTTTGAATGGGCTTGCCATTCAAACACATTTCTCAAATCTCAAATTTTCCCGCGTACCATGGCACAATGTGTTTTCAAAAGCTAAATTGGTTAAAGTTGCTTTAGAACCCACATTTTTCCACTACTATAACCTCAGAGTATCCGAATAAGTAGCATGGTGAAATGCTAAAACCTATTTTACACATAATATGTTTTCCAAAGACTAAATTTGTTAAATGTGCTTTAGAACCCTCATTTTTTCACTACTCTGCATTCAGAGTATTCGAATAAGTAACATGGTAAAATGTCCAAACCTATTTTATACATCATATGTTTTCCAAAAACTAAATTTGTTAAATGTGCTTTAGAGCCCCCTTTTTCCCACTACTATAGCATAACACATAACATCAGACTTTTGTGCGAAAAATCTCACTCCTTCTAAAATTTATTGATTGTTCTCACGCTCTGTGGTTTTTGATGTTTTGAAATTTATTGATCGTTCCCACACTGTGTGTGTGTGAAGTCAATAACATGATTACTGTAATAGGACCACTAAAATATAACTAATTAAATATTACCAGAGAAAATAGTTGCAGAAATATGGTCACTAAAATATGTTTAAAGAAAAAAAGTTTTGTCGGATTCATAGGTTGGCTCGAACCAAAAATCTTCTGCCCAAGAGTCCCATGCTTTACCAGGTGAGTTACAGAGCAGTTCTGGTGACCGATGTGATAATTACATACCACATACATAGTTAGACTAATTGTATCACATAGTCCTTACATAGTCCTCACATGGTGTCACATAGTCACATAGTCACATGGTGTCACATGGTCACATGATGTCACATCGTCACATAGACACATAGTAACATGATGTCACATAGTCACAGAGTCACAGGATGTCACATAGTCACATAGCCATATGGTATGTGGGCTGGTTCTCCCATTCGAACACATCTTGTGAATAGGGGAAGCTTGCCATTCAAACACTTTCCTGTCAATGGTGTATGCTCTTCACCCATGTCGCATTAAAAAAAGTTATGTTGGTCCATAGGTAGTATCAAACCACCTTCTGGCTGTGGGTTTTAGCCATTCTACCGGGTGAGCTACAGAGTGCTTCTGGTGAATGATGTGGAACACATGAGGTTAAAGAAAAGAATGTTACTTACCAAGAATCTTTTAGCTACTTCCTCCTCATGTGTTTCCAGTAACAGCAAATTTTTCACTTCTTCTCCATGTGCCTACAACAACAGCATCAGCAGCAATGGTACTTGTGCACACACAATGTGCTTATAAAGTTAATGGCTGATGAATCACGTGCTACGGGGGTCCCTCACTTAGTATACTCTGGGGGGTCCCTCAGATAGTAAAAGTATGCCGGGGAAGTCCCCTAGTATTCCCTCACATAGTATGCCCTAAGGGGTCCTCACAATGAGTGAATGAGTGAATGAGTGACTGAGTGACGGTATGATAGACACATGGTAGAAGGGACGCCACCTGGGGGGGATCAGGTGACTTTATGACGTCACAGGGTGTCTTAGATTACACCGCCAATGGGTGGACTCGAACCACCAATCTTCCACCCACGAGTCCTCTGCTTTACCAGGTGAGCTACTCGGGACGTAAGGACGCTGTGTGCGTTCTTCTCTGGTGAATCAGCATTTGACGGTACTGTACGCGTTTGGGCGCTTCGTCTTTGCTACCGTGAAGTTTAGTACTGTGCGTATCGGGCGATTTGTGGGAGTTTAGCAGTGGAAGCAGTCTGTCAAGTACACTGCAGTGTGTGGGACATTTTTGGGTATTTATTTATTTATCTATTTATTTATTTATGTACTATGTACTGTGGACAGGTCTGTAATAACATTGGTTTAAGTAGGTGGATTATGACATATTTACTTGTGTTTCTATTATAAATAAAATTCTCGTTGTTTTAATATCTGCCTTTTCACTGTGTTTCTTTGACTATCGGACACTCATTTGCTTATTTGGCCCAAAATAAAAATAACATCCGTGGCATCGTGGCGAGCCTGCATGAATAAGCAAATTTTAAGCCGTGGTTTGGAAATATAGTGAGATATTTTCTTTCGGTGCAGGCCTTGGTAGTATTTTTGCATATATTTTGAGCTATATCTGTGATATCTGTTGGGAAAGTGATTTAATTTAGTGTATCCCTGTCACCCCCTCCTTTTCCCCTCCCTTCCCCTCTTCTTTCCCTCCCCCCCCCCCTCCTAAACACACACGAAAACAGTTGAATGTGACTGGGTGGTTTTTTTTGCTATTGTGTATGTGCACTGTTTTAAAGCAGGCCGCAAAGAAGGCAGTGACCTATTCAGCAACGCATATATACAAAGCTCTGTATGCGGGAAATTGATCACTAGTTGTGTGAGTGAAGTACTGAGCTGATACACAAGAGGCGTTGCCAAGTAAAATCGATTCGAGAAGCCTGTGCTTTTTATTGACGGCTATTAAGTGAGAGCTGTGTCTCCCTTCAGTCTGTGTTTAAGGGACAATCCACAGTAAATGTTTTTTTTTTTTAGTTGAGACAGAAGCAGTTTATTGCTAGGTCGCCCCGTTTTATGATAAAATATGACATTTGCTTCGGTGGAAATAGATAGTATTATGTAAATAGAATTCTAGCCAACTTAAATGTGTTTTTTTTTTTCAATAAACAGGTGACCGTATCTCCCTTCTAAAAGAAAACTAGAGCAGGTGGCCATATCCCTCCCTATAGTAATCAAAAGTTACTGCACATTGATCAAAGTTAACCGAATGTTGACCTGAGGGTCAGTCTTAACCCCCCCCCCCCCCGCCTTATTACATAGTATTACAGAATTCACGCCTGTTAAGATGACGTCGGGTATTCGGTAGCACTTGTATTGCGGATCTCACGCCTATTTTTACCTCTGCTTGTAGACCTGGTAACTTTTTTTGGTTTGGAAAACCTTTATAAACTTTTTTTGTGAAACCTAAAAAACCTTCAAAATACGTTTTATTTTCGTTATGTATGAAATGCTAGAAAACGTTTTTGGAGAACGTTTATTGAAGGCTTCAAATAAAACCATTTCCTAACCATTTTGACAATAAAATTCCGAAACCCTTATGAGCCATCCTTAAAATAATATTCATTTGTAACGTCCATTTGAGGCCATTGATCATTTAAATATCACTGCAACTAAACATTCGTACCTACCTGGGACTGAACTCGTCACCTCTTGCTACCTACGCATCGACCTTATCTCTAGACATATATATGTGAGGTCCCCGCCAACAGAGGACTTGGTACTATAGACATATAGATATATATTTGAGGAACCCCAGGTGACTTGGTACAATACACATATAGATGTATATATATGTGAGGAACCCCTAGGGAATTTGATGCAATAGACATATAGATATATATGTGAGTACCCCCCTGGTGACTGGCACTGTAGACATATAGATGTAATAGTAACAAGTTTTAGTAGTGATATTGATAATTTTAATATATATGTGAGGACAATATGTGGGGACTTGGTACAATAGACATATAGATATATCTGTGAGGACCCCTCCAGTTGACTTGGTACCTTAGATATATAGATATATATGTGAGGACCAGCCAGGGGACTTGGTAGTATAGGCATATAGATATATGTGTGGACCCCGACCCTCCATAGTTGACTTGGTACAATAGACATATAAATACATATATGATAGGACCACCCCAAGTGATTTGGTACTATTGACATAGAGATATATATGTATATAGATCTGCAATCAGTCATAGGGGGACCATGCCTTACATATAGTATTTAGGGAGACCATTTGGGAAAAATAATGTATGTTTTTAGCTTTTGGTCTCCTTAAACTTTTGGTCTCCATAATACTGCTGTTTTGGCAAAATGGTCCCCGTATTGCTGGAATTACACACACACACACACACACACACACACATATACAGGTATGTCGGGAAACAAACGACGAATCGCGATTTCGTGTCCAACTCGCGAAATGTACGCCAAAAATCTAACTTCGTTATTAGGGACTTTTCAGACATAAGTTGCATATGAAAATCTCGGTAGATTTTTTTTACATTCAATTCCGAAAGCGAAAATATATAAAAGACATCAGATTAAGAGAAATTTAACAAAGCATGAACCCTGCGAAACGGAATATTTTGTTTACATAATTTGCATATTTTACACCATTTTTTGATATCTACAACTGTAAGTTTGCTGTGAAATGAGACTGTGTAAAAAATGTAAACAAACCGATTTTGTTTATAAACAAAGGCCACGTGCTTTCTGTAAATGAATATTAGGGAAACACTAAACAAAAGCCAAACAAGCGTAGAGTTTGTTTTCTTTTATTTACACCATAACCCCCTGTAATATTTATTTTCTTTCATTTTTATACATAAACTATTTAACATTAATTGAAGAGTTACAAAATATTGAAAAGCAGTACAAAAGATATTCAAACAGATGAATTTTAAAAAACATAGATTTATACAGATGAATGTTTAAAAACAAAACTCTTTTAAAATAAAACCAAAATACAGGAAAAATAAAACAACAAAATCCTTTACTGATATAACCGTGATGTGTAAATAACCAACTCTATCTTATTTTCAAGCTCAGTGTTATGTGCACTAATTAAAATTTAATGATAGGCCGAAAAAACGTGAGGCAATGAGATATAAACCACATAAAAGCTTCCTAAAGAAAACAAAATACACAGCTGAAACTTTCAAACTAACATGCGAAATGTACGTACACAACCATGCACAAAATTTGCAGGTTTAGAGACCCTGCAACACAACTTGGGTGTACTACCCCATCTCGTGACGTTCATAAATTTAAAGTCGGTGACTTCGTATAAGAAAAATGAACTGAAAATAACTAAATTAAAACTTTCAAACTGACATGCGAAAAGTACGTACAAAAGCTACATGAAAAACCATGCGAAATGTGCGAACACCAAAATTTTTTAAGCACGGAAACATCGGCAAATTTCCAAGTTTTGAAACCCTGTCACATTTGCGCGTACGCCCTTCTCGCGACGTTCATAAATTTAAAGTCGGTCACTTCGTATAAGAACAATGAACTGCAAATAACAGGTAAAACTTTCGAACTGACAAGCGAAATGCGCGTTTATACACAATCATGCGAAATGAACGTATAACAACCATGTGTGTGACACGGTCTCAAACTTTTGAAAATTTTGCCGATGTTTCTTTAAATAAGCACATTTTGGTGTTCGCACATTTTGCATGGTTGTGTACGTACTAAAGTCGATGACTTCGCATGAGAAAAGTGAACTGCAAATAAAACTTTCAAACTGACATGCGAAATGTACGCACACAACCATGCGAAATGTGCGAACACCAAAATTTTCTTAATCACGGCAACAACGGCAAAATTTCCAAGTTTTGAGGCTCTGTCAGATACCCTTTGCTTGTACTACCCAATCTCGCAACGTTCGTAAACTTTGAAATTGGTCACTCCGAACAGAGAAGTTTCGAACTGACAAGCAAAATGTACGCTAATACACAACCATGTGAAATGTAGTGCAACCACGCGAAATCTACGACGCAAGTATTTCTTTTTTTTTAAATTCATCGGCAAACTTGGCAGCTTTTGTGACCCTGTCACATGAAACTTATCCGTATTACCCATCACCGCCACTTTCATAAATTTACAGTGTGTCACTTTATACGAGAAAAATCAAATGGAAATAACACACTGAAACCTGATACGCGAACGCACATAACCATGCGAAATGTACGAACCAAAACACTTCTTAATACCTCGGCAAATTTGGCAGGTTGTGAGACCAAGCTGCATGAAAATTGTCCATACTACCCAGCCCCGTGACGTTCATAAATTAAAAGTCGGTCACTTCGCATAAGAACAGTGAACTGCATGGAAAAACTGACAAAAAAAACTCCCCGCACTTGTGTAAACCAAAACAGAATCCCACAAACATGACATCACAGCGAAATGTCCGCAAAACAGTTTCTTTTTTTTTAAACGGATCTGAAGCTTCATCCAAATTTTTATTTTTCTTGTAAAAATTTGAAAGGTATGCCCGCAACTGAACTTTGTCCCTGTGTTAAAATATCACATGCGAAATGTACGTCCACAATCATGTATGTAACAGGGTCTCAAACTTCGAAAATTTTGCCGATGTTTCTGTGTATTAGAACATTTTGGTATTCGCACATTTCGCATGGTTTTGTACGTACCAAAGTCTGTCACTTGGTGTGAGAAAAAAGACCTGCAATTAGCGCAGTTAAAGCTTTTGAATTGACAAGCCAAATGTACGTATACAACCATGCGAAATGTGCGAACACCAAATTGTTCTTACTCACAGAAACATCAGCAAAAGTTGCAAGTTTTGAGACCCTGTCACATATCATTTTCTCGTACTACATCATCTCGCAAAGCTCATAAATTTAAAGTCGGCTACTTCTTATAAAAGCAGTGAACTGCAAATAACACAGCTAATACTTTCGAACAGACAAGCGAAATGTACGCACACATCTACAACCATGCGAAATGTAGTGCAACCACGCGAAATCTACGAAGCAATTTCGTTTTTTTGACACATCGACAAACTTGGCAGCTTTTGTGACCCTGTCACATGAAACTTATCCATACTACCCATCACCGCCACTTTCATAAATTTACAGTCGGTCACTTTATACGAGAAAAATCAAATGCAAATAACACAATGAAATCTGATACGCGAACGCACATAACCATGCGAAATGTACGAACCAAAACACTTCTTAATACCTCGGCAAATTTGGCAGGTTTTGAGACCAAGCTACATGAAAATTGCCCGTACTACCCAGCCCCGTGACGTTCATAAATTAAAAGTCGGTCACTTCATATAAGAACAGTGAACTGCATAAAAAACTGATACAAAAAAATAAAAAACACTCCCCGCACTTGTGTAAACCAAAACAGAATCCCACAAACATGACATCACAGCGAAATGTCAGCAAAACAGTTTCTTTTTTTTAAACGGATCTGAAGCTTCATCCGCCCTTTTATTATTCTTGTAAAAATTTGAAAGGTATGCCCGCAACTGAACTATGTCCCTGTGTCCTAAAATATCACATGCGAAATGTACGTCCACAACCATGTATGTAACAGGGTCTCAAACTTCGAAAATTTTGCCGATGTTTCTCTTAATTAGAACAATTTGGTATTCGCACATTTCGCATGGTTTTGTACGTACCAAAGTCTGTCACTTGGTGTGAGAAAAAAGACCTGCAATTAACGCAGTTAAAGCTTTCGAATTGACAAGCCAAATGTACGTACACAACCATGCGAAATGTGCGAACACCAAATTGTTCTTACTCACAGAAACATCAGCAAAATTTGCACGTTTTGAGACCCTGTCACATATCATTTTCTCGTACTACACAATCTCGCAACGCTCATAAATTTAAATATTTTCGAACTGACAAGCGAAATGCATGCACACATCCACACCCATGCGAAATGTAGTGCAACCACGCGAAATCTACGAAGCAAGAATTTCGTTTTTTGACACATCGACAAACTTGGCAGCTTTTGTGACCCTGTCACATGAAACTTGCCCGTACTACCAATCGCCGCCACTTTCATAAATTTACAGTCGGTCACTTTATACGAGAAAAATTAAATGCAAATAACACATTGAAACTTTCATTTGATACGCGAACGCACATAACCATGCAAAATGTACGAACCAAAACACTTCTTAAATACTTCGGTCAATCTGTTAGGTTTTGAAACCCCGTTACATGAAAATTGCCCGTACTACCCAACCCCACGACGCTTAAAAATTTAAAGTCGGTCACTTCGTATTAGAACAATGAACTGCATGGGAAAAGTGATACAAAGAAAATTCCCCGCATTTGTGTAAACCAAAACAGAATCCCAAAAACACCACACCACAGCGAAATGTCCCCAAAATAATCTCTTTTTTTAAACGGATCTGAAGCTTCATCCGCCCTTTTTGTTTCTTGTAAAAATTTGAAAGGTATGCCCGCAACTGAACTTTACCCCTGTGTCCTAAAATATCACATGCGAAATGTACGTCCACAACCATGTTTGTAACAGGGTCTCAGGCTTGGAAAATTTTGTCGATGTTTCTGTGAATAACTACACTTTGATGCTCGCACATTTCGCATGGTTTTGTACTTACAAAGTCGGTCACTTGGTGTGAGAAAGTGAATTGCAAATAACACAGTTTAAAAGCTTTCGAACTGACAAGCGAAGTTTACGTACACACCCATAGCCATGCGAAATATAGTGCATCCACGCGAAATCTACGAAGCAAGTTTTTTTTTTTTAAATACATCGGCAAACTTGGCAGCTTTTGTGACCCTGTCACAGGAAACTTGCCCGTACTACCCATCGCCGCCACTTTCATAAATTTACAGTCGGTCACTTTATAAGAGAAAAGTCAAATGCAAACTAGAGCAGTGTGCATAGGCCACATATTCCCCACAGGCAATGCTCTACCACATCCCTCAAAACACATGTCGCAATTTCATGTCCAGCAAATACATCCGCATCTACCCCTCCAGGCCTCTCTACCATCCTGCAAGTCCAGCAGCTTCTGCAACAAAACAAAATGACAGACATGAGAGTTACACAAGCAAATGGTAAATGCATTTATGTGATATAAGCGAAGACCTGGAGGGCCACTACTGCTGCTGCCGTACTTGGATTTTGCAAGTGAAATCCTGCTCAGGTAGTGCTTAAGCAATACCTAAGCAGGATTTCACATACAAAATCCAAATAGGACAGCAGCAGTAATTGCCCTCCAGGTCTTCCGGAATCACAACAGTGGGCATTGATAAGCAGTCCGTTTCGCCGACAATCATAACGCACGAAAAATGTTTTGAATTCTTTAAAATGCCAACATCTGGTTGGCTTGACCAAATCTGCACAAGTGCTACATATATCACGATACTCCTTCCGACACATCTCAGCAACAATTCTTACCCTTTATAAATGCAAAAGCATCACTTACCCAGCAACTCAGAAGACGCCCCTTCAACAGCCGATTCCGCATTCGCTGAGAGTATTGTGTCTTTCTCGCCCTGCGATGAATGTGTGTGTTCCCCCTCTTCCCTTTGGTCTCTCACAAAGCTCTTTTGACGTGGTATCAACGCCTGTAATGACGCAATCGCTGCCCGAACTACGTTCTTCGGATTGCGCCACCCCCTCCCCAACGGTGGCCGTAACTTCTGTGTCATGGCTTTTGATCGCTGCAACGTGGATATTGTATGAAAATGTAAACCATTTAATCTGTGCAAGCGAAATGAACAGATGTTTTTAAAATTAATTTAAACTCTGTGGTTAATTTTCTTCAAATGCCAATGTTTCATTCTAATGTAACAGCCGAGTCATAAACTATAACGTCCTTATTTCATCCTTGAACAATTTAAAGCTTAGCCGCACAGGACATGCACGTTCAAAATTCTGACAACAGTCCGTTTCGCTTCAGTCTTACAAGTTCCGGTTCAGTAAAATAACGAAACTGCCCTTCGGATCACACTCACACAAACCAAAAAAATGTCGAATGAAACGAGAAATACGCGTCAAGCAAAATATATGTTCTATATTCTTCCACTTGTAATTACCTGAAATTGGCGCAGGGATATTTTCCGCTGCTTTCTTAATCTGTCTACAGGCTTGGTTAATATCCGAACTGTCATCACTATCTTTAAGCGGTCCCCCAACAATTTCACCCACAAAATGGGTCAAGTGGCTCTGATCCCTGCCGCATAACCTCTTTGCGGCTTCTGCCCAGGCCCTGATGTATCCCTTACCGGGATTTTTACACACCTCGTCTGCAGAAAAAAATGACGGAATGCTGAATCATTCCACATTTCATTCCATATAAATTTAGACGCACATAAATCATTCCGAAAAACCATGCGAAAACACACTGTGCGTAAAGGAAAACGATACCTTCTTATCATTCCAAGGCCTGAGCACAAAAATTACACGTACACAATGGTCATTTCAATTTCCCTTCCACGCAAGTTACAGAGAGAACCGATACCGAAGGGCAAATTTAAAAATAGGTGGTATAAGGAATAAGTAAAATCTTGTATATACAGTCCGTTTAGCAATGAGAGCGTGCAACTGGCAATAGAGGGATTCAGCACTTCATCTAAGATACTGAAAAAATACAAGTTTTTCGGGTCTGATGCTTTCGGCTAGATAATCGAACCTGCAAACTTATGAAGCACTATCATGCAAAACTCAACAGAAACGGAGACTGGCAAACTATAAAACGACAAAACAGACATTTAATCCAATCACAGGGAAGGAAAAAAATCTGTCATTTCTTAATAACATATTACCAATTCCCACAGCCACAGGAAACGGTTTGAGCTTCCTGGGATCGCAAACTTTCTCCGGACTAAAAATGAAAGAATGTATCACTCTCAGCTGCTGTAAGAAGGACGTCACTTCTGTCGTTGTCCAGTTTTTATTTCAGTTATTACAGGAGCAAAAAAATGCTACAATACACTGGTCTTTCAACTCTACACAAGTATAATTTCTGCGAATAGGACGTCATCATTCCACAAGAACATGCAAAACAAAAGGGAATCTAAATCAACCTGGTTTACAGGACGTCCACGACCTGGAAAGGAAAGCAATAAAAGGACGTCCACGACCTGGAAAGGAAAGCAATAAAAAAATGTTTAAGAACTTACGCAAAGTCAAAACCGCAAAACGAGACTTCTATACTTCCGTCAGGGTCCCGGCCTTCCACACGTGCAGGCCACCACTTCCTTCTGTACATGTGAAGAACAACGTCACCTGTTCGGTAGCGCTGCAGATCAACGGACTGTTCTGAGACCTTGGCCTTTTTAATCCACCCTTTTTTCCGCAGCATCTGTGAAAGCAATAAGAGAAATATCATTAGCTGAATATATTGGGAATTTGAAATAAAGACACCACAATCCATAAATCTTAGCGAAACTAACCGACAAGTGACGGGATACATTTTGTGTAGCATTGTGATTTTCGATCTTTTTTTTACTGTTATATGGCCATATCGGGGCCCCCTGCCACATTATCCTGGTATGAGGCATTCAAAATCTCTCTAACCGTTGTACATGGAGTCCCTCACGGACTAGCAAGAAGGAATCCAAATCTTAGGTATGACCCGACAGCATAAGCTATAACTGCGCGAAATTGACCGATTTTTTTTACATTCTAAGAGACCATCCATGCCGTTTGTTTTCTATCATTTACATCCTAATCCCACCTGAATTCATCCGAAACGCAAAAAATTTCCGCTAAAAGCTAAGTGCGAATTGGCTTATTCTTTAAGCGTTCAAGACGGAGAGGGGGGGGGGGTCAAAGCATCCGGACTGCGTTCAGGGCAGGGGTTTAAAATTGGCAAAAGTCTGTGTACGTATTAACAGGGCTGGAAATTGGCGGGGGTCCGAGACCCTCCTTTTTGGCTACCCAGAGTCCGACAGAGCCGCAAAAAATCAGGTCTTCTTGCGCCCTATTTTATCTTAACACGGTTCGGATCCTCCCTAAATAGCTTTGGACCTTCCTTTTTCAAAGACACGGGTCCCAAGGACCCGGGCCTAAAAAAGTTAGCTTCCAGCAGTGGCTACTTACCAAAAATTGTACACCAAGAAATCCATGAACAGACAACATCGACAGCATTTTCAAGCAAAACTGAACAACAATTTTCTGAGCGAACATTTCTCGACATTTAAATCCGTAAACTGACAAGGCATGCTAGCTCAAAAAAATGCCGCCCTTACAATTAAGCCTGTATTTTTACAGCAGCATCTTACACATTCTTAAAGAAAATGTCACAAATCACACCAAATACGCTAAACAAACATTTTCACGTGATTCACAAAATGTGTGTATTTACCTTTAGGCATATCCTCATTAACTTTTTATCCACTTTTAAGTTTTTCAAAAATTATCCACATGTAACCTGGACGCTTTCTGCATTGAAGTGATGCTACCAAGAACAAAGCCGCGCGCATACACCTCGTGACAAGTTAATTTGCATATACTGAGTCAAAAAAAAAAACATTCAAGTTCATGTACACAGTGTAGTGTTTCGCAGATAATTTCATTCCAAACCTTAGCATATTTTTTTTATAAACTAACACAAGCTAAAAAATATCGCCAAACAAGCATTTTAATGGCAGAAAACCATTACAAAATGACGGATTATTTCGCGCGTAAACAGTGACAAGGCAAGTCAATCATAAAAGTAGTGCTCACACAATTAAAACAGCGCACAATAATATACAGTCAGCCTGTCATGAGCGTGGGAATCTCGAGCTTTTAGCCCGTTCACAGATCAAAGCAAATCTGCTGCGACTTAGAGCTTCTGATACGTGTTTGAACTGGCTATTCCGCAGTGAAGGGGGGCGGGGGTGTGGATGGAGAGGGGAGAGGATCAGGGAAGCATATATGGGAAGAAAAATATGACAGTTTTCGCGTGTAAATAGTAACAAGGCAAGTCAATCATAAAAGTAGTGCTCACACAATTAAAACAGCGCACAATAATATACAGTCAGCCTGTCATGAGCGTGGGAATCTCGAGCTTTTAGCCCGTTCACAGATCAAAGCAAATCTACTGTGACTTAGAGCTTCTGATACGTGTTTGCACTGGCTATTCCGCAGTGAAGGGGGCGGGGTGTGGATGGAGAGGGGGAGGATCTGGGAAGCATATATGGGAAGATACATATGACAGTTTTCGCGTGTAAATAGTAACAAGGCAAGCCAATCATAAAAGTAGTGCTCAAACAAATAAAACAGCGCACAATAATACACAATCACACATATACAGGTATGTCGGGAAACAAACGAGGAATCGCGATTTCTTGTCCAACTCGCGAAATATACGCCAAAAATCTGACTTCGTTATTAGGGACTTTTCAGACATAAGTTGTATATGAAAATCTCGGTAGATTTTTTTTACATTCAATTCCGAAAGCGAAAATATATAAAAGACACAGCCTATCACATGTGCGTGAGAATGTCTCGCTTTAGCCCGCTGACAGATGCAAGCAAATCAACTGCGAATAGCCGTTTCGGTGTGTTTATCAATGTCAATTTCGCAGTTGGCGTGTACAAGAGAGGAGGAGTAAGGGTGAGGGGGATCTGGCCGGCAAAATTTCTTTTCACTTCCAGACTTTACCAGTGCATTTCGCTTTTTGGGGAAAGGGTGGGGTTTACCCCGAATGCCCTCAACCCCGTTGTTGCACCAATTTAACAGTACAAATACTACAATTTTTGGCTCGAAAAAAAAAAAGCCGTTTTGATGTGCCAAAACGTTAAACCAGAGTAAAACGAATCGATTTCTCTCTCTCTCTCTCTCTCTCTCTCTCTCTCTCTCTCTCTCTCTCTCTCTCTCTCTCTCTCGCTCCTTTTTTTTTTAACAAAGCATACTCACGATTAAGGACAGTGAGATAGTGAACTTCAGTTAAAGCGATATTTTTTTTTAAAAAGGGAGGGGGGGGGGGGGTTTGCACGTCATTGTCTCCCACTAGCTACACTAATAGAGCAATATATTTTTGAAGGATTGCGTCCTGCAATGAATAAAATAAGCCCATTTTAATGCGCAATTTCGCAGCGGTTGTGTATTGGAGAGGGGGGAGGGAGTTCTCGTGTGCAAATATCTTACGCTTAACGGTGTTAAACATTTTTTTATGACTAATAGGCTTTATCATTGCATTTTGCTCTTGGGACGGGGAGGGGAGGGGAGGGGGGTGGGCGGAGGGAGGAGTGGGGAAGGTCGCGCACCCTCCCTATTTGCGCTAATACAAAAATGCACTTTTGAAGTATTAGTTTCAGTCAAAGTGAAACTAAAAAAAAAAGAAAAAAAGACAGCACAATTAAGATTAAGGTCACCAAGCAGTGAAAAACGAAACTCAGTTTAAGCGATATTGACGGAAAGACTTAGTGTATATTAGACTTGTACGCACATGACACACGCTTGTACACCCCAGAAACATATAAAATGGCATCACTCAAGAACCTGCCTCTACACGGCGTAACCAAGCGAATTTGGGAGAATTTGGTGGCCACAGCACACTCAAGTTTAAGGGCATCAAATAATGAGAAACAAGTAAGTATTTGTGAAACACAAGCGGGCCCCAACCGCCCCCCCCCTCCAAAAAAAATCATAGGGTTATGAAGCGATGACGGACAGATGGACAGACGGACGGACACCCAAAACCTACTGAGAGTTTACAGTAACTGCAGCTCACACGCGGCACGCATAGATGTCGCTTGCGAAACTAACATGAACAGACATGAAACTCAGAAAATGCAACATTTTTTTCCGAGAAAAACGAACGAGGGGAGGAAGAGTTGCCCGTCATTGCATCCTCCTAGCTACACCAATGGAGCAAAACATTTTTGAAGAATTGCGTCCGTCAGTCAATAAAACAGACCGTTTTTAGTACGTTTATCAACTACCAATTTCGCAGTTGGCGTGCGCAAGAGAAGAGGGGAGGGGGGGGGGAGGCTCTGGTGAGAAAAATGTCTAGGTTTAACGGTGTTAATATATATTTTTTTCACTTCTAGACTTTACCAGTGCATTTCGCTTTTTGGGGAAAGGGTGGAGGGGTTTACCCCGAATGAACCCCAACCCCCTCCCACCCCGTTGTTGTGCCAATTTAACAGTACAAATACTGCAATTTTTGGCTCGAAAAAACAAGCCGTTTTGGTGTCAAAACGCAAAGTCAATGTGAAACGAATCGCTTTCTCTCTGTCTCCCCCTCTCTCTCTGCTTTTTTTTTTAAATAAAGCACACTCGAGATTAAGGACAGTGACATAGTTAAACTAAGTTAAAGCGATATTAACAGATAGACTGGGGTAAATTTGACTTGAAACACAAGAAACAGGTTTGTAAACCCCCCACAGGAAGATACAAATGGCACAGAGTAATAACTGCATCTACTGGGCGAATCAAGTCGAATTTGAGAAAATGTTGCGAATACAGCACACTCAAGTTAACGCCAACAAGTAGTGAGATATGAAACTCAGTTAATGCCATATTTTTTATAAAGCTAGGGGGGGGGGTTGCACGTCATTGTCTCCCACTAGCTATACTAATGGAGCAATATATTTTTGAAGTCCTGCAATGAGCAAAATAAACCGATTTTAATGCGTTTATCAACTATCAATTTCGCACTGGTTGTGTATTAGGGGGGGGGGGGGGTTCGCCTGCAAAAATTTTAAGTTTAACGGTGTTAACATTACAGGAGGAGGGGGGAGTGGGGGTGGTGCACCCCTCTACTTGCGCTAATGCAACAATGCACTTTTGAAGTATTAGATTCAGTCGAAGTGAAATAAGCCGAATTTGAAAAAAAGACAGCACAATCAAGATTAAGGTCACCAAGCAGTGAGAAACGAGACTCAGTTTAAGTGATATTGACGGAAAGACTGCGTGTATGTTAGACATGTACGCACATGACACACGCTTGTACACCCCAAAAATATAAATGGCATCACACGAGAACCTGCCTCTACACAGTGAAACCAGGCGAATTTGGAAGAATTTGGTGAACACAACACTCAAGTTTAAGGGCATCAAGTAATGAGAGATTAAGTCAATTTCAGCGATAACTACAGAAAAATTGAGTGTAAATAAGACATGTACGGACACGTAACACGCCTGTTCGCACAATAAAAAGTTATAAAGTGCACTGAGAGTTTACAGTGACTGCAATTCACACACAACACGCATACATGTGTCTTGCGAAACAGACCGGCTTATATAAAGAAACCGAGAATAATATGTCAAACAAATGACTTGGTTTAAAAAAAAAACAAGAATCTACGAAGATAAACAAACTCTAACGATTGCTTAATAAAATATGTGACACTTTGCTTCAGTTAAGCAAAAATATGTACTTAAAAAAACGAAGTGGAAACTTTCTGATATTATCGTCCACTAACAAAAGGGGTGTTGCCTTGTTTACCCTCAACTTTAACTTTGATTTTTGAGATTTATAGGCTACAAACAAAACAATAAATAACTTTAAAACGTATTTGTGATATTATTCTTCTTGTTTTAAATACAATTATTTGGATAGGCCACCCCAAAATCTACTAAAATGTCGGCCAAAAAGTAGACAACCACCCGGGGCCAGGTCCATTCCAACACGTGGTCGCGCTCCCCTGACACATGTGCTAGCACCTGATTGGCTGAAATGTGATATAAAAATAGATTTCACACAGATCGAAAGATGTGTACGGCTTCCGATTGGCTCTCGTTCCACGTGCTTTTCTCACACAGAGTTCATGGTAGGTAGCCACCTATATGTTGGTGTGAGAACTATTTTACACAGCAAATTTGATGGTCTCTGTAAATTTCTGCGAAATAGGCATGTGGTCTCAGGTGAAAGAGCACGTTCTGTTTCGCAAAATGAACCCCTAACACAGATTTGCGAAACGGACGACCCGACCAAAATGCGAAACGGACCGAAATTCGGTCCGTTTCACTTTAACATTGCAACGTGATACACACCAATTCGTCTTGTTTCCCGACGAAGCCGCATCCACACACACACACACACACACACACACACACACACACACACACACACACACACACACACACACACACACACACACACACACACACACACACACACACACACACACACACACACACACACACACACACACACACACACACACACACACACACACACACACATATATATATATATATATTTATATATGTGTGTGTGTGTGTGTGTGTGTGTGTTTGTGTGTGTGTGTGTGACTACCCCCATCGTGACTTGGTCCTATAGAAATAAAGATACAGATATATGTAAGGACGGACCCCTCAGTGGACTTGGCACTATAAACATATAGACATATAATGGACGTGGTACAACAGGCATACAGATTTATATATATATATATTTGGGGACCCCCTAGGGGACTTGGTACTGTAGACATGTTGATATACATGTGAAAACCCTATTTTTTTGATTTGGTCAAATGATTTGCGCCATAAAAGTGTAATTTTTACATTGCGATAACTGTGCAGTCATCGAAAAGATCCGTTTGGGTACATCTTGAAACGGAAATTACATGAAAATTATTAAGCCAATTATTCTATATATCTTGTCCTAATGATATATCTATAGACGTTTTATATTGTAATTCGTATGAAAACATCACAGATCCATTGTCAAGAAATAATATCTATTTTTTCATTAAGAAGACAGGTTTTACCTCGTGATTATTCATTGATGAATTATTAAGTGTCTAGTTTTTTCCCGTTTCAATTATTTTCAAATCTCGATCGTGAAACCAAGAATCTCCTTGAGGATAGTGTCAAATAAAAGTCTCAATTAACGTCCCAATCACCTCAGAATCAGTATATAAGTTTTGCGATTATCTGCATTTTCCTCACTGGCCACCTTCTGAGACCAATTTATTACACTTTATAACGTAGCTTTACTATGAGGACCTAAAATCAGGTAATTTAAAAGTTTATCTAGCTGTTTTATCTCTTAAATGTGCGGTGCGGCTTGACTTCAAAATTAACACAGAAAGCTCAAGCATCTCCCTATTACTTAAGATGTTCACATAAGAGAGGACACTCCAAAGCGCAAGATACCTATAGCACTTGATATTTTTGCAAAAATAAAACAAAAAGTTTTGATTTCAAAAATGGTATAATGTCTGGGCCGCTATAACATCCGCCCATTACGGGTTAATGGGGATATCGGATTATGCAGGCACTGAGATAATTGAACGAGTCGTTCATCTGTGCGTTAAAGGTGTCCAGTCAGAGGAATCGGTCATTATTTTCAACATAAAACGCTCAAAAACTGATGTCCATAAGCGTGAGGTTCACATTATTTTCGTGTGTACCAAAACTGACGTGTGTGTCTTTTGTGCCATCAAAAATTACATGACTCATTCAGCCTTTTCAAGTCAGGATGATTTTTTTTCAAACTTCTTCTGGTGCCCCATTAACTAGAAAGTTAATGGCATCAATCACAAAAAACGCTATTAAGTCATAAGGTCTAGATCCAAGTCTTCACAGTACTCATTCCTACAGCTATGGAGGCGCAACAAGCGCATCCATTGCAAATCTGAAAGATCTGAGAAGGTGGGCATGCAACACCTACACAACTTATATAAGCCCACCTGACCGTACTCTTGACAGTCTTCAAACAAATTGACCGACACATTTTTATCATTTTCAGTTTTAATGGGTCATAATTAAGCGTAATTAATATGGGCCTATTATGGCCCCCTACTTATAAATGTCTGTGAAATAATTTGCTTAAAAACAAAAATAATAATTTGTTAACAGAAATTTGAGACCCAACAAACGCGTAATCAACGAGTTAGGTATAGAAAGACTACATTATAAGCGTTTCTTGCATTTTGCTTAAAGACTTCGAAGGAAACATATCGCAATAATATAGTATGGATAAGCAAAATCGTTAAAAAGGACGTAGAAAAAAACAACGTGCGGGTAAAAAGTGTCACTGTGACAAACGCAGTACCATCGGTTGTTGCAGAGCAAAAGGAACAACTGTTGATGGATTATCTAGCGTCAATTGGCACCTTCCATAAGAATTTAGCAAAAAAAAAAACAGAATAAAGAAAGAAAAACAAAACAAACAAAAAAAAAACAAAAAAAAAACAAAAAAACAAAAAAAAAAAAAAAAAAAAAACAACGAACCACTTTGTTACCAAGGTATCTTATAATTTATCTGCTTTTATAAATATCTGAATGTACTGCTTCTTTAAATAGTTCAGAATTTCAACATTATAATTAAAACTATAAAATCTAGGAAAATGAAACTCTTAAAACTGTCACCATCGATCACCTTTTCAGTCGTTGTTTTTTAATCTTTTCAGAACTGGCAGGTAAGAAGAATGAATCTATTGACAAATACGACGGCTCCCGTGCATCTTTGCTTTTGAGGTGAATGACTTGCAACTCGTTATATCAAAGGAGTACGAGTTTTTGTTAACTGATTTTCAATCACGCTCCCAGTGCAGATTTATTGGGAGCTTCTACAACACCTAGATGGCACTGATGCACAGTTTGAAGATATCATAAAAAGAAAAGAAGTATATTACCGGTCACTCCTTTGAGCAAACATCACTGTCAATATGAAGTCACCATATCGGATTGTAAATACTGGACCTTGGTGTATTGAGCAAGGTAGGAAAGTGAGTTACTATGATGGAATGCGCCTTAAGATACGTGAGTGGAGTGCTCTGAAAGCCGTCATGGCAAGTTTATACTTACCTGAACTCGAGACGTTCAAGTCATGCTACATGCAGGAAGATCATTTCAATGAACAAGGAATGCTGAATTGTTTCATTTGCTCACCAAATATTACAAATGACTATAAACCAAGACACAAGAAAAGTGTGTAATTACAGGTCTTGTGTAGCTGAACCGGGTGCAATGCATATGTTGAACATTTTTATTTTAAAGATTCATTAATGCTTGCAATTTATTTGCAAAGAAATGAATGTATAAAACAGCTTAAGTCGTGTGAGCTAACTGTCACCCCCTAGTGCCCCACATCATGCTTTAATGGAAACCGCTAGAAATCGGTGTGCCAATTAAAGACGTCATTAAAACAGCTGTGAGAGAGCACAAAGAAGCCGTTCAAAAGTTGATGATCAAGAATAAATTAAGATCATACCCGATCGCAGTGGCAGTTAACATGGAGACTTCAAAGGATAAAGTTCTTATGTTTCTATCCCCTACTTTTCTACTAACAATGCAATAGATTTTGCAGTGGAGTTACCATAACGACGGCACTTTCCAGGTGTTTGGAGATGCTCACTAATAGATACGCTATTGGAAAGAAAACTACAAGACCATGTAGCTGTATTCTGTGTCTTGCGCGAAAATCCATACATAAGTAGAAATGTTACCTTTTTTGAGAGTGCTGTCAAGCAGATTCTTTAGATAAAGCAACATTTTTGAACAAGTAATAGTCATACGCGTGTTTTCAAGTGAAAGTCTAATATTTATAAGAATGTTAGATGGGCACATACCGTCATTTATTGCTGAAACATCGAGTTGCACACTTATTTTCAAGCGAATAGCAAAATGGAGTTTATATCAAACAAGTGGAAGAACCATTTTGTAAATATGTTTGGAATGCAATACAAAGCCACAAGGATTTTATATGCTGAAGCCAACGAAAGTAGAGACTTTATTATGGTTATGGTTTCACAAACACAGCAAGACGTGGGGAGGATTAAATCCGAAATGAAATAAAGGTATACAACAACTGACAACGACAGTCATTTTACAACCGCAACATATACACTTCATAGAAACGGAAATTATAATGGCCTTCAGGCAAAATAAATTGAAGGCCATACGGCAATAGAAAACATTGAGTGGATTGATAATCGACCAGTCAGTCAAATAACAATAGGTGCAGTAATAGCATTTGATGTGTCTGGCAGCGGTCTTAACTGCATTGTTCTACAACGCAATGGGTTTATCAATGCCCCTCTTTCATCACCAGTTTGACATCAGCCGTCAACAAACTCCAATTTCTGCATCGATCGCGAGAAATTTTACATGTAAGGCTATTCTGCTTATGCTGAATTATTCTGAAGACCGCAACCAGACACAACTTCTGTCAAACTCTGCTACAAAGATACATCGGGGTTTATGGATTCCCATAGGGTTGACTTTTTTACGCAAAGCTCAAACTAGCACTGTCAAGGTAATCGTTGGTCATAGCAAGGCATTGAAGACGTCACCAGCTATGTGTAAATTTACGAGGTCGGATCTAAAGCATTTAGCTTACCAACAGGAATTGACTTGAACCTCAGACGATCCATTTCTCGGTAGCGTTCCCGAATAGGTGATTGTGGCTCTTACAACGCCGGCGGCATACGGTCGTGACATATCTAAGAATCCATTCAACTTTGATGACATGAATGTCAATTCTATGGGATTTAATGTTGATGACACCTTAGTCTGTTTCAAGGTACCGGTGAGCACCGTGTGGATGAAGGAAATTTCATTGCACGTGAATCGCACCCAGACGAATATGCCATTTGCATTTTTGATCTGACGTCTAATCACAAGGAGGGCATTGATACATGTCATAGAAAGGGCATAAACGCCTAAGCATTCAGTTTAATGAAGCTTTACCAGCTACAGCAACGGTCATAGTTTATGCATAGTTTTCGGCATAGTGCTGTTTGATCAGGCCCGCAACGTCACATTGCAATAAATGAAGTAGAATTGTGAAGAATACTGTACATCAACTCTGTCACAAGACTATATTTTGGAGGCGTTTTTACACATGATGATATATATGAACTTTCCCCGGAAGCACCTCAATTTTATGTTGTGAACACGGACGTTAGCTGTGGTGAAGGAAAACACCCACCAATATCTAATGACTTTAATTTTGTTCACTTTTTAATTGCTAATGGATCGTCTTATATGAACAATAAAAAGCGCTTACAATCACAACATTCATAAGCATGTCGGAAATTTTGTATGTACTTAGCTTATCATCGGTGTCTTGGATATAGTTTTGTAGATGTAATAAATATGTTTGGTAACAATTTGAGAATAAACTAATTTGAAGTAAAACATTTTGTTAATAATCTGTTCAAACTATTACGTCTGTAACTAGTGTATTTCTTAATTTCATTTTCACTTTTTCTGTGCTGTGTGTAGTTGAGTGAGTAGTATGTATATTTCTTTGTTTTATTGAACAAATGCAAATTATTGTGAAACACATTTCAAGTAGTATTATTTATGGTATTTTTGTTACGTACAACCTCTAAGCCAACGAAAATCACGTTTCATTTTGCATCCAATTATATAAGATTTCAATAAAATACTACATGCAATGAATAAACATGTGCAATTTATACACTATGCAATATATAAACAAGATATATGTAATGTAACGTAAATAAAATTTAAAGTGCCGATGTCTAACTAGGTTATTCAAGGACGCCGTACAGTAATACCAAAACTAGGTAAAATGACTAGAAATAACTACAATGGTTACTGGTTACAGTAATACATATAAACATTACAAATTACCAGAAACAATAGCAATACTGGACAAAAGTTAATAAGTTCCATAAAAATACTGAAGCTCAGTTTAAAGCAAATGTCTTAAGACCAGATTTAAAACGTTCATAGGTGGGTACCAATCGAAGTTCAAGTGGAAGGCTGTTCCATAATAGTGGTATAGCCACGGAGAACGTGCATTGCCCGTACGTATTTGTTCTAATTAAGGAACACAGAGACGTAGTTCATTTTACGATCGAAGCAAGCGATTGGGCGTGTATACTTTTATAAGTTCATAGATCTATTCCAGTGCTATCTCTTTTATTGCGCGGTAGGTGAGTGTGAGAATTTTATAGGAAACTCGTTGTTCTATGGGAAGCCAATGCATACTTAAAAGTACTTGTGTTTTATGGTCATATTTTCTGGTCTTAGCTACAATACGAGCAGCTATGTTCAAGATACGTTGAACCGATGGTAGACGACATTTTGAACACCATGTAATAAAGCATTTCCGTAATCGACGCGAGAAGTGACCATTGAATGAACTAGTTTTTCACATGCCGATTTTGTAATGTATTGTCGAGTTTTTGAGATGTTGCGCAAGTGTATTATTGCAGATTTACACGTATTATTGATGTCATTTTCCATAGTGAGATGAGAATCTAGTGTCACACCAATGCTTTTTGCTGAACGTGCAACAGGAACTATAGTACCACAGATACTGAAATGCTGTAAGCGCATTTTTGCCGAATTGTGAGGCGTAAATAGGACCACTTCTGTTTTTGATTCGTTCAGCTGCAACTTGTTCGTACACGTCCAGTGTTTGATTTCCGCGACACACAGTTCAATCTGAGAAACTGAGCCTTGCAGTTGAGATGAATCACCTATTGTGAACGATACATATGTATTGTATACTCATCCACATATACAGAAAAATGGACTTTGTGTTTTCTAATAATGTCTCCAACCGGCAAAGTGTACATTTTGTAGTCCTCAGGTCCAATGATGGACCCTTGAGGACCCCCGGAACGAAGTGCAACAGAGTTGGATGTTGTGTTGCCGATGACTACAGATTTCCTGCAAATTTTTGTGATAATCAGTTATCCAATCTAGGGTAGTGCCACATGTATCTAAGCGTTTTTTAAGCCGGTTACTGAGCACTTCATAATCAGAGTGTCGAATGCTGCAGAATGATCAAGCATAACTAAGATAACATCAAATCGGTCATCGAGTTCACAAAGAATGTCATTTTGTAGCCAAACCAAAGCCGTCTCTGTACTGTGACCTGGTCGATATGCTGACTGAAATACTTTGTTTAGGTGGTTTTCATCCATGTAAGATGACAATCTTTTCACAACTTTTTCAATCACCTTTGAAAGAAACGCTATGTTGGATACGGACCTGTACTTTTTAAATACAATATGCTTCAGCAAATTTGGGAAGCAACCAGACTCTATTGACGTGTTTACAATTTTGTTTATGGTAGGTAATAAACAGTTAAGGCATGATTTTAGAAGAGGTGTGGATTGGGGTCAAGTTCACAACTTGAGCTACTTAGGTTAATAATAACGGCTCATACTTCAGATTCTGTTGCAGGCTGTAGTTTATCCAGAGTACCGAGCGACCTAGGATCAGGAGTTGGTGCATAGTCAGTCCGGGAGTTGTTTAAATTATCCGGAATCTTTTGAGGTTTATCAGCAAAGTACGTGTTGAAAGCATCGGCTAGGATAGTTTCGGATTTCGAGTCCGGAAATTATGTGGGTTGAGTTTTACATAGCAGTTCGTTTAATATACAAAACTATTTTTTATGGTCACTACCACAGGCCTTCAATTTTGTTTGTATAGTGAGATTTCTTTTCACTTTTTAAAAGTTTGCAGTGGGTTAACCGAGCTTTTTGAAAAGCAATTCGATTTTGATCTGATTTTGTCTCTTGCCATCGCCGTTCAGATTGTCTCTTCTCCAGCTTAGAGACTCTGATAGCATCAGTGTACCATGAAACCTTTGGCCGATTTGTTATTTTAACAGATTTCAGAGGAGCATGCTTATCAAGCAGACTCGCCAGTTTCTGATTGTAGTATTGCACAAATTCAGTCACTGATTCAAACGATATTCTTTCTCCATGAGCATTCAGAAAAATCCACACAAAATTTAGAAACTTTAACATTAATTAATTAACCGGTTTCGAACTTTATCACACGCTCTCAACATTTTGAGAAAAGTGAAAGCCAAACTTTGTGAAGCACCACTCTTACTTCCCGACTTGATCAGCGATGATGCGGAAACGCGTTCGCATGTGAAGAGACTCAAGTCAGGTGATCCAGCCAGCTGCGCCGACCACACTTTTATATTTTATATTTGCCAAATGTTCACAGTCAATTACATTTGTTTGCTCATGCCCATCAGCCGCTGCTGCCGCCACCACTACCGCCGCCACAACGAGAACAGTATGATTACTTGTTTCAGAACTGTTATTTTTGTATGCACTGCTCTCTTAATATTAAAGCAATACTCTATAGTCTGCATACCAGACCTGTATTCCATGAAAATTAAAGGAGGTGCAAACCGGCAAATTCCGAGCATTGTCATCGAAAATAGACAAGTACTGGTAGCAATAACAATATGGCTCTAGATCAGCATAGAAACTACTAAATGCTGTTCAAAACATAAGCGCCATCTTAGTTACGTCATTGATCTTATTGTGTTTGAGATGAACATTTTAGTAAATTTCTGCCACGGATCTTAAATGTCAGCCTGTCTGAAAATTTTAGCCTTAGTCTATATTTTGCAACAGATTTAGTGAATCATCATCAGGTTGATTAAAAAATAGCCGACAAAAGTGACAAGTCAACTAATTTTATTCCAAAAAGCTGAGTGAGCGCGACAGAGAAATACAGAGAGGTAGAGAGAAAGAGAGACAGACAGACAGAGAGAGAGAGAGAAGAGAGGGGGAGAGAGAGAGAGAGAGAGAGAGAGAGAGAGAGAGAGAGAGAGAGAGAGAGAGAGAGAGAGAGAGAGAGAGAGAGAGAGAGAGAGAGAGAGAGGGAGAGACAGAGTAAGACGATACAGAGTTAGCGAATTGATATTTAAACAAAAAGAGTGAAGAATAGTTTGACCTTTATAATTAGTTCTATTTATTTTTTGGTAAACGATATATTTGAACAATAGATATATCTAATGTAATTTATATATACTATAGGGTATCATTAATTTCAGGACAAGAATACTTACTCTAGTGTAAATGTACTTGCCCTGACCATTTTCAGGATAAGTATACTTAGACTTTTTTTCGCACCAAAATAATAAAGATACTTTGAAATGAATGTTTTACCATACCAGTAGCTCTGGCACTGTAATTAGACATGAAGCATCAATCGTGTAAGATTTTGCTTCCATTGCAATTCCGTTTGCAAGTTTTAATTGCAATTTCACATAAAATGTGTCAGATGTAGCTAATCCAGGTTAAATGTTGAGGGATCTGTGAGCTGTTACAATCATAACTTTACATGAATTATATGACTAAGGATTATTAACTACACTTTTAAAATAAAACTGTTTTCTGTTAATTCTGTTTCAAACCATGAGAGGCCTGCATGACAACGAGAATTGCACAATACAATGCAAAGATAACTCTGCATTAATATTTACATCACTCTCACTGAACAAGATGTGTTTGCAAACATCAAGTTAGTTTTCTTGAGTACTTTTCTTTAAGTACACCAGCACGGACGGCTATGACATACACGACTACTAATTAATCCCAAATATTTCGGAGGTCACACCTAGCCCGATCAACAGGAGATCGGAATTCTCACATTGTAGCTCGGTTGTCCAGCAGTCATGACAACACCACTTTGCTTTATCATAAGCTCTGTCTGGTCTATTTGTGCTATCGCAGCACCTTTGCTTTTGACGGAATCATTCGCTGCCTTTCTGGTACTGATGATATCGTTTCATTATCCGGAACGCTGTCACTGCCCTCTAGAACGCTAGTACTACTGCCCTGAACGCCTGTGGTTTCGTCCGGAACGTCGCAGTCAAAGACCGGGAAACTGGTTTCACTGCCCGGAAAGCTGTCCTTGTCGACCGAAACGCAGGTTGCGCTGTCCGGAACACTGTCGCTGTCGACCGTAAACCTGGTTACACTGCCCGGAGCGTTATCGCCAACACCGGAACGTCGCGGCCCAGAACGTACTCGCAACTACCTGGAGAGCTGGTGCTTTGTCACAGATATGCGTGACTTTGCGTGCTCAAGAAAACCTCCGAAGGAGAACCCATATTTTTCCGTGTTTTATTTAAACTGAACAACCCCAAATACGCACCCACACACGAGCACACACACATACACACTCAGAGACACTACATCGTAAAAGTAACTAATAAAAACAATCTTGTGATGAATGCACCAGTTGCTGTGTCCTCTGTGTTTGCACCCGAACACCCAGCTGCACCCGACGGTAACTCTGGTATTCAGTTGCAGAATTGTTTGGATATGCTTAGACTCAGTCAGACCCGTATAGACTCAGTTGGACACTTGTTTTGATACGCGTAGACTCAACCAGACCTTGTAGACTCAGGTTCAACCAGAAAATGCGTAATCTCACACATAACCGCGCAGAGAACACATGATAACAGGAATTCTATTGGCAGTGATGAATACACATGGTCTCTTGACACATCACATCAACAAGCGTGCTGGAACACTCAGAATTGAATGGATCCTTAATTTACAGTTCTTTTCATTTATATTTCTAATAAATCTACCCACTCTTTAAAGTTTTAGCTATTCTCTCATAAATTTTATTTTACAAGGAAAATATTTAAATGCAATATAAAACAACAAAGCATTGCTTCGCCCCCAAACTGGACAGCAGTACATGTTATTCCCTTAGAAAATTGCATCTACACAACGTCTCCATTTTTAAGTATTTACACCAAAGATTTTAACTATTTTCACTTATTACAATGAGTCACAATACCTGAGCAGCACCTTCCAAGTTTTACCCGCTACTTGTGCACATTTAGACGAACATAACTAGCTTTTGAAAGCTTAAAACGATGACATTTCCTTAATTATATCTTCACAAGCACAAAAAGAGACATTCTAGAAAATTCTCTGCTTTATATTTAGCTGAAATGGTGCCGCCAAGCTAAATGCCAGCTTTTCTGTAGCTTAAAATAATCACGTGACTAATCTGGAGCCGAAATTGTAGCCGGAATTATGCCAGTTTGTATACTTCTGTCTGATACAGAGAAAGTAAACAAAACCCGCATGGTTAATTTCGGCTCCAATTGTTACCACACAAAGATGCTAAAAATAGGCACAAAAGAATCGTTCAGAAATAACGCGTTAATGTATAAGACACAAAAGATTCGCTCATTAATAATGCACTCGTATCTATGACACACACACACCCCGCTAAAGATTTCACTTCCCAAGGGAAATCTACTTCAAGAGATACAATGTACGCCAGTATAGAAGACACGCCATATAAGCGCTACTTACAAGCGCAATTCAAATTGTACAATTGCACTTTCATATATTTCGAACAGATTTCCGTAATCAAAGGCGTTTCATGCACAGAGATGCTGTCAAACCTCTTTTTAATATGTACTCCCTTCTAGTGGATATCACGCGGCATTGTATATATATAGATCTGCAACCAGTCATAGGGGGACCATGCCTTATAGCACTTAGGGAGACCATTTGGAAAAAATAATATATATTTTTTAGCTTGTTATCGAGTGGTAACACACAAATTTAATTTTAAAACAGAATATATTATATTCACTATATTATAGAATCATTCGTTTTTTGTTTACTGTGTAGTTTCATAACGTTTTAACACATTAAGAATTCAGGAGACTTACTTTTGGTCTCCTTAAATTCTTGGTCTCCCTAATACTGTGGTTTTTAGCAAAAATGGTCCCCGTATTGCGGGAATAACACTATATATATATATATATATATATATATATATATATATATATATATATATATATATATATATATATATATATATATATATATATATATATATATATATATATATATATATATATATATATATATATATAAAAACAATGGGTTTATAAAATACACCCCACAAATGACACAAAATCACCTAATTGGGCATTTTCTTGCATGATGTGATGGTAATAAAAAGCTGTAATTGAGCTGAAGCTTTGCTCGGATCAAAACAAAGCTGCTCGTATCGTGGAATGAAGTGATGCGTGGTGAAAACGTGGTTTCAGTTCGATCATTTCTGTTGATCATCGAAGAAAGTGAAATCGGAGAGTTTTAATTATTAAACGAATTTTTCAAACACGGAGTTGATGTGGTCTCTGATCAGCTGTCTTCACCTTAACGGAATGCTTTACGAAGCAATGAAAAAAATGAAAATGTTTGAGAGATTTCAAAAATACTTGGAAGACTTCTACGGATATCTTATCAAATTGTTTGTGTGGTTATTGGATTTTTCGAATCTGGATTTCTATGAAAACATAGAAGATTTTCAGCCGTACGACAGTGACAGCGACAGCTCTGCTGACGACGGAGAAGGTATTTTCTCCACTTCAGATAAATCCGTTGTAATAAACAGCTGACCTCTGCGGAGATCTGTTTGTTACATATAAACACAGATCGGATGGGTGTTTTAAATAATAGTTCCCCTCTTTTATGAGTGCCATTTTCGTGGAATCTCCAGTGGGTCTATTTAGTAAAAAGGTGATATACACCACAGGTGGGACCGCCGTAGAGGTTGGCTGTTGGGCAGCAACGAGGTAAATCCGTAATATTTGTATGTATAAACATTTGGGTTACGTATGTCTTAGTTTTTCCGGTCTGACACTACTAGCACTTTCCGGTGTGACGGTGATGACACTGTCCGATCTGGCAGTGATGACACTTCCCGGTCGAGCAGTGATGACATTTTGTGGCAGTGACGACACTCTGTGACGTGGCAGGGATGCCATTTTCCGGTCGAGCAGTCGTGACATTTTATGATGCAGCAGTGACGACACTTTCTGGCCTGGTACCGGTAGTGATGACACTTTTTCCTGCGGTGATGACACTTTCTGATCTGGCAGTGATGGCACTTCCCAGTGTGCTGTGATAAAACATCGACGGTCGAAAAGTCGACGGATAAAATGTCATGAAATTTAAAAGCGGACAAAACATCGGCTAATGATGATTGTAGACGTATCTGTTGATAAACGTTATTACTTAAATTTAATCAGTCCTTCAATAAATACACCTGTGACGTCATCAATTACTTATTTATAAAAAATTCTTCGCCATAAAAATGAACAATGTCCTGAAAATTATTTTACCCATAATGCCTTCGGATGCTTTCAGATAGCAGATACTCGATAATTCGTTCGTGTGTAATTCACTTTGTGGAGGTGATGGCCCTCTGTGATGATTTTCGGTCTATTTCAAAAAAAAAAAAAAAAACTGAGAATACATATTATCTTTTTTTGTACCATTGGTGTTGTTTCGACGTTGATTTGTCTTAAGACTACCATATGTTTCATTTTACGGAAAACCAAAAAAATAATAAAGTACTAAAAATTTACTTATTTTAACGAGCTTTGCTTAATATATACAGAAATTTAACACATCGGGATAAATAGTTATTGAAGTAATCTAGTTTGAAAATAAAATAAAAGTTAGTGGACTACTTTATGAATCTAACCACCGGAGAATTGAGGGCGGGCGAGTAATCACGTGATCATGATGATATCTGTGAGGGTGTTTCCTCGTACTTTTATGGGAACTTCAGCTCGGGACGTGTTTGGTCAGCGACGCTTCTTCATAGAATCTCTGAGTGAACCAGCGGGGAGGGGGCAGGGCAAGGGAGGAAGGGTGCCATGGGTGGTGGGGGAGGGAGGGTGCCATGGGTGGTGGGGGAGAAAAGGTGCCATGGGTGATGAGGGAGGAAGGGTGCCATGGGTGATGGGGTAGAAAGGGTGACATGGGTGGTAGGGGGAGGGAGGGTGCCATGGGTGGTGGGAGGGTGGTACGGTGGATTGGGGAGGCTGCTGTGGGTGGTGGGGGAGAGAGGGTAACGTGGATGGTGGGTTGGGGAAGGGAGGGTGCCGTGGGGTGATAGGACACCGTGGGGGTAGGAGGGTTATGCCGTGGGTCGGGGGAGGTTGCCGTGGGTGGTGGGGAAGGGGAAGGAAGATACCGTGGGAGGTGGGGTGGGGTGGAGTTATGGTACAGTGGGTGGTGGGGTGGTGTGGGGTGGTGGGGGAAGGGTGCCGTTGATGGTGTTGATACCGTAATAATTCTGTGTGAAAGAGGAGGACGTGGGTTGGGGGGGGGGCTTGAAGAAGATGGGGGGATTTGGGGATCGGCACTAAAACTGATTTCTTAGTATGCCTGCCCGGCCGGACCTGTTTTAGAAATTAACGTAAAGCCCTGTCTTAAATCTTACAGAAATAGACTATTATTGAATGAATTTGTCGGCACGTGGTAAAAGCGTGATCAGTCTCCGTGCATGAGTGTTCTATCGTGATGTAATTAATAGAAGGCCCCTCCCCCCACGCCGCTACTTCGTTCACCGAATCAATTTAGCAACGATACCCTGCAACACAAGCACGCAGCTGCCTCCCTCCCCGATCTCCAGAGTCTCAATCAAATATTAATAGCTGCAGTCTTGATCCTGATAGGGCCGGGGTCTTATTTATAACATGTAACGGATTTTATTTTCCGATTTTATTCTTCAAGAATATTGAATATTTCCTGCTGTTCGCACGAGTCTGGCGGAGCCTAAGGTTGAAATGGAAGTGCGAAAACAATATTCTGCGTTTGTTGAAACATTTGACGTAATTCTTGCATAGTTTTACTGATTTTTGATTGGCAAACAAAGACAGTCTCAGGTGTAGTTTATCAACTCACTTAATTTATGTAGCTACATTAGCTAGCAAACATGTTTTATTTCTAACTATCAGGGATCCGTTTTAGAGTAAGAAATTAGGGTCCGGTTTGAAATTAGGGGGTCAGTTTATTGGGGGCTACAGAAATTAGATGGATTACACAAACTACAACTTTACCCAGGGGACAGCTTTGTCAGCTAAAAGTCAGTAACAGCGAAATCTTACTTGATGAAGCTTTTTGGTGAGTGAGTGAAATATTTGTTATGATTCGGGTGAATTATAACAGTGGTGGATAGAAACGGTAGAGAAAAATGGCGTTCGGCCAAACGGTGTTGGGCAAAATGGTGTTGGGCAAAGTGGTGTTGTGCTGCTGGAGAACTATTTATTGGGGGGTCACGTGGTCTGCAGCGAGGATATGGACTGTACTGGATATAAATAATGATTTCAAAATACTCTTTTGGGGAAGCAACTCATGCAGAAGATATGGAGATATGCCAGCCAGGATTTCACGACGCGGTTCAATAAGTTTCGATATCCAAACTTGTGGATGTGTGCCGAACAGCAAGAGTATGTGACCCGAACCCGTTACCACCCGTGACAGTAGGGTAGAAATAAGAGTTCTACCCCACTTTTGGGGTAGAACTCTTAGAGTTCTGCCCCACATTGTAAATAAGAGTTCTGCCCCACATTGAGTTCTGCCCCACATTGTTGTAAGAGACGGTACGATAGAGTGTGACGAAAGATGCAAGAATGATGCATGGATTGCGATTGCGAGCGAAAAGTGTGTTTCCGGTGGAAGGATTGCGAAAGGTTGTACAATGGTATGGGTGGGGGGGGGATGGTAGGGACTTGTGAAAAAAGCCGAGACGTCTCGAGTGAAAGGGTGCGCCGTGCCGAGACGGGGGGGGGGGGCGTTGGAGAGAGGGTTGAAAGAAGGTGTGAGTGTGTTGGAGAGAGACAGAGAGAGACAGAGAGAGACAGAGAGAGACAGAGAGAGAGTTTTTTTTTTAAAGCATTTCCCATTCTCATGCATACTTTGGAAACACGGTTTGTTTGCTTATTTTTAATAGTTGGCGGCCGCGAGCGAGGCTCCTCGCGGCCAGGAGATATACTCCTCACTGAAGGTTTATTTGAAGGTGACAATGTCACAGTCTTGGCGGCCACACTGGCTCATCTGCTGGGAGTTAAAGAGGTAGCAATCGGTGTGGATTCCGCAGCGAAGACAAGTCATGGTATAATTGGTGTTGATGGCCGCTTCCCAAAAGGCTGCTATTAGTGTGCAGTGGAGGCATGCAGTATGCCCGCAATCGTGGAAGATAGCTTTATCATATAGCATTATCACATCACACTTCGGGCAGGGCTCGGTATCCATGTCTAAGAATTCCTCAGCCCAATCGCGATATTCTTTTTCTTCTAGGGTACTTGGTAGTTCTTCTCCAAGCATGTATGTCCGCAGGAACGCAGAGACGTGCTGGCCTAGCTCTATATTTTCAATTCTTCTGCCTGCCATAAGAAGTCTGTTGACTGTCACTGGTATGGCGACTACCTCCACGTTCTTGGGATCAGGCAGAAGTTGTAAGAAAAATTTTCGAAAAGGCGTTTCACGAATTCTTTGTGGTACATACTGTACACGGTTGATCGAAGCGATCGGGGTTTCCTCATCCAGACGGAACGTAAGTTCTTCCATGGTGAAAGGCTGGAGAGGTATGGCTGAGCTGCAGCTTATATAGTGTGGAGAGGGGAGCGAAAGTTTACCAATGAGAGTGCTGCGTTAAAGGAGCGTTCCTATTGGCGAGAGAAAGTGCGAAATGCTTGGACGAAAGTGTGGTTAAAGGAGGATTTCTATTGGTAAACTTTCGCTCCCCTAGCTGGTTCATATAAAAGGGGAGTGTACCCGAGAATTTTATGTTAATGACCACCCCCCCCACCCCTCCTTGTCAATACACAGAGTACAGAGTATTGACAACCACCCCCCACCCCTCCCCCTACAACCAAAGAAGAGTTAAAAGATCATTTTTTTGAAACTTATGTTAGGTTCCACACACATTTTTCTTGACGAAATGGATGGTAGTATAAACGAAACGTCGAAACGTCATTTGATGCAGTTGCAATGATTGCGAGTGAAAGAAAGTGTGTTTCCGGTTCTACCGGTGAAAACGTTGTGTATGTATGGGGGATGGTATGGGGGATGATATGTGGATGGTAGATGGGAGTTTTGGGGGAAAAAAAAGGTATGGTGTGCCGAGACGCCTTAGTGAACGAGGGTGTGTACGCCGAGACGGGGTGGGGTGTGTGGAGAGAGAGAGAGACAGAGAGAGACAGAGAGAGAGAGTTTTTTGAAAGAAGGCGTGAGTGTCTCGAGTGAACGAGGGTGTGTACGCCGAGACGGGGTGTGGAGAGAGAGACAGAGAGAGAGACAGAGAGAGAGTTTTTTTTTTTGAAAGAAGGCGTGAGTGTCTCGAGTGAACGAGGGTGTGTACGCCGAGACGGGGTGTGTGATGAGAGAGAGAGACAGAGAGAGACAGAGAGAGAGTTTTTTTTTGAAAGAAGGCGTGAGTGTCTCGAGTGAACGAGGGTGTGTACGCCGAGACGGGGTGTGTGTGTGGGGGGGGGGGGGTGTGTGGAGAGAGAGACAGAGAGAGAGACAGAGAGAGAGTTTTTTGAAAGAAGGTGTGAGTGTCTCGAGTGAACGAGGGGGTGTGGAGAGAGAGAGAGACAGAGAGAGATTTTAAAAAAAAAAAGCATTTCCCACACATTCTCATGCATACACACCAAACACGGTTTTTTGTTTGCTTATTTTGTAAGAATGGGTGGCTGCCGGTGGCAGCCGTGGAGGGATTTTCAGTGTCGCGTCGTTGATCTCCTCCTCCCACTTTTAGTTTCTACGTGCCGCTCCCACTACCAGAGGCTTCGTTGTTGCTAGTCTGTGTGCAGGCACACTTCCTTTTGTGTGCTGCAATTCCAGCCTTAGTGGAATGAATATCTTTACGCAGTAGACTGCAATAGTGATGTGCGTATTTCATAGCTTCTGCACATTTCTGTTCATGTTGGCGTATGGTCATGCCCCCAGGAACAGGATGGTGACAGAAGTCACAAAATACAATGCCTTCAAATCGTCTACAAGACGCATAAGACACTGGAGGTCTACGTTGTTCTCTATTTGTTCCTCCAGTTTTGAATCATCACTAAGGCTGAAAGTGCAGTCGATTGTGGAAGTTGTCTGCACATCGTCGGAGATGCTAGCAACAGCGGCCACTATCTCATCTTCAGCAGCAGTTGATGTAAGGGTATTACATTCTTGAACCTGTGTACACTGCTGTGTAGGAGGTGCCACCGGCACGCTCTGAACATCAACTGCTTGCTGCGGATGAGATGGTGGCGGCGGCGGCGGCGGCAGCGGCAGCGAAGTCACTTGGGTGGGAGGAGGATCCTCTTCTTCCTTCTCCTCTTCTTGGCAAGGCGGCAGCGGCGGCAGCGGCGGCAGCGGCGGCGGCAGCGACGAGGACGTGTGATGTTTCTTTTCTATTCTTCTTTTCTTCAGCCGCCGATAACTTTTTTCAGCCGCCTTGCCAAAGCGATGGAACTCTTCTTGGTGTTGAGACTGAAAATCCCTCCATGTTTCATAGAGGAACGCCTGGTAGTCGACATATATTTCCTCCCACAAGTCGACATCCTTCTTGGAAAAATGATAAGCCACCAGGCGTTCCTCGGTAAAAAATTCCTTTTTGTACTGCATTTTGGGTGAACAAAAAAGCTGGAGAGGCATGGGCTGAGCTGCAGCTTATATAGTGCGGAGAGGGGAGCGAAAGTTTACCAATGAGAGTGCTGCGTTAAAGGAGCGTTCCTATTGGTAAACTTTCGCTCCCCTAGCTGGTTCATATAAAAGGGAATGTACCCGAGAATTATATGTTGATGACCACCCCCCCCACCCCTCCTTGTCAATACACAGAGACGACCACCCCCCACCCCTCCCCAAGAATCCTTGTCGACCACCCTCCCCACCCCTCCCCCCTACAACCAAAGAAGAGTTAAAAGATCATTTTTTTTTTGAAACTTATGTTAGGTTCCACACATTTTTCTTGACGAAATGGATGGCAGTATAAACGAAACGTCATTTTTGTGCAGTTGCGTGATTACGAGATTGGGGGAAATAACAGCTTCCGCTGAAGGCGGTGTAGCGTTGATGAAGTGTATTACCACCCACCCACCCCCTCCCTCCCCCAAATTGGAAAAAAGCTCATATATAAGGGGGGGTCTGGTCTCCCCCTGTTGTCGAGGTGTGTGTGGTGGGCTAGATCATGGAAGCGACGTTGCTGAATACACCTCCTTTAGCTATCAACACGGACATGGATATGGATATGGATGACTTGTTTGGGTTGTAACCGTTACCTTTTGATAGTGTATTACCAGTATTATCAGTGGAAGAGATTGATACATTCCTGGCTAACATGACAGAGGCTGAAAAAGACTTGGAGAACGAACTGGTAGGGTTAGACGTCCCTCCTAAGGAAGCGCTAGACGTTATAAACGTTGCTGCTGCCCCGTCAGATATACAGCTAGTAGGAATAGAGGAAGGAATGCCAGATCCTGAGGGCCCCGACTACCCGTTCTGGGTTGCAAATGCACTTGTCAATGGGAGAAACACACAACTCAGCGCAAAGTTAAAAGCTCAATTGAAGCAACTGAACGAAGAAATGAGTACCACCCTGGCTGCCACCGCCCTGGCTGCCGCCGAGCCCCCCGGCAGCGAGCCCAGCAGCGAGGACGAGGAGTCTGAGGATTCAGAAGTGGACATGTTAAGCGATGATGAAGAAGACAAGCATATGAAATTGAAATTTGAATCGAGTAAGACCATCCCTTTGACTGCGGACGATGTAACGCTGTTGAAAAGAAACTTTCAAGCCGTGCTTCCTCTGATTGATTGCAACATTTTATGGTGTTTATGTGAAGAAGGCTTTTTCGACAAGCACACGTACATGTACCTAATGGAAGAAGTGAATACTGTCATTATGCTCATGTTCATGCTAGAAGGAAGCGTAGAGGATGTTCCGGTGTCACAGCGAAAGTTCACCGAAGCCATGACCCGGCGTTTTGTTCAACTGTTTAAACTCCTTCATGAGGAACAGTTTAAGGCGTTGTGTCTGCCAGAGCCGAAGCAAGTGAATGAGGGTGGCGATTCCAAATGTGCAAAGATGATGCTACATGGTTTCAAATACCTTGAAGAACGCATTAAGGTGTATGATATGATGGCCTACCTCTATGAAAAAGGACATTTCACCATGTCAATGCTGTTTCAATGGATACTAGGGCATCGGAAACCAGGCGACTTTCTAGTGATTGTCATGAGACAATCTTTAACAGGTGGTTTACCAACAGCCTTTCTGGATGGTTTCAATGAGATGACTCCACGATTTTACAAGCATCTCATGAAAACTTACTTGTAAAACTTCCCACCTGGTATAAAAGGGGCGGCGGCGGCGGCGGCTCGGCGGCGAAGTCTCACTCGCAATGTCTTCCACATTTTACAGATGTGCAGAGACTATGGATGATGTGTTCAAAGTAAACTATGCTGACTGGATGTTTTCAAAGCTTCCTGCTTTTGAATCGGAATGGATGTGGCAAGTGAAGAATTTGCATCAGCACTGGGAAGCTGTTGGAAAGACCATTCCAAGTGATTGTTTCATCCACTCGTTTCTACGTGAATGCGAAGATCTACATATACTATCCTATTACGGCATTGATTCAGCATTTATCCACGCGAATACAATTTGGGCAGTGGAGCTCATGTTAGTTGTAGCTGCAAGGATCATTTTACATTTTGATGATGATGTTCCATTGGCGACGAATGTATCAGACCTTGTTCGATTCAACCATGGACGAGTGGAAGTGAATTCAAAGCTTTGCAAGAAGTTTGAAAAGTTTGACTCAGCGGTGGATGGTTGGGTATAAAAGAGGGGGGGGGGGGGGGTGTGTGTGGACCTCATCAGTACAGTGTAGCAGTGTACAGTGTAGCAGTCATGGAGACAAGACACAAGACAAGCAACGCAGCAAGCAACGCAGCAAGCAACGCAGCGGCGGCAGCAGCGCAGCGCAGCGGCAGCAGCCAGGGCGGCAGCAAGGGCGGCGGCAGCAGTTTTCAAATTGTGCAAACTTAATCATTACTGTGGAGTCTGGACAATATGGATTATTTCTACGCATCAAACGTGGAGAGAGATGGTGCGCTTATTCACCATCTTTGTGGAAGATTGTGTGTCAGAACGTGAAAAAATGCCGTGACATTGGCTTCAAACTATACTTAACGGAAACAAAGTGGCTTGAAGTCATTTCATATCAAGGCATGCGCTATGTGAGCTTCGTGCGTACATCACGGTTTGAAGGGAAAGAATACACATATTACATCAACATGAATGATGGTGAATGGGAGACACTGCTTCAGGAGATGGCTCACATCAACTCAGCCTTAGTTGAACCGCCGTGTACGGAATGCCATGACAAGAAAACGATCATCAAGCTGCAAAAGTATGATCGGATGAAGGTGTCAAAGTTATCCAAGAAAAGACAGGCTGAAATTCAGTTGGAGAATATGGATGTACAGAATCAACTTGGACTTACGTGCGACTATTGCGGTGCTTGCGGATATATGGAGGATTATGATTGCCACTGCCACAAGTACAATTGCATGATGTGTGAACCAAACAACTTCTGCGGCAAGTGTGGAGTACTTAAGGTCTGTGAAGCACAGTAGAAGTGACACACACACACACTGCAAAGATGGATGCATGTTTTAGAAAAGCTTATATTGACTTGATGATTGCTAAACTTGCTTGCTGCGGCACTCCAGACTATCAGTTTTATCACTTGGACGCTTACTGGGATGTTGTACATCACAGTCTTGATGTGATTGAACTCTATTCACGATTTCTTGGAGAATGTGCCACAATTGGACTCGAAGAAGATCCTGACTTTGACTTTGATTCTGCACTCTATTCTGCCCGCAATGATGTAGAAGCATATTACACCGTGGTGGATTATTTGAGAGATTGCTGTGGATTTGAGGAGGAGGAGGAGGAAGAAACCGAGCAGCTTTGTCAGCCTTGTCAGGTAAGCCAACCCCCCCCCCCCCTTTTAACACTAACAACTCTAACAACTCTAACTCAGCACAGCAGCGCAGCAAGCAGCGCAGCAGCAGCAGCGCAGCAGCAGCAGCAGCGCAGCAGCAATGTTTTTCTTGCTAGCAAATTTAATTTTATGTGAGTGGTTTCAACGTGAACAAAGAAAGAAGATGATAGAAGAAGTAGCAGATATATTAAAACATATTTTATTGCAGGAGGAAGACATGTTAGAATAAAAGTCAACATGGAGAATCTTGTACTATTTAGCGGTCACAAGGATGTTCTTTCCAACATGTTTCCAACACGCCTTGAAAAGTATGGACATACATTCAACTCAAGTGAAGCGTTGTATCAATACGAGAAAGCCGTGTTCCATCAGCGCCAAGATATTGCTTCAGCTATTGTGTCATCCAGAAATGGAAATGAAGCAAAACGTATCGCCAAAGTGATAAAGCCATGTCCTTTGTGGCATACAGTGAAGAGAAGCCAAATGCAAGAGGTGTTACAAGTCAAATGGAATCAGTGTGCATCGTTTCGAAACAAGTTAAAAGACTGTAAAGGTAAAACTTTAGTGGAAGCCACATATGATCCTTGGTGGGGAGCTGGTGTGAAACAAGTGTCAAGTGGATACCCTGGTCACCCTGGTCAGAATATCATGGGAAAGTTGTTGGAACTGTTGTGTGACGGGGGTATAAAAGAGACTGTGCCTCCACCATCGCCGTCGCCGTCGCCGTCGCCGTCGCCGCCGTCGCCGCCAAGCCGCTCACCAGTCCGCTCACCAGTCCGCTCACGGGTGTTGAGACGTGGAGAACGCTCACTCAGCCGCTCACCAGTCCGGGTGTGGCGACGTGGAGAACCCCAGACTGAACTTGACAAACTTGTGAAGAGTGTGGGGAAGGTAGTGCTCTCTAAAGACTGAGAGCGCTAGAGCGCGCTAGAGAGCGCTAGAGAGCGCTGTATCATGGCGGACATGACACTGAGACAATATATTGTGCAAAAAGCTTATTGTGAAGAAATGTTATTAGCTGTAAAAAAGTTTGCCTGTTTAGTATGTCCTGCTTGCCAACTTGAAGAGTGTTCAGAACATACTTGTCATTTTGCATGTGTCTATACTTATTGGAATGAAGCTAAATATTATATTCATTTAGATAAAGTGTTAGAGAATGCAAATCAGCGTTGTGAGAAATATGGTGTAGATACGATAACACTTGATGAACTCAGTCATTGGCTAGTATTCATTGAAGACCAATGGTCTCCAGTGATTCACACCATTGTATCTATACTTGATTTGTAAAAAACTTGTGGAGTTAAGTTTGGTTGAGGGTTATAAAATATAAAATAAAAAACTGTTCTGTTGAGAAGGTGGTTTTCATTCGGTGTGACCATGTCGACGACGTGGAAAGACTACTTGACCAATATGTACTTCAAACCTGGACAGCCCGGGGCATTTGCTGGTCCTTACAAACTGTATCACATCTTAAGAAAACATGATCAACCCGTGACACAGTCGCAAGTGAAGAAATGGCTACAGGACCAAGATACATTCAGTTTACTCCAACCTGTCAAATACAGGTTCAAAAGACAACGTGTGATTACACGAGGCATTGATGACATGTGGGATGTGGATTTGGCTGATATGGGAAACATAGCTCCTTATAATGATGGCACACGCTTTTTACTCATTGTCATTGATGTGTTTTCCAAATATGTGTGGGTACAGCCAATCCCTAATAAATCACATACCAGCGTCATACAAGCCTTTCAAAAAATTTTTCATGACACACCCCGAAGGCCACGCACTCTAAGGTCCGATAAAGGCACGGAATTTAAAAACAGATGGGTCAAAGCATTTTTGAAGAAAGAGGGTATTCATGCCTATACCACAAAGAATGAAACCAAAGCCAACTTTGCTGAGAGAGTCATTCGTACTCTAAAGGGGATGATGTATCGGTATTTTCTACATAATCAAACTTACCGTTACTTAGACATCCTTCCAGACTTGGTGTACAACTACAACCATAGACCTCATGGCTCCCTCCCGAATAAATATGCTCCAGCCGAGATTCGTAAAGACAACGAATCGAAAGTGTGGAAGTATATGTATGTCGACAAACTAAAATTGAAACCGAAGAAGAAGAAGAAGTACAAGTTCAACATTGGCGATCATGTGCGCATTTCCCACGTTAAATATGTGTTTCAACGGGATTATCACGTTAAATGGACGCAAGAAGTCTTCATAGTCACACATCGTTGTAAGAAGCAGGGAATACATTTGTATCGTGTGAAAGACTTTTTAGACGAAGATATTGATGGGCATTTCTATGAGGAAGAACTGCAGAAAGTGACCAAAGATATTGAATCTGTGTACAGAATTGAAAAAGTCTTGAAAACACGTAAAAGGCGAGGAGGGGTGAAAGAATTATTTGTCATGTGGTTAGGTTGGCCAAACAAGTTTAACAGTTGGGTGAAAGAAACAGACATTCAAAGATGAAGCATCCCTTTACATGCTTGGTCTCTGGACCTACAGGCAGTGGCAAGACGTCTCTGGTGAAGGAAATTCTCGAACAAAAGTTGATTCACCCCTCTCCGAAAAACATTTTATGGCTCTATGCAGCCGATCAGCCCTTGTACAAGGGAATGAAAGGTGTGACATTTTACCAAGGCATTCCAGATGACATTGAAGAGCGTTTTAACCCGAAAAAGCCAAACGTACTCATCCTTGACGACTTAATGACCAAATGCCATAGCGATGAACGTATGACACGTCTCTTTAGTGTGGGTAGCAGTCATCAAAATCTAAGTATCATCTTTATTGTGCATAATTTGTTCCATCATGGGAAAGAGATGCGCACTATTAGTTTGAATACCCATTATATCATTTTGTTTAAAAATCCGAGAGACAGTCAGCAAGTCAGTACATTGGCACGACAAATGTATCCTGGAAGAGCTCAATTTCTCATAGAAGCCTATCAAGATGCTACCAGCAAACCCCATGGTTATTTGTTCATTGACTTGAAGCCGAAGACGAATGATCAACTGCGTTTTCGTACAGGCATTTTACCAAAAGATACACATTATATATATATTGATAAAGCAGTGTATGACCAAGAACCAACTCATTTAACCATTCACAGTCAAGATGTCTAAACGTATTCGAGCGAACCAGCCTTTTCTTCATTTGCTTGCACGCAGTGGGTCTAGACGGCGTAAATCCTTGCTACAGCAAGCTACGAAGGAGGAATTAACGAGCTTGTTTGAAATTTGTTTGAATATATTGCGAGGGCATTTACCCTTAAGCGCAAAACGGTATAAGGTATTCCAGCGTGAGCGTCATACCCTACGTACTCTGGCAGACAAGAAGATATCCCTTCGACGAAAAAAGAAGTTGGTGAATCAGAAAGGAGGATTCATTGGAGTGATTGCTAGATTTGCATTGCCCTTGTTAGCCAAGCTGCTGTTAAAATGAAGCATGCTATGAAAATGGTTCTCATTCCTGAACAGGAATACAAACTGTTATTAGAAAAGAAGGGGGGAAAACATAGCATCAAAAGAAAAGTCAAGAAACTTTTACGTGGGAAACGAACGCGTGAAAAATTTATGGAATTGTCTCAACTTTTTGGCCGTCATCTACGAACAAGTCAGTCCCAACAACCACCCTCACCACCACCACCACCACTAGAAAAGCGAGTGTTAAGTCATTTTCAACCTATCTATCCTGGAAAAGTGATACAACTTTTAGCAGAACTGAAGAAACATGGTACGACATGGACAGAGAAGAATGAACTTGTGTTGAAAACGGGCGAGATCATTACAAATTCTAACATGGTTGATTTGATGAAAGAAGCATTGGTGGCGACAAGAAGAAAAGACCGAACCATACTACCCCCACCCCATGGCTGGCATCCGTTTATCCAGGAAATTGTCGATGCGAATATTCCAAAAACGACGTTTAGTAAAAAGACCACTCGTGAAGACATTGCAACAGAAATGAACCAGCGTCAGCAAAGACAGTTTCCTAAAGGATGGGAAAATTTTTAACAAAAGAGCTATGGTGTTGTGGCCAGGAAGAGACTATTCCGACTATTCCCGTGAAGATCCGATGCACAAGTGCGTGTTGTGAAGGAGAAATCCATCATGATGATGATGATGATGAGACTTGGCATACTTGGTCGAATGGCGCGCGCTGTCCTGAGGAGGTACCTGAGGTATATAGGCAACGACGACGACGCACCTATACCATTTGAGGGGTTCCTTCCATCCACCATGGAGTCGAAAAGCTTTTACATTACTTTGCCTAGCAATGCGAGTATGAATTATTATCCCAACAACAAGGCTTCGAATTATCAAATTCGTATGCCTCGAACCATCTATCTGAATGGACGATATGAAGTGGCTTTAGCTGAAATTCAATATCCGCATACATGGTCAACGATGAGACAGGACATGGACTATTCTATTCAGTATCGACAACAACTATTCGATAATCCTGTTCTTAGCACTCTCGATATTCCTTATGGCTACTATAGAACCATACAAGAACTATGTGAGGCAGTCAATGAAGAAGCGACTAATACTCTGAATCTTACAAAAGCTATTCGGCTAAAGTATGATAGAATTAGACGACGCGTGTTTCTATTTCTCGATTATGGCTATGAAGTGTCCTTCTCCACTGGATTGGCTGAGATTTTAGGATTTATCTCAGATCACTTGTATACTGAAACATGTACAGCTGACCATAAAGCCGATGTGAAACAGGGGTTTTATACACTGTATGTGTATTGTAGTATTTGTGAACCACAAGTGGTTGGGGATTATTATGTGCCCTTGCTACGTTCTGTTGGGATACAATGCCATGATGGTGAGATTATCATGAAAACGTACAACGAACCGCACTATGTTCCTGTAAACACATCCAAATTTGACATGATAGAGATGAATATAAAGGACGACACAGGCCATACTGTTCCATTTCAAACTGGAAAGGTGATTTGTAAACTCCATTTTCGACCAAAAGCACTATGAAAGCCTACACACACGATCCGTCTGCATATCGCAACCATTTTCTTCGACAAGTGGGTGGAGAATTACCAGGATTCAAAGGAGCGCGAATTCAATATGGGGATGGTATTGGTTCAATACTGGGATCATTGGCTCGTAGAGCTATTCCACTACTTAAGGCTGGGGCTAAGATCGTTGCGCCACATCTTAAGAAGGCTGCAAAGAATGTTGCGAAAGATGTTACGGGTCGAGTAGCACAGCGTGTGTTTGGTGGTGGTGATGTACATAAAAAGATAGTGCAACCGATGAAACGTGCTAGAAGACGAAAAACAGCTAGACGGATAACATCAAAAAAGCATAAAAGAGATATCTTTTGAAACCATGTCTCTCATTCACAATCATTCGTGCGAATGCAGTCTTTCACCATTGGAATGGTTTCACGTACCGCCAACGCAAACGGCTGTAGAGAAAAGTTATAATGTCGACTATCAACCACTGACGACCATTAGAGAGGGTGCTCCCATAGAATTCTACATTCCTGCGAGTACAGAAGAATATCTGGATTTAAAGAACAGCAAACTTCATATTGTATGCCGCATTGTAAAGGCCGATGGAACAGCGTGTGGCCCAGAGGACCAGGTCTCCTGCATCAATGATGTGTTTAACGGGCTATGGTCTAATATTGAATTGTTTCTGAATGATCGGTTGGTATCTCATAGTAACAACACCCATGGGTATACCAGCATGATCTCGCATCTCATCCATGATTCGGAAGAAAGTCTCCATTCCGAGCGCTCTCTGCGGCTCATGTACAAGGATACTGCTGGGTCGATGAATAGTCATGAGGTGAAAAGGCCTAATCATGAACGCTATGTATCCGGGTTTCATGTCAATGCCGACGGTAGTGATCTAGCTGAGCAAGGAAACAATGGCTTACACCATCGTTATTTGCATACACGTCTCAGCCGTGAGTTTATGCTGGCAGGTGGCTTAAGGATAGATTTGTTTGAGCAGGATCGCTATCTTCCGAATGGCATCAGTTTGAAGTTGCGTTTCCATAGACAGAAAGATGATTATGTATTGATGGCTGCAGATAATACCTATAAGGTAGAAGTGAAAGAGGCATTTTTAACCATTCGCAAAGTGAGGGTGAGTCCAGGCATTCAGTTAGGGCATACAGACGCATTGCTGAAAAGTCCTGCCAAGATCATCATCACTAGAAAAGAATGTAAAGTCTTGGCCATTCCGGCAGGGTTTCGCTCTTTTGTGAAAGACAACATCTTTTTGGGTCAATTGCCACATCGCATTGTCATTGGTATGGTTCATAACGAAGCCTTTGGTGGGTCAGTCGCGAGGAATCCATATGATTTCAAACATTTTGATCTGAACTATATGCAACTGTACACTGATGGTGAACCAGTCCTGTCCAAACCGCTCAAGCTTGACATTCCACAGGACAAGTACCTAGACGCTTTTGAAACGCTTTACAAATCGTTTGACCGATTGAATGGTGAGAAAAGCTCCATTATAAAAAGGGAAGATTGGCCTAGAGGGTATTCTTTATTTTCGTTCGACTTAACACCGGATTATGATGGAGCTGATCATTTTCCCCTGATCAAGCATGGGAATTTGCGGCTAGAAATGAACTTTGCTAGGGCTTTGCAACCTACAATCAATGTCATCGTCTATGCTGAATTTGACAACATTATTGAGATCAGTGCCAATCGTAGCATCCAATTCGACTACCAGTCATGAACACGAAGCAGATCGAAGCTATCCTGAGCCATGATGCCGCGACCAAAGACTTGTTTCAAGGTGTGTTTGCCATGGACCAGTTACCACCGTCTTTACAACGTGGTGCCTATGTCATCAACACCGACGATCATGATGAACCAGGAGAGCATTGGGTGGCAGTGTATTATGACAAAGACCCTGTGGAATACTTTGACTCTTATGGACTGTTCCCTCTCGATGAGCGTTTAGAAACGTTTTTAAGAAAGGACTATATGTATAATTCCATCTCATTACAAACGCCGATATCATCGGCGTGTGGTTTTTATTGTGTCTATTATATATGGCATAGAGCTCGAGGTCAGAGTATGTTTGATATTGTGAATATATTAAAAAGAAAGGATGGGGATTTTATTGTAAAGGATTTTGTCTATAGACATTATAAACCTTTGTTTTATTAATGGGGGGGTGTAGTTAAGCTGTAGTTAAGTTGTTGAATAATTGTTTTTTTTTTTTCAAGTTAAAAAAAAAAAAAAAAAGACTCAAGTTTCAAACTGATCTTGTTTTATTGTGTTTTCCAAACTCCCCCCCCCCCACTTCTTATCTACCAACTACTTTTTACAATTCTCTCTCAATACATGGATCAATGCATACCATTCATTACAATTTAAATTAATATAGGTATCATAGACATTACATCCACGTTTGTAAATGCTATGAAAGCACACATAACACACATCACCAAACTTTATCACTTTAACAGTTTCATGTTCAGACAGTTTTAGTTCATATCCTTCTTCCATGTCCATCAGCGGCATCAGCCGCATCAGCCGCATAGGCTGTGTCACCTCAATGGATTTGGTACCCCGCTTGAGTTGTATTCCATCCTCTTTGAATTCAAGCAGAAGATTCTTCCCAATCCAATGCGTGTAACAGCGCGTTCCATTCCACGGTGCTGAGGGTGATGATGTCGCAGCCTTCTGTAAGCTCGTCATATTGGCGAAATTGTACAAACACGTCTAGACCGTTCTCAGTCACACGCACTTCTAATTCATCCGAGACTGCTAGGAGAAAGCCGGGTATTCTCAACTTGTCTAGGTGATCCTTCAACACGGATTGGTCATCAAGCGATAGGACGAGATACTGTCCAAAATGCCGTAACACAATGTCATCACATAAGTTTCTCAGATAGGAGAACCCATATGTCATGGGTTCATAATCCATCAAATAGTCGTCTTCCATCTCGTCTGTGTGTATTTTATACTCGGAGGATGTCGAACAGTGGATGCTGTATAGCTTCTAGGAATCGTAAGATTGCGCGCCAGTTCTTGATATCAAAGAAGATCAACTGTGCATAGGGTGTGTCTGGCACAACTCCCTTATAATCCTTTGGATAATCCTGTAAAAGATTTCTACAGAATGTCACACGTATGTTAGAATCATATTCAGCCACCGTCACTTCCAGTTTATTTTCAAGTCTGCGTTTAAACCCAGCTTCAAGCGGTATGTTTTTAAAGTCTTTCCACACTTCAGGTTTAAACTGATAAGCAGAACATCTCCGAGAACCCATCATCACTTCATTCCTCTCATTGACTTTAAGGTAAACACCATCGTTTAACATGAGTGCATTCATGATGGGGGGTTACCTGGTTATGCGTTGTCGTCTTGTCTGCGAAGCCTTTTATCCACTTCTTTCACCTGCTTCTTCAACATTTTCCATTCAGGTATGGTCAGCAAGATACCCTTTTTCGTAGGACGGTTCCTTCCAGTCCCCTCATCTCTGAGGTACTTGCGAATGTTCACCACACCTTCATCGCTTTGTTTCATAATCTTGATATACTTTCCATTGCCTAGAGAAAGCAGTCCATCCCACGACTGTGGTGTCGGTGCCGTCGCCGTCTCCACTTTTAATTTCTTGATAGTGGTGGTGGTGGTGGTGGTGGCGGGATTGTTCACGTTCAAGTCTTTCACCGTATCTGCTAGAGTATCCATATCCGTTGTTGTTGCAGATCTCTTCATGTTCACCCTCAACTCACTCTCAACTCACTCTAAAGTTGTGGTGAGAGTCCCCCCCTTTTATACTGTTGCTGCTGCTGCTGCCGCCGCCACCGCCCTGGCTGCTGCCTTGTAATGCCCATGCGCCAAAGTGGAATAGCCATCATTCAACACGTATCGCTTATCATCAAAGGGGGAGAGAGCTACTTTCCTCAACTTCTCCGAGAAAATCTGGTGGTCATAGCTTCGAATGGTGTGTCCTGTCACCATCATCTGCGTTTGGTTGAACAAACTGTCCTTATACTGCTCATGTTTCGTCCGTCTTTGACACGCGTAAGTGATACCTTTAGCCGTATGTTTTTCTTTCCCACCATACATCATGCTGTACATTTTTGGCCGAAGTCCAACAAACTCTTCAATGGGAATGCCTGCCGTCTCATCTTTCATTTTCCCAAGCACTTTCTTGTTCACGTTGGAATGCAGGAAATGATTGGGGGGGATAGTCACTTGTGTTGAACAAGTCGGCATCTTCCTGCATATCCTTGTAGATATCATCCGTTTCTATGTCGTAACATAGACTGTCGGTGTCGCTGAACAACAACTTGGCGTCGGGATACTTGGTCATGATGTAGTTGTAATGAAAGTCAAACATGAGCACTTTGCTGAGGTCGAGAATGGTGAAGCCGACTTGAATGGGCTTATCCAGAAGCAAATCCACTTTGTGTAAATGTACCGCGGTCAAATCTTCGTTGAAAATTCTAAATTGGTGGAATGACGGTTTGGCTACAACTTTCTTGAAGCGCTTTTCCTGGTGAACGAGTTCCACATGGATGCGTTTTCTCACATTTTCCATGGTTTTGCCAAACACAGAGTTGTTCATCAATTTGAAAAAATCTTTCTCAAACGGGTTCTTGGCCAACTTTCTCTTTTCCGTGTTCAACGAGATGTATTTCGCTAACCATTTGCTTTGTGCAAACATGATGGCACGATGCACCTTCGTAACTTCCAATCCCAGTGACACATATTGCTGTAAATTTCTATAATGAAGTACATATTTCTTCTTGTCATACAAGTTGGGAATAAGCTTTTCACTAAGTTTGCCTTTCATGTTGAGATCTTTCCGTAGCTTCTCACTATGTTCTGACAATTCTCCCACCTTCACACATTTCCGTTCTGGAGCCACTGGGTAGTGCTTATGACGATCATGAATGGTCTGTGGGTATTCCAAATCCACTTCTAAAATGTAGCCAATCTCGTCATCTTCATCCACTTCCATAAAGTCAATGGATTCTGGCTCGTTCACCCACATGAATCCACTTTCCGGCATGCTTTGTGACATGGCCCAGCCGTACAGGTTGTTCGCATCCAGGTACATCAGGTAATGGGTCGGTTTCGTGGGATCATACTCTGCTACGTAGGGGTTATTTGCTTTCGCATACTTGTGTGTGATGACAGATATTCCTCCACGTAAGCCTTGTTCAACCATTTGGTACATGTCAATGTCATTGATCAATTCCAACTTCACCTTTGTCGCTTTTAACATCGCATCCCACGACAGGCCTGGCGCTGTATAGTAGTGGGCAGGATCCAATTCATAGGTGTTGAGACATACGTGACGAAAGTTTTCAAACACGTCAGCCAGCAGTAACACATCCGATTTCAGGTACAAGTCATGGTAGTCGCCAAATGTAGTACAGTGGAATGTCTCCCACACCTTCTGTGCATGTGCATAATCCTCATCACTAATGCCTTCTTCACTAAGCTGACTGTAAAACTTGTCCTTGGACGGCAGTTGTGTTTCAGCAAACTTGGATGGCTCATCCACGTAATCGTAGGGGTACACTCCCTTTCTCAACAGTAACTCTTGCTGGTCGCTATCGTGAATGTGAGAGGTCATGTGATAAAAGTTCTCTTTCCCTTCTGCCGCCAGGTTGGAGACCAACTTCTGTAGAGACGTACTCATGAACTGAAAGCTGTCCGTAAATTTCAGATTGCTCATGGTGAATGCAATATATTTCTCAACGGTGTTGGGAATGACCGTAAGCGTTTCATCTTTGAACTTTCCAATTTCCTCCATGATCAAATGACTGTCATAGCCTCGCAAATTGTGGAAAAAGACAGGGATGATAAACGAATCTTTATCCCCCTGCTGATCCTTTCGAAATCGAAATTGTAAATTGCATTCACTATGTGCAGCTCCACGGTATTTGCCATTGATATGATCATGATCTCTCACACGATCTGCTCCTAGAGGCTCATGACAAATGTAGCAGTCGACCGCAGTCCTGAAATCCTCTTTGTCTGCACGAGTCATCACCATCTCCTTTGGCTGTTGTAAACCGTGCACAATACGATCACGCTCAGTCACCATATGGTCTAAAAAGACTTTCACAGCATTGTCTCCTCGATACAGGACTGGGGCGCGTGTCTCATACTGACTCACAACCACATAGGCAAAGCTGTTTGGACGATGATGCTGGTACCTCACTTCTTCATGCTTTTTCGTGAAACATTCAAAGTCGGCATAAATCACAAAAGGGACTCGCTGTTGTTTGGCTACATTCTTAAACTTGATAAAGGGTTCCTTGGGAAATGATAAACGTTGCGCTCCATGCTTGCCACACACTTCGCGATGCTTGTCTAACAGATCTTGTCGTGTAAACCCGTGAAGACAGTTGAAACAATAAAACATTGCTCCATTATACTTGGTACGATAAGCCATCAGTCTGCTGAAATTCTTGATGAGACAATAATGCCTTGTCTTGTCATTGCTAATCAAAAGTAAGTTGATTTCTCTCGCGCTGCTAGCGCTGCTAGCGCTGCTAGCGCTGCTAGCGCTGCTGGTGTTTCGACTCAGTTGTATCGGAACAACGACATCCTGTTCATATCCAAACACGTTGATGGACACATCATTCTCCTTTTCAAACTTTGGAATGTCCTTAGTCGGTGTCGGAAATGTCATGCCTTCCACCTTCAATTCATTCTCAAATACCTTGTATAGATGCACACGCTGTGGGTTATTGCTTGTTGAAGGGTGAAGGTGAGCCAATACTGACCATAAGAAACACTTGTTGTCTTTATTCTTAATGTTTAACACACCCTTTGTATCCTTCACTCTCTTCGGCAGTTTGATATAACTGCTCGCTTCCAGAGGTGCTGATGTAGCTGTATGCACTTCAATATACAAAATGTTATCCAACACCCAGCCAGACCCTTGTCGCTCATGTTCATCAAACTTGGTAAACAATTCTTTATAGGCTTCTGGCAAGTCCTGTTCAATATCCTCTGGGTTGTAAGCTATATAGGTTCGACTACTGATAAAAGCATTATCCACTTGTTCTACCATCACAACTTCAGCATTCGCCGTCAGTTTCTTGAAGCGTGCATGCACGACAATGTACCATTTCATGCCATGGTTTAAGGTCTCCAACAAATGTCTCTTAATCCGATTCTCTTGTTGCCGCATTTCAAGTAATAAATCCGATCCATCTTCAGGCTCAAACCGTCTTTCCTGTGCATTTTCACCAAGACTCACTCTTCTCCCTCTCCCTACTTGTACTGTCTTTGGAAGCATCCTGCATACATGTGTGTCAAACGCTTCCATAGATGGAAATATCTTTACACATTCACCGCAGAGGAACGGATCAGGTCTGATAATGCTATCTTCCATCGTCTTTTGTCTCTTCACTTCTATCTGCTGAACAAGCTCTTCTATAGCACGTTTCAACCTTGCTGGTTTACATGTATGTGCCACATACAAGTCCAGAAATGGAAATGTCCGTTTGCACTCATGACAAAACACTGATGTGTCTGAATTCATAGCCATTGCTGCTGTTGCTGCGCTGCGCTGTTGCTTGCTGCTACCGCCGCCGTCAACTACTAAAGACTAATGTTTCCCCCACCCCCTTTTATATACACACACAAAGAGGCTGTTTGAAAGTAAAAACAAATTTTATTGTTGCTTCTCACATCAATACTTTTTTCCACTTAACTATAAACCACATTTTCATGCAATAAAATATAACAAGTTAGCGTTAAATGTAAAAAAATAAAAAATTAAACAATTTAACGTTAAATGCAAATGCTAAAAGATAACCAAAAACGTTAAACATAAGAGGTACACAAGATGAACTCGCAACACTATAAACACATAGTCTGTGATAAAATATATTAAACAATTTAACGTTAAAATGCAAATGTCATTCACAAACTGCAATGTCTAAAGTTCACCAAAAACCCCCACTATACACAGCGCTGATGTACTCCCCCCCCCCTCCCCCGTCCATGATGTTCACCAACACGTTGGCTCTCCGCAGTCACACTGGTAGCGGTAGAATTCATTCATTGTAAACGGCCTCCTCGAGCATCTGAATGGGTGAAAGTTATAATAACCAAAGTTCTTCAGCGTTGCCCCGCACCACCAGCAATCTGTAAGCAATGCTCCTGGCAATCTCGCTGTGAACTTGTAGGGTAGCAATCCACCACATGTTTTACAACAGTAACGTCGCGGGGCATTGTGCTTCACCGGGCAATTGTGCGGCTGCCCCTCATACTCCAACCACACCCAGCACTTGTAACACTCCGTTGTTAGCATCCGACCGTCCTTGCTCCGCACTATCTTCGTTTCCTCCACCGGAGCCACTGCCGATGGAAACTGTAAAGTTTCCTCCAAAGCATAGTTCATCTCAGCCTTTGCCTTCTTATCCGTCAACGGCATCACAATCCTAACTACTTCATTCGCTTCGAAATGGCTCAGGTCATCTATGGCAATAGCTGGCGAGTTCATCTTGTGTACCTCTTTGTGTGTACCTCTGGTGGCTACACTGATAACAGCCTCACTTATATATGAGTTCTGGGGGAGGGGTGGGGGGGGGGTGGTCGGCAACACAGATTCTTGGGGAGGGGTGGGGGGGTGGTCGACAACACAGATTCTTGGGGAGGGGTGGGGGGGGGTGGCCGACAACACAGATTCTTGGGGAGGGGTGGGGGGGTGGTCTGACGTTTCACACATTTCGTCATCTCCGCCTGCATTTGCCTGCATTGCCTGCATTGCCTGCATTGCCTGCAGAGCTTTCGAACTTTTCCAGAGTACGGACGTGCTTTGCAATGGATGCAACAATGCGGCACCCGTCTCCGCACCCGTCTCGGCACGGCGCACCCTTTCACTCGAGACGTCTCGGCTTTTTTCACAAGCCCCTACCATCCCCCCCCCCCACCCATACCATTGTACAACCTTTCGCAATCCTTCCACCGGAAACACACTTTTCGCTCGCAATCGCAATCCATGCATCATCCTTGCATCATATGACGTTTTCTTTCGTCACACTCTATCGTACCGTCTCTTACAACAATGTGGGGCAGAACTCAATGTGGGGCAGAACTCTTATTTACAATGTAGGGCAGAACTCTAAGAGTTCTACCCCAAAAGTGGGGTAGAACTCTTATTTACACCCTACTCGTGACCCGTTACCACCGCACAGTACACGTGAGCTTGTCTGACTGTAATTTGGCGTTCACCTTTGTATTGGACGGGGAGGGGGTAGCGGGACCGGGGGGAGGGGACAGGGGGGGGGGGCTAGGATGTGGATGTCTATTTTTGTAGGGAGCAGTGAATGTTTTCCGTGGGTTTCTTTGGCCTTGTCTCATTTTGAATAATAAAAAAAATCGAAGACTATTTAGAAATTTTTATAGAGGGAATAAAAATTACATAGTTTCTAAACAGCTAATTCTAAATAGCGGGGAGGGTTGTAGGGGGACGGGGTTCAGGCAGGCTGTACCGACCAGGCTAGGTGTCGGAGTGGGATGGGGGGAGGCTGAAGGTGCAGGGGATTCAGCGAGGCAGTGTCGACCAGGCAAGGCGTCGAAGTGGGATGTGGGGCGGGCTGGGGGGATACAGCAAGGCTGTGCCGACCAGGTAAGGCGTCGGAGTCCGATGGGGGGGGGGGCAGGCTGGTTGGAATGGATTTAGCCAGGCAGTGCCGACCAGGTAAGGCGTCGGAGTGGGATGGGGCGGACTGGGGGATTCAGTCAGGCTGTGCCGACCAGGTAAAGCGTCGGAGTCGGATGGGGGGGAGGCTGGTTGGAATGGATTTAGCCAGGCAGTGCCGACCAGGCTAGGCGTCGGAGTGGGATGCGGGGCGGGCTGGGGGATTCAGCAAAAGGCAAGGCTGTAGCCGACCAGGCAAGGCGTCGGAGTGGGATGCGGGAGGGCTGGTTAGAGGGGATTCAGCCAGGCAGTGCCGACCAGGCTAGGCGTCGGAGTGGGATGTGGCGGGCTGGGGGGGGGGATTCAGCCAGGCGGTGCCGACCAGGTAAGGCGTCGGAGTGGGATGGGGGCGGACTGGGGGATTCAGCCAGGCTGTGCCGACCAGGTAAGGCGTCGGAGTCGGATGGGGGGGGGGGCTGGTTGGAATGGATTTAGCCAGGCAGTGCCGAGCAGGCTAGGCGTCGGAGTGGGATGCGGGAGGGCTGGTTAGAGGGGATTCAGCCAGGCAGTGCCGACCAGGCTAGGCGTCGGAGTGGGATGTAGCGGGCTGGGGGGGGGGGGGGATTCAGCCAGGCGGTGCCGACCAGGTAAGGCGTCGGAGTGGGATGGGGGCGGACTGGGGGATTCAGCCAGGCTGTGCCGACCAGGTAAGGTGTCGGAGTTGGATGAGGGGGGAGGCTGGTTGGAATGGATTTAGCCAGGCAGTGCCGACCAGGCTAGGCGTCGGAGTGGGATGGGGCGGGCTGGGGGGATTCAGCCAGGCTGTGCCGACCAGGTAAGGCGTCGGAGTCGGAGGGGGCAGCGGGTCGGGGGTGGAGGGGATAGGGGTTCAGGCAGGCTGTGCCGACCATTCAAGGTGTCGGAGTGGGATGGGGGAGGTTGAGGGGGGGGGGGCGTAACGCTGGTATATTTCGCCTGTGGCCCTTTACTGTGTTACTCAGATCATTTCTTCAATTATATTTTTATTTATTTATTTATTTTTGCATTTTTTGGTGTAGACTTACTTTAATCAGTCTACATAAAATAATAATAATAATAATAATAATAATAATAATAATAATAATAATAATAATAATAATAATAATAATAATAATAATAATAATAATAATAATAATAATAATAATAATAATAAAGTACAAGTGTATAAGTAATTAGTTCAGTTGAACGGAAAGCACATTGCCATATGTGTGTCGTGATTTGAAATTAAAACCTTATTTTTTACATTTTTTCACCGCACACAGAGAACCGGCGCCTGTTGAAATATCCAGGGAAGAACAGGAAGCCGAGGTGGAGTCCGAGCTGCCCCCTGCCCGATTATCGAGAAACCTCGTGGCCAAGTTTCGTGATTACGAGACCGCTTCCCCCGGCGCGCAAGTCAGCAAGAAATCTGGAGGCAAGGCGGCGCCACCGAGGCACGAACCGGAACCGGAAGTGGTCGAGATGTGGACTAATGTTTCAAGTTTCAATTTGACAAAAAAAAAAATAATAATAAAAATCACGTGCTCTTCGTTTGATATAATTGTCGTAAAATTTGAGTTTGGCCATAAATTGCGTGATTTTCGTAATGACTATATATCCGGCTGTTTTAACAAAGACCATGAAATTTTGTGAAATTAAATTAAAACGAAAGAAAGACACATTTAAAAAAGTTTAAAATATAAGCAGGGTTTTGCCGCTAATTTTACCCTTAAAAGGGGGGGGGGGGGGGGGTGAGGCGTGGATCTGGGTTTTGGTGTTGTCCATCCGTCCGTCCGTCGCCGGCTGTTGCTGTCACCCGTGTATATTTGATGTATAGGTAGCTTAAAATAGAGGATAAGTGCACGCTGTTGTGATCTTGGCCCAAATATCAAGGTCACAATGGTCGCCGACGGGCAGCGAGTGGATGACGTCATCAGGAAGGGGGAGGACCCTGGGGATAGGAGGGACGCGGAGGAGGTTGAGCTGCCCGAGCGCGAAATGGAAAAGAATCTACTCGCCCAACGGCGGTCGATCGATGTTGAGACGAGTCCTGTCAGCCACGATTCAACGAAGAGCAGCAAAGTGAAACGTCACCATACCGTATCCAGACGCCGACGCTCAAGAACGAGGCCACGAAGTCGTCGTTACCATCGCAACCACCTGTCAATCAACATGATGCCATACCGCAACTGGAGGACGAGGTATTTGGTATATTTGGTATTAAAAAAAATGAATTAAATAAATTAATTAAATGAATTGACCTGTGCACAGTTTACGCAAAACTGAAATAAAGAAATGTCTTTTTTTAAAGAATTATCATACTGCGTAAAAACGAAATGGCGGCTGTCGCTAATATGACAAAATTAACATTGAAAAAAATGCAGTTCATACGCTTGCGATAATTCCAAACCGTTTTTCAAATAAATAAAATAATAATTAATATTTTTTTTAAAAAGTGTCGTGAAAACTTCAAATGTAAAAAAATCAAATTTGAGAAAGAATGAGGACAATATTTGACGTTTGATGTCGCTTTATCACTTTTCTGTACCTCTATGTATTGTTGGTCACCGCCTCCTTAAGCAGCGGCCTACTTAGTACAGGAGAAATCGAGTCATCGAGTAGCAGTTAATCGAATAAACCGGTTTATTAGCATGTACAAAAAATATTCTTTGTAGCTTTTTGTCGTTAAAACACAGCGGCTGGTCTGCGAAAGCTGGTTGGAAAAAAGAACAAAACGCATTTTTTTCTTTTGAAAAAAAAAAAAATCGGCTAATGGATGAACCGGTTTCGACTGTACTTATATGTCTGCAATAGTAACTGTTCACTGTCACTAATTTCCGGACAATGTGTAATCGAGACAGAAGGACAAGAACAATAACACGAGATTTGTGCATATTTTGACTACTACATGAAAGCGATTGCGGACACATAGCGTAAGATGGCCCCCTGCCCCCCACCCCCGGAGGTGGCTGACGTCAGCTTGCTGCATATTTACTGGCGCTGTACCGGAAGTTACTGCTTTCACTGTCTGAGATGAAGAGTACAGATTTTATGTCATGGCTATTGTATGCATAAATTATTATGCATATTCAGTATGCATATTCTTTTTATAGAATATTATTATGCATATTCAGTATGCTACATAATGCGGTCACTACGTGTTTCGTACTCTACACGACCTGTATGCTACGCACCTTTGACACTACATGGTTTGTTTATGACGTACTGTTGACACTGCATGTCCTGAGTGCTACGTACTGTTGGGGCCACATGGCCTTTTCCTACGTACTGTTGACATTATATGTCCTGTATGCTACGTACTGTTGACCCTACATGACGTGTATGCTACGTACTGTTGACCTACACTACCTACTACAGAAGTCAAGCCTTTTTTTTCCCTGCTCAAGTCTAGGTCTTGACATTTTCGTAACCCTTCACTAGATGTGGACTGAAGCCGAGAAATTCGCCGTAAAGTTTTGAGGAAAATCAGCCAAATTTGCTACCAAAATCCCAGGGTGGGTGGAGGAGGTTGGGGGCACTCACGTACCAACTTGTTACTACGCGTGTCCTGACTTTTTAAAACGAGCACCTAAACGCGTAGTGCTAATTTTGAAATATTCACCCGGTTGTAGGAAATGCGGAATACTGGATGAAAAATACCGCCCCCCCCATGTTTTTAACGAGAGTGGCCTTCCGCGCGGACCGTGCTTAGCCTCAAAATTACCCCCTTTCTCCGCGTTTTTCTCTTTGGACATGCATGGTAACACATAAGATACTAAGCCCCCCATCCCCCCGGTCTCCAGCCCCCGGGACCAAAATGAAAACATAAACTGTGCTGGTCTTATTCCATTAATAGTGTCTTCAAAATGCTTCCCTCACAATTGTGATCGAATTCTTTTCCAATTTTGGACAGTTGCTTTAGTTGTTTTCTAGGTAAACCTCTCTTGAAAAATTACTTTTTTGGCGATCTGCCAAAATATGGCTAAATACGGGATACTTAAATTTTATGTTCCCAGCTCTTAAAATGCTTCCTCTCGATCAATTTTGATCACAATTTCTTCAATTTTTGAACAAATGCTTTCGACGTAGTCCTCCCTTTGAACATTGCGTATTCCTCCCTTTGAATATTTACTTTTTTGGCAATACTCCAAGAATTGGCCAAATGGGGGACATTTTTTTTAATTTTTTGGTGTCTTTTTTCGAAAAACATGCTTCTTCTACAATTTTAGTCAGATTACTTTGCAATTTTGTACGATTGTTCTCTAGACGGTTGTTCTCTAGGTAGGCCTATCTTGAAAATTTAGTCTTTTTGGCGATCCGCCAAATATTGGAAATATTTGTAATTTTATAGTTGCCAATTTTCAAAATGCTTTTTTCACACAATTTTGATCAGATTTTCTTGAAATTTTTGCGATTATTCGCTAGGTAGTCCTCTTTTGAAAAATTATCAATTTTGGCGATCCGCCAAAACTTGGGCATATGTGGTGTATTTATTTTATTTTTTTGGTATCTGGTTTTTAAAATGCTTCTTCTCCCACAATTGTGATCGGATTATTATCAAATTTTTTACAGTTGTTCTCTAGGTAGACCTCCCTTTAAAATATACTTTTTTGGCGATCTGGCAAAAAATTGGCTAAATAGGTTGCATATATGCTTTTTGCCAATTTCTGAAATGCTTCTTGCTAATTTTGATAAGATTTTCTTCAAATTTAGTTCGAATGTTCTCAATATAGTCTTCCCTTGAAAATTTACTTTTTTGGCGATCCGCAAAAAATTGGCCAAATAGGGGTCATTTTTTACATTTTTTGTTGCCTAATTTTCAAAATGCTTCTCCAACAATTTTGATCAGGTTTTTGCATGAATGTTCTGTAGGTAGGGCGGTCGATCGAGGCTGAGACGAGTCCTGTCAGCCACGAGTCAACGAAGAGCAGCAAAGTGAAACGTCACCATGCCGTAGCCGAGACACCGACGCTCCAGGTCGAGGACAGGAAGTCGTCGATTCCATCGCAACCACCTGTCAATCAACATGATGCCATGCCGCTACTGGAAGACGAGGTATTTGCTAAATTTGGTATTAAAAAAATGAATTAAATAAATTAATTAAATGAATTGACCTGCGCACAGCTTACGCAAAACTGAAATAAAGAAATGTCTCTTTTTTAAAGAAATATCATACTGCGTAAAAACCAAATATCGGCTATCACTAATATGACAAAAATAACATTGAAAAAAAATGCAGTACATACCCTTGCGATAATTCCAAACCGTTTTTAAATAAATAAAATAATAATTAATAATTTTTTTAAAAAGTGTCGTAAAAACTTCAAATGTAAAAAATTCAAAAATAAACGAAAGTGGACGCAATGCATTTCACAAACTGATCGACTGCTCTATTAGAGATATTTCTAGAAAACTGTACACATAAAAACTGTGCTTAAACAGAGTGCATAATGGCAACGTGGCAGCATATGATAAAATAGGGAGATAAGTTTTTAAACATACTTTATATTTTTAACATAGTTTTGGTTTCTCTTCGTTCTTAGTTACAGATAGCACCACTTGTACACCACAGTCATTTGCTCCATTCACGGGAAACGAATAACATGGCTTCGTGCAGCACTCGTTTGGATGAAAATATTCAACAATATGTTGAATACATGAACAACTTGTTTGAAAGAGATCACAGTTTAAATGCATTGCTTTTGAACTTGCTGCCTGCTTTAATGGATGAATCATATTCACCAGTTCAACTTAAAATCAGCGGAAGTGTCGCTGATGGTTGTTCCATTGCACGTCAGTTTCACCCGGATATCGCAAAACATGAAATTGAATTGGATCTACTAAATTACTTAACAACGGTAGATGACAGCTACACGCATGCGCTGGAAGTCGTTGAGGACAAACCTGACAATTTAAGAATTAAGCTTGACCCATCGCTTCTTTTTTTAATGAAAGCAGCAGAAATTGCTAAAAGGGATGAATTCGAGGCTGATTTCAGCGGGCAATATCTGGATCCACGCCGTGTACGTATAGTTGCGGAAAAGTTAGTGACGATTGATACACCTGATGATTCCATGCAAAATTTGATTAAAGTGCTGAGCGGGAGTGAACATGTGGCCAAAACAATTAACGAATCCATAAAAGGAACAGCAGTTACGATGACGATGGCCTTGAATGACCTAAACGGTGATCCATTGTTTCAAATGAGTTGGGATAGCGTTCCTGTTATAAGACTTGAGTTCTGGTCGCCAACCGCTAACAACTTTAGCACAAGAATGTCACGTACAGATCCAAGACGCCAACCTCTGTGGCCTTCTCTTAAGGAACGGGAACAAATTATTTCTCAAGGCTGCGACATAGTGCCAAAATCCTCACCTGACGGCGACAAGGCAACAGAGTGGCGATGGTCATTTTCTAGGGCCGAAACGTATCTTATGAACAAACTTACCAAACAACAAAAAAGAGCGTACCTTTTAGCAAAAATTATATACTATATGCACGTAAAAACTGTAGATGAAAATGAAGTACATTCATATTGGTTGAAAACCGCAATGCTTTGGCTATGCGAAGAACATCCGGGCTCTGACGAAATATGGAACGATTTAAACTTGCTCAGAAGCGTACGACGTATTTATACCGAACTTTTGAAAATGGTAAAAGGCAGGAATGTGCCTCATTTCTTTATTCCTCAGCACTCGATTTGACGCTACACTGCTCCAGAGGTTCTACAAAAACTAGAAGAAAAACTGACAGTCATCATTTCAGACATTAGGAAATTTCTTCCATTGCCAGAATCATTTCAACGAGTTTTTCTTGAAACTCAAGTTATCTATGAATACTTGAAAACAATTTTTGAAACGGCAAAAAGAAACCCTGATCTTCCTACATATTTGCTCCATCGTGCGCTGGAGTTGATTCACTATGATATCGTTAAACCGGTGAGTTTCTTGTTTACTGCTTGCTTATGGTTAACTGCCTTTCATTTTCCACTTTGTAATTGAAATGAAATATATAAAGGACAGAAAAGAACACGGGAAATATGAAGTTGTTTTCGCATTATAAATGCCATTTTGGGGTTATCGTAACTTGTTAGAATTACAAGAATGTCCAGGGATATTGCGACTAGCCTAGATCTGATAAATTATCTATCACCAGGTTTGCATGATTGCTAAAAAGTGGTTGTCATAATGTTAAGAGAGGTTTAATGAAAATTGTACAAATTTGTAAAGAAATTTAATCAAATTGTGGGAGAAGAAGCGTTTTGAAATTGGCTACTAAAATTTAAATGCACCCCTCTTTTCAAGAGGACTGCCTAATGAACATTTATGAAAAGTTTAAAGACATTCTGATCAAAAGGCTTTCAAAGTTAGCTAAAGAAAAATGTGCCCCATCCATTTGACCAATTTTTGGTGGATCACCACAAACGTAACTTTTCAAGAGGGACAGGCTAGTGAACATTTTTGCAACATTTGAGAGTATTTCGATCAAAACTTTGGAAGAAAACAAGTGTGCCCTAGGTCAAAGTCCCAGCGTACGATAAGACCAATTTCACCAAGGGAATTTCTGAAAAATAAGGCTTCGAGAGGGCAAAAAGCTACTAAAATAATTAATTTAGCAACGGACCCGAACATAGACCGATGAATATATACAAAGATTTGTTTCCTAGAAAAATAGGAATAGTCTAGATGGATAGTCTACCAGAGGAACCCTCGAACAACTTATCGCAATTGTGTCCACATACATGTGCATGTTTATGTAACTTGCGTCGATGCGCGGTTTGCATTTCAGACTAATGTGCATATTTATTTAACTTGCGTTGATGTGCGTTTCTCAGTTCGGACCAGTGCGCATGTTTACTTAACCTGCGTTGATGCAGTGTGTTTATTTTGCACCAGTGCTCAGTTTTAGCTTGCGTCGAAATGCCATTTGCATTTCAAACCTGTGCGCATGTTTATTTAGCTTGCGTTGATGCGCGGTTTGCATTCAGACCAGTGCGCATGTTAACTTAACTTGCGTTGATTTTGGGTGCTTATTTTGGACAAGTGCGCATGTTTATCTAGCTTGCATTGGTGTGAGGGTTCACATTTAGGACTACTGCGCATGTTTAGTTAAATTGCGTTGATGCACTTGTCTTATTTTAGACCATTTTGGACCAGTGCGCATGTTTATTTCAAAATTCCCCCATCCCTCAAAAAAAATCCCAAATCGAGTCAAAACGTACAAGTCGTATGCCCAACCCATCTAATGTTGCCTTATGCCAAAAATTAATAATATCGGGTAAAAACTGTAGAGGGAATGCATTTTGAGGTTTTTTGTCAAAAATTCTTCAAAATTACAAAAATTGTCCAATCCACTAAAAAAGCACATGCCTTATCTCGACCCGTTAACGTTTTGAAAATTAATTCTTATATACCATTCTGAAATAGTTTTCGTGTTAGAATAGGAGTCACGAAAGTTTGCTTGCCATTGCTTGCGTTACAAATAACATGATTAAGAATCAAGCATATAAGATTCATTGATTGGTCATTTATTCCAAAAGTAAAGTAAGGTATGTTATGTATTATATATAATTTATCGGTCAGAGATAAAAACGTAAATATGTCTTTTATCCAAGATTTACTGGTTTTACAGTCAATAAGTGAGTACATTATTGTGCCTTGTGTATCACTTCCACAATATTCACAAAAGAGCTACCTTTTATTTTCCATATGTTCCCCCCCCCCCCAAAGTTTAGGGTGTTCTGTACGATCTTGAATTTAGATCAGGTTTTTTTTGCCGTGGTGCATTTTCTTGCCAATATCATGCTGTTATAAAAACGCTTGTTGCGTATTTGTGCCATATTGGCATCCGAGTAGCAGCTCCAAGCTTATATACAAAAAACAAAAAAGAGGCGCAAAATCTTTACTTTTCGTTTTCATTTTACTTAACATCTTGCCGTCTTTCACATTAAGAATGTAGCAATTACTGAGGAATATTGGATGGGTTCTCTCATCTACTAGGCATAACTGGGAAGATGCAGCTTTTTACCGCTTGAATCTATAATATGATACAAAATTAATATATATATATATATATATATATATATATATATATATATATATATATATAATTTTTGCACAAACAGTTGATAACAAAGAAATTATCCTTTATCGTCAAGAAGGTTGTGCACAAGGATAATTCCTTTGTCAAGCCATACCCTGTAAAAAATACTTTTACCATTAATTAGGAAATTGCGATTATTCAAAATAACAAATTCTGAATTTTCCATTTGCATATTTTCTTGGGTATCCGTAAGAATTGCTTTATAAAATACTGGCAGCCACGGTAGCCTATTCACGTCGTAGTTACATCTTATACATAGTATAATTATACATAAGCAGTAGCAAGAGACCGCCCATTTTACTAAAGTATTTGTTAATTATGTCACTTTTTCCTTTCATCCAGGTTAACGTTAATGCTTTTCACTATGACTTCACATCAATGGAATTGATGCCGCTCTCGCCATACTTACCTATCATTACAAAATATTTAACTTTAGGTCTCTTACATCTCCATTTGAATTTCGTAATTTCTCACCGAAATTTGGATGTGCAACGTGGTTATATAGCCACACAAGATTAGAGATACCAAACTTTACCGCATAGGCTAAAGTCTCTTTGAGACCATAATCTGATCTATATTTTACCTGGGTGATCTCCGAGTCTCTTTGAGACCATAATCTGATATATATTTTACCTGGAGTGACCTCTGAGTCTCTTTGAGACCATAATCGGATCTATATTTTAGTGATCTCCGAGACCACTTATGCCTTAGAGGCCGATGTATTTTGATCCCTCCACCTATCAGTCAAATTAAAATCCTCTAAGACTTTGCAGTGCTTTACTTCTCTGCACATCTGTCTGTTTTATTCTACCTTTTTAACTAATTTGGGATCTAGTACTACATTCAAATCTCCCCTAATTATGAGCAGGTCACCTACCGCCACATTAGATAGAATTTCCCGCAGCTTCACTATGAAAGTCAGGCTCTTTGTCTCAAGAGTCGGCCCATCTATATGCATGTATCATAACACACGTTCCCAATCTTATAAAGCGTCCATTTAAAAATATGGCGTAAAAATTAAATTCTAATTTTACTTAATAAAAAGGCTTTACCACAACTTCGAATACTTCCCTGCTTTATAAATATAAGACAATCTTCCCAGTTTCTATTCTGGACAATAGCTTCATTTTCAATCTGCATGTCTCCTGTATTAAATATATATATGCTCTTTTTTCTCAAGAACCTCATTATTGCAATTCCTTTTTTAAAGGCACGTAATCTGAACATTAAAGGAAATTATTTTCACGTAATTTACACCCTATATTATTTTAATTAGCGTTATGAATCACGTGCCATGCCCCTATAAGAGAAGTAGTATATAAACATGCTACAACAACACAAAAAGATTGAAAATATTTTAATACGCTGTTGATTAGTGTCTCCGTAGGGAGAGTCCCCAACCACCACAGCTTCTTAAAACATAGGCATCGGAGATGCAGAGCCCTCAGCCAATAGCGGTTACATCACTGTGGTCCAGTTACTCTTTTGAAATACCACCCGGACAAACACAGCATACAAGGTGCAACGGATGGAGCGACGGACGGATCCTTCAACATCTATACTATATATACTTTCTTCCTGTAAGGTTTGGTTAGGATCCAATGAATAGTTTTTGATATATCGCCCGGACAAGAAAAATTTCAAGTGCGACCGTTAGACAGAAGAACAAAGATGAGACAAATTGAACCCTCCCTTGCACATCTGCACTATATATACTTCGTTCCTGTAAGGTTTAATGATGATCTGATGAATAGTTTTTGAGATATCGCCCGGACAAGAAAAACGTTTAAAGTGTGACGGAGGGACAGAGGAACGGACAAAAGACAAATTGAACCCCTCATTGCACATCTATACTATACATATACTTCCTTTCTGTGGGGTTTGGTGAAGATCCGATGAATAGTTTTTGAGATATCTCCCGGACAAGAAAAAAGTTTAAAGTGTGGGGACAAAAGACACATTGAACCCCTCATTACACATCTATGCTACACATATACTTCTTTTCTGTGAGGTTTGGTGAAGATCCGATGAATAGTTTTTGAGATATCTCCCGGACAAGAAAAAAGTTTAAAGTTTGACGGACGGACAGACGGACGGGCATGGGACAAAAATTGAACCCTCCTTGCACATCTGCACTATATATACTTCCTCTTCCTGTCAGGTTTGGTGATGATCCGATGAATACTTTTTGAAATATCGCCCGGACAAAAAAAATTCACGGACAGAGAGATGGACCGACGGACGGAGGGACATACCGATAGCAATAGCCTTCAGCCAATATTGGCTGAGGGATAAAAACTTATAAGCTGCTTTTATGATCATCTAATAACATAATATGACTGAATAGTGCTTTACATTATCATGTATCACAGAAAGACTGTAATAAATTGCATGCCAAATAGTACTACTCAAGTATACAAATACTGCTTTGTAGGGCTTTTATGACATAACAACTACATACTTGAACTAGAACCTTATTTCGCTAGCGAAATGTTAAAAACTTGACAAAAATTTAAACGCCAAAATACTTCCTTTAATTTCTTGAATAATATATTGCAAGCATCACAGCTTGAATACGTCTTAGAGGCCGAGTAGTGTTTGGTTTTTGTTGACTTAAGGTTTTATTGGCTGATCAGGCATACGCCGCGTTATCTATTTACGCAGTGAGAGCTCGCTCGCACAAAGCTAAGCAACTGTGTGTTCTGTGCTATGCACTCGGCTGCTTTACAAGTAACATTATACTGCAACTATTATAGATCGCTTTGATTTAATAACAGCCGTAGTAATTCATGCTGTAAAAATAATTCACCTATAATTTTCATGGACAGTATACATCATCATACACCCGGCGGCTTTCAATAATACATCAATATACTATTGCTTGTTTTCCTTTACACCTTAATGCCTCAACAACAGACACCCCTCCGAAGTGGATTTCATTCAGTGCACTAGCACTGCATAAAGTACTTGGACGCTTTACAAGGGTCATTTGGCGAATCCGTGGGGCGGTGGGGTGGGGGGGGGGCAACTGATATGGGGGTGGGGCAGAAGGAGGGAGTAGGATGGGGAAAATCAAGCCAGGCCCACATACTTTGATCGAAAATCGTACTATTGTATTGACACGAGAGGGAAACAGTACCCATATAACTGGAGCTCGCATTCTGATTGGGACTTACAAGTATTAATTAACTGTCCCCTTGATTCAAATTGATCCCGATTGAGTTCACCCCAAATGAACCCAGCCCCAGGCAAGCTAACATTTAACATCTTCAAGTATTTGTCCCATGACGTTCTTGCCTTTCCGTTTGCTTGCGAATGAGGAATGGGGTAACATAGGCAGGGTTGCCGGATCGTACTTTTTTTTAAAGATTTAGTCTTAGTCTTAGGTAACCTCATTGTCTTGCTATGTAATAGTGGTTTTTGTTAAAATCTTAAACAAATGCAGAAAAGAGCCTTACTGTGACGGCGGATGAAGGCAATGACGAGGACGAGGTGGTAGTGTTTACGCTTTTATTTCCGTAGAGGACGAAAAGGTCAACTGAATAACAACAGCAGAAAAAAACAACATATTAAAGTTAACCTGTTAATTCGAAACAAAATACAAGTTTTGCTTCTCAAAAACCTATTTGTTAGAACGCGTATCATCGCCAAACACGTGCTGCTAAATTCACGAAAATACAACTACCGACCACTTAAACCGACAATAACTGATATTTTAATAATATACACCAAAATACTGTAAATACTGGCGCTCTACACAAAATATGAGAAATAAAGAACACAATAAAACAATACTTGCCAGCTATTGCTCGCCCCAAATTCCACACGCCACATGCTGAATTCACCCACAAAATACACAACCAGTAAAGCACTGTATTACTTGTATTCTAGAACGCAAACGAGGCCGAAAATATTGCGCAATCGGCTTTTATATGACATGGAATTCACATGTGTACAACCAGATCGGGCAAAGAGGGGAGTTCACATGTGTACAACCGTATCGGGCAAACAGAATGTTAAAATCTGATTGGTAAAAAATTAAATAGACAAAAATAATGGTGAGAGAAGGGTATTCAAGAAATATTAGTTATGGCCACAAGCAGCGTCTGCATTCGCCACATGGCTCCCCCAAATTATAACGTAATTTTCTACCAAGGACACGGTACACTAGTGAAAATCACAAACAATGTTAACACGATACTGGGGTACATAACCACCCATACGTGGACGCGAGAGGACAACCTTCCTCAGCAACAAACGAATCTCTACAAATTTATTTAAGTGTATTATAATCACACATCAATGACATGCAACAGTAAATTGCAACATGTGAAAATCATATGTAATGTATGTTTGTAAGTTATAAACAACTGAAAGCATACACCTCGGCGGGAAATCAACCCTAAACTTGTTCCTCGAAAGGAACCAATAACATAAGTTTATGAATAGGACGCTCTAAGTAGGACAACTTGATGACCCGTTTGCCGAATTTATCCAAATGTCGATCTCCTATCACCAACTTGAAACTTCGAACTAAATTGTCGGAGGACGATTTCACATCAACAACGCGACCCAAACGCCAGGAATTTCGCGGTAATTGATCATCTTTGACAAGAACCACATCATTATCAGCCATGTTTCGAAGAACACGAAACCACTTCGACCTACACTGTAACATACGAACATACTCCGATCTCCAGCGATTCCAAAATTGATTAACCAGCACCTGTACCCTCCTCCAGCGTTTAACTGAATAGACGTCATCACGCAGAAAGCATCCCGGAGGAGACACTATGACTTTGCTTTTTTGTGTTAACAGATGGCTAGGAGTAAGCAGCTCAGGAAATTTTGGATCGGAGAAGTTCTCCAAGGTTAAAGGTCGACCATTCATAATGGCAGACACTTCGGTCAAGAAAGTTCGTAAGGACTCGTCGTCAAGTTGGCTCCCATGGTGGAAAAGAAGAGCGGAAAGAATGCTGCGCACAGATCTAATCAATCTTTCCCAGGCGCCAGACATGTGACTAGCCGTCGGAGGGTTTGTTTGCAACTCAAACAGTCATTACTCATGAGAAAGTCTTTGACCGCATTGTTGTCTATTTCTTCCAAGTTCTCTGACAATTCGCGATTTGCGCCTAGAAAATTGGTACCTTTATCACATCGAAGTAAAGCGATTGGCCCTCTAACTGCGATAAACCTACGCAATGCGTTGATAAAGGAACTCACTGTCAAGGAGTTGACAACTTCGATATGAACTGCTCTCGAAGTCAAGCAAGTGAAGAGGCAGCCCCAACGCTTGAGTTCTTTGCGATTTTCGCGAATCAAAAAAGGGCCAAAAAGATCGACGCCACAGTACGTGAAAAGAGGGCTTGGATGCACACGATCACCAGGTAGATCGGCCATTTTTGAAGCTCTGGAGAGGAACGCAACCGTCTACAAATGATGCATTTATAGATGTACCTTGGCACAATGGACCTACAGCCGACGATCCAGTATCCATTAGACCTGATTTTGCTTATGGTCATCCCCTTGCCTTGATGAAAAACCTTTTCGTGACAGTACGCGACAATAAGATTGCTAATATGAGAATTCTTCGGAAGTACAACGGGATGGGTACACATGTCAAAACACGAATGACGTAGTCTTCCCAACCTTTAAAAGACCATTGTCAAGGAAGCAATCAAGTTTGTGAAGAACACTGCATCGCTTGATGGGTTTAGAGTGCGCTACAAATTGCATTTCCTCTTGAAACGAATTTTCTTGTACCAGCCTTAAGATTTCGTTTTCGGCCGCAGCCAAATCGGTTGTGGTGATAGAATCAATTAAAGTAACCTTGACAGCGCTCCTTGTTGCAATTTTGCTAAAGCGCCGAGACTGCAGAGCACGTTTCCAAACAAGAAGAATGGCTACTTCTCTCTTTAAACGTAGCCAACTTGAGACATGAGCAAAACGCGCAACATCAAACGTTTTCAAAGAAGTGTTCATAAAACACGTAACTGGTTTTAGTTCGGGATCCATTTCATTGACCTCCATCACACCAGAGTCGAAAGCTGGAAGAACAACTTCTCTGAGAAAATCCGGACCATTAAACCACTTTGACTTCATGAGGTCTTCTACAAGCAGACCACGGGAAGCAATATCAGCCACATTTAACTTCCCTGGCACAAAATTCCACTGGTCTGTCATAGTTTCAGAACGAATGTAACCAACCCTATTTGAAACGAAGACGTGGAAGCGCTTTGAAATGTTTGAAATATAACCCAACACCACCTTGCTATCGCATCAGAAGTAGTGTTTTACGTCAGGGTATTTCATTTCACACTCCAAGAATCTCGCTATTTTCACAGCACGTACTGCCGCGGACAACTCCAAACGCGGCACTGTAACTGGTTTAATTGGACTTACTCTAGATTTAGCCATAACCAGAGACACCTGAAAAACTCCGCAACTGTCCACTAATCGCAAATAACTACAACAGCCATAGCCATTAGTGGACACATCACTGAAGTGATGAAACTGTACTTGAGCAATTGCAAGACCTTTGGCATTTAGGCGTCGTGGAATCTCGATCTTGGGCAACTCATACAGACTACTCAGCCATTGAGACCACTGCTGCTCAAGATCATCGGGGATTGGAGTGTCCCAACTTGCACCTGCCAAGCAAAGATTCTGCAAAATGCGTTTCCCTACGAGAGAGAAGGGAGCAATAAAACCCAAAGGGTCATACACCGAAGCAACAGAAGCTAACAAGCCTCGTCTTGTCATAGGTTGATGCTTGAGTGCAACTCGAAACTGGAACACATCTGATTGGATACACCACTGTACCCCAAGAGCACGTTCAATACCAAGTTCTTGGGAGCCGATATCAACTTTGTCGGCCGGAAGCTTTGCCTCAGTAGGAATGGAAGCAAGCACTTCCTCTGAATTGGCAACGAACTTGTGCAACTTTAGACCAACTCCTGCACAAAGCGCTGTGGTACGTTTGATGAGACTGACTGCAGACTTCACTTCAGAAACACTGATCAAACCGTCATCTACATAGAAGTGGTCCTTTAGAAAATTTGACACATCGGAACCAAATTCCTTCTCAAAGTCGTTCGCAGCACGACGGAGGCCAAAGTTGCTACATGACGGGCTAGATTTGATGCCAAAGGTATGCACACACATTCGAAAGACACATGGCTCCCTAGAAGTATTACCATCTAGCCACCATAAAAAACACATGAAGTTCCTGTCACTCCTGGGAACTCTGAATTGGTAGTACATCTTCTGAATATCGCAGCTGAACGCTATACTTTCTTTGCGAAACCGTAAGAGGACACCAAGCAATGAATTTGTGAGGTCGGGACGTTGTAGCAAGTGGTCGTTAAGTGATTGACCCTGGAACTTAGCACTACAGTCGAACACGATCCTAAGTTTTCGACCATTGTAAACGTCGTGATGGGGAAGATACCAAAGAACTTGGTCAAGCTCAGACTCTGGAACCTTTCTTCGTACTTGTTTTCTAACATTTCTGACATGAATGTCACATACTCTTTCTTGTAAACTGGATCCCTTTCAAGCTTGGACCTGAGACTGCAAAGTCTTTTGTCAGCTACAACACGGTTATTTGGTAAGTGCTTGTCATCATGACGAAAGGGCAACGGCAGGACATAATGATTGTCGTTGTCTAAGTCAATACCGGACTCCATAATTTGCAAAAACCTCTTGTCCTCGATAGACAAACCAATTCCCTGGGATACATCTTTGAAGTCACTCTCTAAGACACTAAGAACCTCGCGCGGAGAAATCACTTCTTTGGTCTTTGTCGGAAAGGCAACGTGATTTATCTTGTTACCAGAAACTTCGTAAGCTACAACTCTGTGAGCAAACCCTTCTTCAACGGATGAGCTAGGGTACTCAATTACACGGACAATGCCCAACCCAAATCGGTTCGTTGAGCATAAGAACCACTTTCAGTGGTAACTATCTCCCTTGGTATTAAGGCACGGTCGCAATTGTAACCCAACAAGAGCCCAACTTCTGCATTATCGCAAGGAGGCATGAGTTTATCTGACATCCTTCGTAAATGTGGCCACTTCGAAGCCATAGCTTTTGTGGGGATATGGGAACGATTTGCCGGTATAATGGATCTTGAATACAACTTTGGAAGCCTTATTTTCTTCTGAGAATCAAAGCCCCTGACAATAAGACCATCAACACGAACACTTTGAACTTGTTTGCGCTCCGCAAGCATTGTTGACAACGAAAGTGTAACCTCGGATCCATTAACTCCCAACGCCTTCCTGGTGTCGTCTAAGACAAAAGACGTGTCAGACTGATTGTCCTATAAGGCATAGATCAACCGCTCTTTATCGGGACTATCAATGTGAGACAGATAGACAGGCACTATCATGGAACTTAAACTACACCGAAACAAAGAGGTCGCATTGGAAATGGATTGAACCGATGAACTCCGCACATCAACATCGCTGGTGGTAACACCACAGGCTGAAGACTGTGGCCGACTTGGCCCAGGAGAATCTCGAGGAGGGATGAAAGCAGGAGCATGTGCTCGAAGAACAGAAGCCACAGCAGGGTCCTTGCTGACCTTGTGTTGAGAACTTTGGAGGAAGTAAGCTTCGAAACTTTCGTGTAAGCATGTTGGATGGCGTCTTTCACAGTTCTTGCATTTGGCTTTGTTCTTACACCTTTTGTATATGTGCCCGGGTTGTAGACAGCCTCGACACAACTTCCGTTGAACAACAAAAGAGTTTCTCAGGCACAGACAATTTCGACAATTTGAAACAACTCTGAGTATCATGAGACTTGTTGCAGTACAGACACTGACGTCCCACTTTAGCTTCAACAACATGAGATGTACTGTTCTTTGGCAGCTGGCTAGAGTTCTTTCCTGAATTGTTTTGCCTCGAAGAAGCAACTTCTTTGACGCCGCAAGAAGTAAAGGACTCATTGGCAACATCAGTTTCCTTTGTAATAAATTTAACAAAGGCACTGAAGGAAGGAAAATCACCACCTTGATCTTGATGTTTCATTACGACTCTCTTCCACCTTTGAACAACCCATTCTGGAAGCTTGTGAAGAAGTTTTCTGTTTTCGCGAGGATCATTCAAGAACCTTAATGCTGGGACAGAGTCCATACATGACTTGCATTGACGCAAATAATCAGCAAACTTCCTAAGACCATGACTATCTCTTCCAGAGACCTTTGGGAACTCTAATTTGTCTCTCATTCTATCGCCAAGAACAGCAACATTGCCATACCTACGATCTAAATCACGAAAGGCATCCTTGAAGGCGGATTTATCGCCTAGAAGTAGATAACACTGTACACACTCCTTTGCCTCACCACATAGATATCGATGTAGGTAATGGAGACGTTCTTCTTCACTAATACCACGACTAGATATGAGACTATTGAAAGATCTTTTCCAACTCAGGTATTCTAACACGTCACCAGAAAACACAGATGGTTCGGGAGCAAGCAATCGCGAAAGAGACATCTGACTACACAACACGTTCAGTAAATCGACACTGTTAATATTTGGATCGGGATTAGGAGTATCAACTACAGGAAGAGCCTTAATAAACTCCTTACACTTGTCGTTGGACTGCATTTCCTCAAGGGTATCAACGTCTTCAGACTTGCAGGTGGACCTTTTAACCTTATATGAGGTTTTCTCAGCTTGCACCGACCTTGCAGAATGAGCCTCATCAGTGAGACTACGAATCTGGGAATTCAACTCCTTTAAGCACAGTTCACCTGTAGCTTCAACATCACTGAAAAACTCGAGCGACTCCTGATCGACACTATCACCGACAATGTCAATAAACTTCTCATAATGAAACAAGAAATTCTCAAACTCATCTCTAAATTCCTTACGGGACTCTTTAAGACAAGAAACGTCATTAGACTCAGACACAACACTATCTACAGTTCGCATATGCCTCTTCAAGAGACGTGCATGACGTTTTAAATCCTTGGTACGGCAAGAGATTTCATGTAAACGATCCTTCTCAGACAAGGGATGAGAACGATCACCATGCCTCAAGCTTGCTTGACCCTCGCACGGATAAGCATCATCTTCAACCGCAAAACCTTTAGAGTCTTCCACGGACTTTTTAGCCCGATCATTCGAATCTGACATTTTGTTACTGACACTTAATCTCTAAATTGAAAAATTAAATCATAAATGAAGCGCACATTTAAAACTCGATAACCTACCTAAAAAGAATTGAAACAACCTTAGAAAATTAACTTGAACTAGCATATCTATACGGGGGATCGACAACCAACCGACATGCAGCAAATCTCGAAGTCTCCATAGACAGAGGCAGACTGATTGTAAGAAGCGTCAGCTTTGACATAATATCTTGAAATTATTCAAAAAAGGAAAGATAACTCCACCATGAACAAAAATTCAGACAAACTTGGGGAGTCCTAACACAACTCCAGGCGCCCTTCCGGCACAAAGAACAAACGCATCTTCGACACATAAACACAGATTAAGTTGACCTTAGACAACTTAAAACACAAACAATTGAAACACATTTGACCTCAGAGTACAAATGTCAACTTGAAACGCAAACTTAAACACAAATCCGAAGCATCAAGACAACTTCGCAAAACTAATATGAACTGGCTTCATACAAACTTGAAGCACCAAGACATCTTAAGAAATCTTGAGCATTAACTCAGCTTCACACAACTTCGAAGCATCAAAATAAACTTGAAGCACAAGCACAATGGTTGACGTTACAACACACGATGCCACAAATGGCTTCTAACTCAACTTCACAAAACTCAGAAGCACAAGACAAAACCCAACATGGTTATGTTCATTTGATCCGAAGATGACCTGGAGATCACGGAAAATCTTGAAAAGGCAAGATATATTTGTGATAGGTTTTGTGAATTGCAGACTTGATGTATTAAGAAAAATGTGTTGTGAGTTATATTGTTATTAAGAAAAGGAATGCTCAAGTCAGTCATCAGTAATTCTGAATAAATTGGTTCAAGTTGAAAGAGTGTGTAACATAAGCATTTTTTTTTTTGGTCGATGGTCAATGTGTAAATTATTAAGTCCACTGGGTTCATTAAATGATACTTTTCAAGCACCCGTCATTAACATGGTTTTGGTGAACCAAACACAAGTTTGAAACCTCAACATATACCATATAAACTTACAAAATGACAAAGATACAGTTTAATGTAACAATACGAAGATAACAAAAGATTTTGATAACAGTGTATGTTTTACACCAGTTACAATAGCGGTCTAGTTGAAAGAAAATTGAAATAAATAATTTTAACACAGCAGTATGTTTGACATCAACTGCAGGAAAACGGTCTAGTTCACTACAAGTTGAAAAGAAACCGAATGGTTGGGGCATACAGAATTGGCGGATCACCATGCAACACAAGTTCCCAACCTTTGGACCTTGACTAATACACGTTTTTTTTTTTTTTTTTTTTTTTTGAAAAGCCACGTAATAAACTTTTCACCATTCAGTGACTCATATTGCAATTTGACGGGCAATGGTTTACACAATAAATAGTAATAAGCACGTCTCAGTAATAAAACAACAAAAATGAATGAGCAGGGGGGGGGGGGGGGAGGGGGTTGAGTACTAACCAGAAAAAGTGAAGATAGAAAATGGAGATGTCCTTTGAATACATAAATCAGTCAGAATCACCCTTGCTAAAAGGAACGATCAGCAATGCATCGAAAGAACTGGGCAAAAGCTTTCGAATGCCGTTATTTTCAATGCTCTACGGGCAGTAATAAAGGAGTTGGAAGCATTTGAAATTTGTACTTAAGACGTCTGGTTAGATTCATTCACATCATTAGCGGGCATGCACAGGTTTTTTTTACCCAGAATGCAACATCAGTATAAACAGAGCACGCCACGCTGTCCGCAACCTATTGCAACGCTTCAACATCTATGCACCAGATTGCAGTTTTCAGGCACCACACATGAGCTTTCAGGCACCACACATGAGCTTTCAGGCACCACATATGAGCTTTCAGGCACCACATATAAGCTTTCAGGCACCACACATGAGCTTTCAGGCACCACATATGAGCTTTCAGGCACCACACATGAGCTTTCAGGCACCACATATGAGCTTTCAGGCACCATATATGAGCTTTCAGGCACCACATATTAGCTTTTAGGCACCACATATAAGCTTCTCCATACTCGACAACACCGTTTCATTTCCATCAAATCAGGTTGCACAAATTGCGGCACCAAAAAAAAAAAAAAGAAGTACAATGTGTGCTAGTACTACGCAGTGTATAAGAGGGGGGAATGTCAAGGACAGATCAAAGCCGTATACTGCAAGGCCCAGCGAGTACACGCTAAATAAATAACACGCCGCAGCCAGCGGTAATACAGCGCACTAGTACTGCATATTGAGTATCAGAGGCGGGGGGGGGGGGGGGTTTCAAAGGCCGTTATCATGACAACGGTACACTAAAACAGTGACAGTGCCGCTGATCGAAGCAAATGACTGAGGAATTAAAAGTTGCAATTTCTCGCTAAATACACATCATAGAGGCTTGAAACTAGTTGCAAATTAAAGCCCGTGAACAGGATCTTTACACCCAAAACCAGTCACAATGAATTTTGAAGATTTTCTGCTCTAAAAATTGAGAAATGTGACCCATATAGAACACATACTGAACTGACACGGGGCGAGGGCAACAAGAAAATTCTATTGCAATGTGGTGGGTTCTGTTCTAGGGGGGGGGGGGGGGGGGGGCTGTGATCAAACAAAAAAGTACAAAAAATTATACTCACAAATTCTTACGAAAACTGGCGTTACTATCCAGTAAAAATACCCAAGTTTTCGACATATTTTTACTAGAAAACTTCACTTTTATAAACACGGCTAAAATATCCTTTTTTTTTAAATCTTTAGAACAAATTTTGCCGCAGATTTAGCGACGTTATTTTACCCAGACAGCAGTACACACAACCTGTCTGAAACCGAGCACAGAGGCCTTCTAATGCGTGTTTTACAAACATTCTGTACCTGTCATTGAAAGCCAAAATTCGACTTATTACTTAATTTCAACCAAAATAAACACACACGCCATCCAGAGGTTGCTAGCACTTGGATGGAATTTATTTATTTTTTTTTTTCAAGACATAGATTTTGGGTTCAGAGGTTACTAGCACATAAACCCGATAAAACCAAATGTTCACTGGGCCCAATCTGGTCATTTCGACTGTAATCTTCGAAAGTTCAGGTTCTATTGAATTCTACTAACCGTGGCTGATGGCTGAATGTCCATGCCTTTTCTCGGAAACTGGCGACGTGTTTATCGACGGAAACTGGTGATCATGAGCGCGTGATTCATGGCAATATAGGTGTCCGGGACTGTCTGCTGTATGTCGGTTGGTCTGCCCCCGTGCGGTGAGTTCAGCCCATCATGGTATGGCGGTGTCTTGCCCTCATACCGGGTCTGTCCTGGTTCCTTAGCTGTTGACTGTGACGGCGGATGAAGGCAATGACGAGGACGAGGTGGTAGTGTTTACGCTTTTATTTCCGTAGAGGACTAAAAGGTCAACTGAATAACAACAGCAGAAAAAAACAACATATTAAAGTTAACCTGTTAATTCGAAACAAAATACAAGTTTTGCTTCTCAAAAACCTATTTGTTAGAACGCGTATCATCGCCAAACACGTGCTAAATTCACGAAAATACAACTACCGACCACTTAAACCGACAATAACTGATATTTTAATAATATACATCAAAATACTGGAAATATTGGCGCTCTACACAAAATATGAGAAATAAAAAACACAATAAAAACAATACTTGCCAGCTATTGCTCGCCTCAAATCCCACACGCCACATGCTGAATTCACCCACAAAATACACAACCAGTAAAGCACTGTATTACTGGTATTCTAGAACGCAAACGAGGCCGAAAATATTGCGCAATCGGCTTTTATATGACATGGAATTCACATGTGTACAACCAGATCGGGCAAAGAGGGGAGTTCACATGTGTACAACCGTATCGGGCTAACAGAATGTTAAAATCTGATTGGTCAAAAATTAAATAGACAAAAATAATGGTGAGAGAAGGGTATTCAAGATATATTAGTTATGGCCGTAAGCAGCGTCTGCATTCGGCACACTTATTGTCTTGAAACTTTACGTATAGGTAGTAGGAATTATTGTGTACCTGTTCATTACTGTTTTGTTGATTGGTCAAAAGTTGGCGGAAATATTGAAAAATGAAACTCATACCATTGAAATGGCTGTCAAAGGCTAAGCTACTAGTATAAACAGTCTTTGGTACTGTCTTGAAATTTTGTTAAAGATAGCGGTCATTGGTACCTGCCTGGTTATGTTTTTTGCGTTATTCGGACAAATGGCGGAAATATTGGTGAAAAACCAATTCTTACCAAAATCGTTACTAGCGCTAGGAATATAATGTTACCTTCTTAAAATTTTGAACTATGGGAGCGGAAATTAGTACCTATGTGGTTTTTTTTAACCCAGGCAACTTTGTCGGACTGGGTTAGTCGTATCACTATAGGGGGCTTGAATGTATTGGCATATGTTAAACTTTTTCTTTAAAACACTACTTCTCCTACAGTTTTGCTCCAATCCTTTCGATATTATGCAGGAATGTTTCCTGGGTGGTTCCCCACCTGGCTATTATTTTTTTTAACGAATAACGAAAAACTGACAAAATCGCGGCACTTTTTGTGCGTGTTTTGACCCATTTAAAAAATGCTACTCCTCCTACAGTTTTACTCCAATCGTTTAGATGCTACGAAGGGATGTTCCCCAGGGGTTCGCCTACAAGGCTGTTATTTTTTTCGCGATTCGCCAATAACTTTCGAAATAGCGGGACTTTGAAGTTTGGCAAAAACTGGAATAAATGGTAGTAAATAATTGAATTGTCAAACTATTCATTACTCTCAGTCTTTTTCAAATAGTTATAAAATTTTAATCAAAAGTGTCTTAGGTTCTTCTCCACCTGGTCTTTGTTTTTTTTTTCGCAAATGACAAAAGAAATGCCGAAATGGTGGAATTTTAAAAATTTTCTAAAATTGTGCAAATGTCCGCAGGGTGCAACATAAGCAAACTTTTTTACTCGCCAAATGCAATTTCTACTCGCCAGCTTGACGAGAAACTTTCTTTTTACTCGCCAAAAATACTTCATGCCATGTATAATAAAATGTAGAATTAACTTAATTGCCGTTTTATTTCGCGTCTTAATTATAAAGTTATTCTTTTCACATTTGTTCTTGTTTATCACAAGGCACTTTTGTAGCGTTGTTAAGAATTGAAACTTGTCAAGAAAATCATTAATTTTTTAGCATTACTTGCTAAGAAAATAGCATCGAATTTCTACTCGCCAGCTTGGCGAATAAATTTTTTTCTACTCGCCATCGGAATTTTTACTCGCCAGTGGCGAGTTGGCGAGTACTTATGTTGCACCCTGCAGTCTGTAAATACGTTAATCGTCAAAACCCAACCTCTCCAACATCCCTTTTCGGGCAGCTTACACCCGAAGAAACACGTTTTTTGTGTATTAAAATTATGAAAAAGTTACGTTCAGAAACAAAGTTCTTTATATTTTGGCCTAACAGTATTCGTTTCAGAGTTTTTTCTCTTTCCTTATTTGGTAACTCGGCTGGGTCATGTCTGGACATGCCTGTTTTGGTGATTCGCCAAAAATATTATTGAAAACGCAGTTGACCCCAGGTATTTGGCCTTGATTTTTTGAAATTCTGATCAGAGGTAGCAGGCTTTGGTACCCACCTGACTATTACGTTTATTCATGATTTGCCGAAAAATTGATGGAAATATTACCCAAAAACAATGTTCATGACAACGTATCTCCTGTAAAATTTAAATAGAAACATCCTAAAATTTTGATAGAAGGTAGTGGTATATATGTCTACCTGGCTATTACGTTTCTTGTTCGTCGATTCGAAAAAAATTGGCCGAAACACGTGGCTATTACATTTTTGTTATTTAGCCAAAAACTGGCGGATATATTGACGATAAAACGTTTTTAAATCAAAATATTGAATGACGCCAGCTTTTCTGTCTGAAATTTTGGTTACAGGTTATACTTATATGTCATAATCTTAACATCAGCATTCTTGGGCTGGGGCATTGTCCATGGACAATCCTGTTTTTTTTGTTGAAACTTTTATAATCCAAAATATTCTACCGGATAGTACTATTAATACAACATTAGAAAATGCAGTGTATTACTGAAAATTAATACACACTACAAACAAAAGATTACGCAATCCAAAGTCGTTTAAGCCATTTTATTCGTTAATTTTTAAAGCTACCAGTCATTACCGAATACTGGACTTAAACGACTATCTTACGAATACGAATATGTCTGACATCTTCCGACGTCTGCTTCTCGACGTGTACATAAACCCTCGATTTTCCGAAATACACCTAACATTGCGTCAGATGTTAAATAAACGTCACGTCTAAGGAGCGTTTTTGTCAAACGTATGTTCTATGGATGTTAAAGACGTTGAGTAGGTGTTGATCTATGGTCCCACATGTAATCAAAACCTAGATCTGATGTTGTGGAAGTCGTTTCTTAGAGGGCAGAGTCAACATCTACTCAACCTTGTGTGAACGTTGATCTATGGTTGCAACCAATCAAAACCAAATAACAACGAGATTCAATGTTGCGATTTTGCCTGGTCACTAACAATCAGAAATCGATGTTTTTTTTCGAAGTCGGAATGTTTACTAGGGTACGACAAAAGCTGTGTGTAGTAGAGTTTTGATGCATCTGGCAGCTTGGTGTGACTTTTAATACAAATAGTAGCTGTATAATGGGTGTTCTAAAACAATATATAATATGTGTTTTTAAACAGTGACGTCATTTTGTTTTAGAACACCCATGGGTAATGACGTCACACAGATAGAGTTAAGCCTGCATGCGGCCAACTAACCGACAGGCCCCCGGGCCATACACTGCGAGGATAGCCACTGTATCTATGGTATGAGAGAGCTACCCTTACTCTCTCTCCACACACACACACACACACCACGGCAGACGGGCAGACGGGTAAACGAGCAGCCAGACAAACGGACAGCCGGAAAAAGGGACAGCCGGACAAATGGGCAGCCTGACAAACGGCCAAACGGACAAACGGGCAGTCATTTTGTTCTGTCTCTCCACACACATATACCAACACCAACGGCAGAGTTAGCGTTTCATTTCACAAGCCTAAGTATTTTAACCCAGACGGCAACTTTTTTTTGCTCTCTCACTCTCCACACACACACACACCACAGCATACACAGGCAGGCGGACAGGCAGGAACTCTTTTTTATTGAGTCTCTCTCCACACACACACACACACCGCGGCAGACGGGCAGACGGGTAAACGGGCAGCCAGACAAACGGACAGCCGTACAAACGGACAGCCGGACCAATGAACAGCCAGACAAATAGGCAGCCGGACAAACGGACAAGCGAGCAGTCATTTTTTTCTCCCTCTCTCCACACACACAAACCACGGCAGACGGGCAGGGGGGCAGACGGCAACTTTTTTCTTACTCTCTCTTTTGCTTTCTCTCACCACACACACACGGCAGATGCAGGCCCCCCGGGGCCAGCCACACTTTTTTCTTACTCTCTCTTTCACTCTCTCTCTCCACACACACACCACGGCAGATGCAGGCAGGCAGGCAACATTTTTTTCTCCCTTTTGCTCTCTTACTCTCTCTACGCACACATACCAACACCCACGGCAGACGGGCAGCCTGGCAGACGGACAGATGAGGCACTTCCCCAAACGTACAAGCTCTCCATTTTTTATGCAGAGAACTCATAGCCACATGGTTCAAGCTCAACTATGAGCCCCCTTAAAATTCAAAGGGGGTATAAATCGATGATTTATAGACCCCTTTTTTATTATTTTTTTTAGCATTTCCCACACTCTCATGCATACACACACATACCAACACCATGACATGTTTAGCGCTTATTTCGTATTAGTGGAGGGCTCTAGAAAGAGACGTAGAGGTTTTTTCGCTCATCTTTTCTTCACTTCTTCCTGCCGCTGCCGCCGCTGCTGCCTTCCTTGCAGCCGATCTTCCTCCTATGCCCCGCTACCCCAGCCCTGCTTGAGATAAAATGCTTGCCCAGAACACTACAGGTATGATCTTGGGACTTCATAGCCTCTCAGCATTTCTGTTCGTGCGCTCTCGCTGTGACGTCCGGCGGAATTATAAAGCCGCAGAAGTCACAGTATTATATACTTTCCACATCGTCCAGAAAGCGCACGACGTCCTGGAGTGTTGACTCTTTGCTAAAGTCGTCCTCCAGTTTCACATCAACCAGGGCAGTGGTGTGACCATAGTCGGAAGCCGACTGCATCTGGCTGGCGTTGATCGTTGTTGGCATATCTGTAATGCTGGCGACAGCAGCCGTCAGCTCATATATAGGAGCAGGTTGCGGGCTGTCTGGCCTCGTGACAATAGCACTGGGCACGTGCCTCTGCCTGGTCACTTGCTGTTCAACCGGCATCCTCCGGATAGTGACGTCAGGCTTCCTCGGGCTTGCTGTCACTGAAGTCGCTTTCTCAGGAGTCACTTTCTGGCAGGGCGACGGATCCCGAAACTTCACAGGCGACAGCTGCCTTAGCCGTTTATGGCTGTCCTCCGCCGCGATGCCAAACCGGTTGTATTCCCATGTGGTTGCTGCCTGAAGCTCCCTCCACTTATCCGACATGAATACTTGGGATTCAATGTATATTTCTTCAAACAGGTTAACATCCTTCTGAGTCAGAAAAAATTTCTGACGACGCTCAGCGTTGAAGAACTCTTCCTTGTATTGCATGTTAACCCGTCAAGAGATAGAAGCAGACTGACTGCATAGAGTGTAAGGCTGCCTGAAAAAGAGGCTGACCTACCCACTCCCTCCCCAATGGCCGAAAGACTGACTCTATCTCTACCATACAACAAGAGCCTGTACCATGTGAGGACCACCCCCGGGTGCCCACACATGTACCATGTGAGGACCTCCCCTCCCCACGGCCACTGGACCATAGGCCACTGTGTCACCAACTCCATATATGAGTAGTATAAAAAGGTCAGTTCGCCACTCGCAACAAATACATTGCTAAGACATCATGAAAACGTCTCTGATAGCAACTACAGTTAGCAACATGGAAATTGATAGCTTGTTCGGCAACGAAACAACGACTTTTACAGATGCAGCTTTAACTGCGGAGGAGTTCAATGGCAGAAGCTGCAAAAGCCTTGGAGGAAGCGTTAGGGGCTCCGTCGGACGTGTCTACAGTACAGAAAAGAAAGCCTGAGGAAGCGTTAGGTGCTCGTCAGACGTCTCAACAGTACAGCAAGCAATGCCAGATCCTGAGGGATCTGACTACCCGTTCTGGGTTGCAAATGCGCTTGTAAATGGTAGCGCCAAGCCACTTAGCACAAAGTTAAAGGCACATCTAGAGCATCTTGAGGAAGAAGAAGTGGTCATGTCAAGCGATGACAACAACGACGACGACAACGACGGCGATGACGACAACAACGGCGATGACGACAGCGACGACGATAACAAGCAGCTCAAATCTAAATTTCAATTGAGCAAAACTATTCCTGTTACTGAAGAAAACGTCACGCTGTTGAAACGAAAATTTCGAGCAGTGATTCCTCTGATCGATTGCAACATCTTATGGCGTTTATGTGAAGAAGGCTTTTTCGACCAACACAATTACATATACCTAGCGGAAGAAGTGAACACTGTCATTCAGCTTATCTACATGCTAGAAGGAAACCTAGAGCATCTTCCCGCGTCAGAGCCACAGTTCTCCGAAGCCATGACCCGACGTTTCGTTCAACTTATTAGAAGTCTTCATGAGGAACTTTTTAAAACTTTATGTCTACCGGCGCCAAAGTGTGTTGATGAGGATCGCGATTCCAAATGTGCAAAGACTATGCTACATGGCTTCAAGTACCTTGAAGAACGTATGGTGTATGATATGATGGCCTACCACTATGAAGAAGGACATTTCACCATGCAAATGCTCTTTGAATGGATAATTGGTAGTCGCAAACAAGGAGACTTTTTAGTGATCGTCATGAGACAATCTCTAACAGACGGTTTGCCAACAGCCTTTGTTGATGGTTTCAACGAGATCACTCCGCGATTTTGCAAACATCTCATGAAAACATACATGTAATGTTCATATAAAAGGAGTGAGGTGTCAAGTGCAGTCATCATTCAACGCGCAGCCATGGAGAAGACAAGCAGCTTTAAAATTAGTGCAAACTTAACCATTACTGTGGAGTATGGACAATTTGGGCTATTTATTCGAATCAAACGTGGAGAGAGATGGCTTGCTTTATTACCATCCTTGTGTGTGAACTTAACAAGATTACGCGACATTGGCTTCAAACTGTACTTAACGCAAACGAAATGGCTTGAAGTCATTTCATACCAAGGTATGCGCTATGTGAGTTTTGTGCATACATCATTGTTTGAAGAGAAAGAATACAAGTATTACATCAACATGAATGATGGCGAATGGGAGACATTGCTTCAGAAGATGGATAGCATCAACTCAACCTTATTGCCATTTACCGAATGTCATGGCAAGAAAACTCCTATCAAGCTGCAAAAGGACAATCGGATGAAAGTGTCAAAGTTATCCAAGAAAGGTCTGGCTGAAGTTCAATTGGGGAATATGGATGTGCAAAATCAACTTGAACTTACCTGTGAATATTGTGGTGCTTACGGATATGCTGAGGATTATGATTGTCACTGCCACAAGTACAATTGTAAGTTGTGTGAACCAGACAACTTCTGCAACAAGTGCGGCTGACTAACAGTATCTGAAGAGTAAGACTGAGAGCCATTTGCTTGCCAGCCGCCATAGTGTGCAGACGTGTTATATGGACATGTGAAACAAAGATAGATGTAGAAACGTGTTTCAAGGAGAAGTATGTGGACTACATGATAAGTGAACTGGCACGTTTTGGATCTATTCAACAACAACTGCAACACTTTGACATTTATTGGGAACTTGCTCATTCCACGTTAAACGTACCAAACCTACGCGAGGATTTCATCAAACAATGTGTGCTTTCAAACATTGGCGGAGCTGAGGAGTTTGATGTGGAAGCAGCATATCACTTCGCTGGATTTGATCCAAGAATGTTTGATGACGTGAGAGAGTGGTTAATCTATATTGCAGTATAATGGCAGACATTACATTGATGCAATATGTTGTGCAAAAAACATATTGTGAAGAAATGTTATTAGCTGTAAAAAAGTTTGCATGTTTAGTATGTCCTGCTTGTCAAAATGAAGAGTGTTTAGAATATAATTGTCATTCTGCATGTGTCTATACATATTGGAATGAAGCTAAATATTATATTCAGTTAGATAAAGTGTTAGATAATGCAAATCAACTTTGTGAAAAATATGGTGTAGATGTTATCACATTCGATAAAGTTAAGTAGTTAGTTAATATACATTGAAGATCAATGGACTCCAATTATTCATACCATTGTATCAATTAAAAGATATGCTGATTGAGTTATAAGACAAAATAAAATGCAAGATATGTTGCTAAATAAAATTTAAGATATGTTGATAAAATAAAATCTAAGATATGTTGATAAAATAAAATATAAGATATGTTGACAAAATAAAATGCAAGATATGTTGACAAGTGTTGATCATTTAGTGTTAACATGTCGACGTGGAAAGACTACTTAACCAATATTTACTTTAAACCTGGCCAACCCGGGGCATTTGCTGGTCCTTAGAAACTCTATCACATATTAAAGAAAACATGATCAACCAGTCACTCATTCCAAAGTGACGAAATTGTTACAGGATCAAGATGCCTTCAGTTTACTTCAACCTGTAAAATACAGGTTTAAAAGGCAACGTGTCATTACACGTAGAATTGATGACATGTGGGATGTTGATTTAGCTGACATGGGAAACGTAGCTCCCTATAATGATGACACCCGCTTTTTATTGGTTGTCATTGATGTGTTTTCGAAATATTTGTGGGTGCAGTCAATACCTAATAAATCACATACCAGCGTCATAGAAGCCTTTCAAAAGGTTTTTCATGAAACACAACGAAGGCTACGAACTCTAAGGTCGGATAAAGGAACTGAATTTAAGAACAGATGGGTAAAAGCATTTTGAAGAGGGAGGGAATACATACCTATACGACGAAGAATGAAACCAAAGCCAACTTTGCTTAGAGAGTCATTCGTGCTCTAAACGGATTGATGTATCGATATTTCCTACATAATCAAACTTATCGATATATGGACATCCTTCCAGACTTGGTGTATAATTACAACCATAGACCTCATGGCTCCCTCCCTAATAAGTATGCTCCTGCAGATGTTCGTAAAGACAACGAATTAAAAGTGTGGAAGTATATGTATGTAGACAAATTGAAATTGAAACCAAAGAAGAAGAAAAAACCCTACAAATTTAAAATTGGTGATCAGGTTCGCATTTCCCGCATGAAATATGTATTTCAACGTGATTATCATATAAAGTGGACGCAAGAAGACTTCATTATCACACATCGTTGTAAGAAGCAAGGAATACACTTGTATCGTGTGAAAGACTTTTTGGATAAAGATATTGATGGTCATTTCTATGAAGAAGAACTGTAGAAAGTGACAAAAGATATTGAATCTGACTACAGAATTGAAAAGGTTTTGAAAACACGTAAAGAACGAGGTGTTAAAGAATTATTTGTTGAGTGGTTAGGCTGGCCAAAGAAGTTTAACAGTTGGGTGAAAGAAACAGACATTAAAAAGTGAAGCATCCATTCACATGTTTGGTCTCTGGACCTACAGGCAGTGGTAAAACTTCTATAGTTAGAGAAATTCTAGAACAAAAGTTAATTAAACCCTCTCCAAAAACCATTTTATGGCTCTATGCAGCAGATCAGCAGCAGGAATGAAGGGTGTGGAATTTTACCAAGGCATTTCAGATGACATTGAAGAGCGTTTTAACCCAAAAAAACCGAACTTACTCATCATTGACGACTTAATGACTAAATGTCATAGTGATGAGCGCGTGACACGTCTCTTTAGCATTCACCAAAATCTAAGCATTATTTTTTATTGTGCATAATTTGTTCCATCATGATAGAGAAATGCAAAATATCAGTTTGAATACACATTACATCATTCTGTTTAAAAATTCTAGGACAGTCAACAAATAAGTACATTAGCACGACAAATGTATCCCGGAAAATCTCAATTTCTCATAGAAGCCTATCAAGATGCTACCAGCAAACCTCATGACTACTTATTCATTGATTTAAAGCCTAAAACGAATGAACAACTACGTATTTGTACATGCATTTTACCAAAAGATACACATTACGTATATGCTGATAAAGTAGCGTATGAACAAGAACCAAGTCACTTAACCATTCGCAGCCAAGATGTCTAAACGTATTCAAGCTAATCAACCTTTTCTTCACTTGCTCGCACGCAGCTAGTCTAAACGACGTAAATCCTTGCTACAACAAGCTACTAGGGGGAATTAACTAGCTTGTTTGAAATTTGTTTCAATATATTGCGAGGACATTTACCCTTAATCTCAAAAAGGTATAAGGAATTCAAGCGTGAGCGTCATACCCTACGTACACTAGCAGATAAGAAGATAACACTTCGAAGAAAAAAGAAGTTGGTTAATCAGAAAGGAGGATTCATTGGAGCTATTGCTAAATTTGCATTACCCTTGTTAGCTCAGTTGCTGTTAAAATGAAACATACTATGAAAATGGTCCTCATTCCTGAATATGAATATAAAATGTTGTTAGAAAAGAAGGGAAAAGATGGTGAAATCAAAACGAAAGTGAATAAACTTTTACGTGGGAAACGAACTCGTGAAAAGACAATAGAAATGTCTCAAGTGCTTGGACGTCATTTACGAACAATTCAGTCACAACAACAACGACAAAAGTCTGTTTTCAGAAAAATCAGTTTCTAAACCATTTTCAACCTATTTATCATGTAAAACTAACATAACTTCTGGCAGAACTTAAGAAATATGGTACGAGATGGACAGATAAAAATGAACTTGTTTTAAAAACGGGCACTGTCATTACAAATTCCAACATTATTGATTTGTTGAAAGAAGCATTGGTTGCCACAAGAAGAAAAGAACGACGAGAACCACTACATGGTTGGAAGCAGTTTATTAAGGAAATTGTAGGCGCTAATATTCCAAAAACTGTTTTTTGGTAAAAAGACAACTCGTGAAGATATTACAAAAGAGATACAACAACGTCAACAAAGGTTGTTTCCAGAAGGATGGGAAGCTTTTTAACATGGGTTAAAGAGTTGTGGTGTTGTTGTTGTAAAGAAAATAGAAATAAAAATACTATTCCTGTAAAAATTAGGTGTGTCAGTGCTTGTTGTCAAGAAGTAGTATATTCCAATGTAGATCACGTAGATAGCAATTTAGACAACAATGTAGACAACAATGTAGACAGTGTAGATGACGAGTGTCAAACATGAAGTAATGTATATACACATCCAGTCTATCTACACAACATAAACGATTTAGCTGTCATGGAGTCAACAAGTTTTTACATTACTTTATCCAGCAATGCTAGTATGAACTATTATCCTACTAATAAGGCTTCTACTTATCAAAATCGTTTACCTCGTACATTATAGTTGAAAGGAAAATATGAAGTAGCCTTAGCTGAAAATCAATACCCACACACATGGACAATAATGAGGCCAGGAATAGACTATACTCGTCATTATCGATCATCATTAGAAGTATTTTATGAAGTTACCATTCCATATGGTAAGTACAGATCCATACCTGAAATATGTAGTGCAATAAATGAAGAAATACAAAAATGTATTAATGCAAACTCTATTCAGTTAAAATATGATAAAATTAGTTATCTCAGTTAAAGTATGATGGTGATATTATTATGAAAACTTATGAAGAATCTCATTACGTCCCTATAAACACATCCAAATTTGATACGATACAAATAATTATTAAGGATGACAAGGTCATAATGTTTCATTTCAAACTGGGAAAGTGATATGTAAACTTCATTTTCGACCAAACGCATTATTAAAGCATACACACAATCCATCAATATATCGCAACCATTTTCTTCGTCAAGTGGGTGGGGAATTATCAGGATTTTAAGGAGCGCGAATACACTATGGAGATGTTATTGGTTCAATACTGGGATCATTGACTCACAAAGCTATTCCTCTGCTTAAGGCAGGGGCTAAAATCGTTGCACCACATCTTGAAAAGGCTGCAAAAGATGTCGTAAAAGATGTTACAGGTCGAGTAGCACAGCGTGTGATTGGTAATGTGTTAGGAAGACCAAAGAGAGCGAAACCGACAAAACCTGTCAGAAGGCGAAAGGCAGCTAAACGGATAACATCAAAAAATATAAGAAAGATATTTTTAATCATGTCTTTAATTCATAATCATTCTTGTGAATGTAGTCTTTCTCCATTAGAATGGTTTCGCATACCACCAACGCAAACTGCTGTAGAAAAAAGTTATAATGTAGACTATCAACCACTGACTACCATTCGAGAAGGTATTCTAATAGATTTCTACATTTATGCGAGTACAGAAGAATATCTAGATTTAAAGAACAGTAGACTTCATATTGTATGCCGCATTGTAAAGGCTGATGGAACACCGTGTGGTGCAGATGATAACGTATCATGTATCAATGATTTGTATAATGGGTTATGGTCTAATATTGAATTTTTTCTAAATGATCGATTGGTATCACATAGTAACGATACCCATGGTTAGACCAGTATCATATCTCATCTCATTCATGACTAGGAAGAAAGTCTCCATTGTGAGCGCTCTATGCGTCTCATTTATAAAAATAATGCCGGTTCAATGAATAATCATGAAGTGAATGTTGAGCGTGGCGATCTAGCTCTACAAGGAAATAATGGTTTACATAATGGTTATTTGTATACACGTCTAAGCCGTGAGTTTATGCTAACAGGTGGTTTAGGGGTAGATTTGTTTGAGCAGGATCGTTATCTTTCCAATGGTATTAGTATGAAATTTAAACTTTTATTTCACAAATACCTTCAATACATCAATAAACAAATGCCATTCATACCAATATAAATTAATATATGTATCGTAGACATTACACCCACGTCTGTAAATGCTATAAAAACTAACATAACACTGTCCATAACCAAACTGTATTATTTTAACATCTTCGTGCTCGGACAGTTTCAGTTCATATCCATCTTCATTTATGTCTATGTCCATCACCATAACACACATTGGATGTGTCATGAGTTGCACTCCTTCCTCTTTGAATTCAAACGTCAGGTTCTTTCAAATCCATTGCTTGCAACAGACCACACCATTCCACTGTGTTAAGGGTGATGTAGTCGTAGAGTTCTGTAAGTTCGTCATATTGGCGAAATTGTACAAACACGTCTAGACAGTTCTCAGTCACACGCACTTCTAAATCCTCTGAGAGTTTTAGGAGAAAGCCAGGTATCTTCAACTTCTCCAGATGGTCTTTCAACACAGATTGTTCGTCAGGTGATGGAAATATAAACCTTCCAAAATGTCTTAGCACAATGTCATCACATAAGTTTCTCAGATATGAGAATCCATTTGTAATGGGTTCATAATCCGATAAAAAGTCTGCCATCTCGTTCAACAGTCAGATCAACTGTGAGCTGTCTCCTTGTCTGCTTGTCTCCTTGTCTGCAAAGCTTCTAGGAATCGTAAGACTGCGCGCCAATTCTTCATATCAAAGTCAATCAAATCTGAATATGCAGTATCTGGCACAACTCCATCATAATCCTCTGGATAATCCTGTAAAAGATTTCTCCAGAATCTAACACGTATGTCAAAATCATGTCCAACCACTAACACTTCAACTTTATTTTCAAGTCTACGTTCAAACCCAGGTTTAAGCGGTATGTTTTTAAAGTCTTTCTACACTTCAGGTTTAAACCGATAAGCAGAACTTATTATCCAAGAACTTATTTTCACTTTATTCAAATCATTTACAGTAAGGTAAACACCACCGTTAAACATGAGTGCATTCATGACAATACCTTGTTATGAGCCGTCTTCTTGTCTTCGAAGCCTTTTATCCACTTCTTTCACTTGCTTCTTCAGCATTTTCCATTCAGGTGTTGTCAACAAAATACCCTTTTTTTGTAGGACGGTTTCTTACAGACCCCTCATCTCTGAGGTACTTGCGAATGTTTACCGCTCCGTCATAACTTTGATTATTGATATGCTTTCCATTTACTAGAGAAAGCATTCCCTCCAACGACTGTGGTGGTGTTGGTGCCGTCTCCACTTTCAATTTCTTGATGGTAGTGGCAGGATTTTTAACTTTTAAGTCTTTGACTGTATCAGCAAGAGTATCCATATCAGTTGTAGATCTCTTACGACTTCCAAGTTCCATGTTAACGCTTCAATGTTCACACCTCAAATAACTCTTACGTTGGAGGACCTCCCCCTTTTATAACGTTGCCTTGTAATGTCCATGTGCTGAGGCGGAATAGGCATTGTTCAACACATATCGCTTGTCATCATATGGGGAGAGGGCTACTTTCCTCAACTTTTCCGAGAAGAGTTGGTGACTATGACTTCGAATAATGCGTCCTCTAGCCATCGTTTGAGTTTGGTTGAACAAGCTGTCTCTACACTGCACATGTTCAATGCGTCTTTGACAAGCTCGAGTGATGCCTTTAGCTGTATGTTTTTCTTTCTCACCGCATCATAAACTGTAAATTTTCGGTCTGAGTCCAACAAACTCTTCAATGGGGATACCTGATGTCTCATCCTTCATTTCCTAAGCACTTTTTTGTTCACATTAGAATGTAGAAAGTGATCTGACGGATAGTCACTTGTGTCGAACAAGTCAGCATCGTGTTGCATATCCTTGTAGATATCTTCCGTTTCTGTGTCATAACATAGACTGTCGGTGTCGCTGAATAACAACTTGGCATTGGGATACTTGGCCATGATGTAGTTGTAATGAAAGTTGAACATAAGCACTTTGCTTAGGTCGAGAATGGTGAAGCCAACTTGAAAGGGCTTATCCAGAAGCAAATCCCCTTTGCGTAAATGTACGGCAGTCAAATCTTCGTTGAAAATTTTGAATTTGTGGAAAGAAAGTTTGGCTACAAGTTTCTTGAACCTCTTTTCCTGGTGAACAAGTTCAACATTGATTCGCTTTCTCACATTTTCTATGGTTTTGCCAAACACAGAGTTGTTCATCAGTTTGAATAAGTCTTTCTCAAATGGGTTCTTGGCCACGTTTCTCTTTTCTGTGTTCAAGGTAATGTATTTTGCTAGCCATTTGCTCTGTTCAAACATGATAGCGCGATGTACTTTCAACCCCAGTGAGACCGATGTAAATTCCTGTAATGAAGTACATATTTCTTCTTGTCGCACAAGTTAGGAATGAGCTTTTCACTAGGTTTGTCTTTCATGTTCAGATCTTTCCGTTATCTACTGACTGTACTCTGACAATTCTCCAACTTTGATACTTTTCCGTTCTGAAGCCATCGGGTAGTGATTCTGATGATCATGGATTAAATGTGGATATTCTAAATCAACTTCCAAAATGAATCCAATGTCGTCATCTTCAGCTACATCCATGATGCCGAGGGATTCTAGCTGGCTCAAACACATAATCCTCTTTGTAGCATGCTTTGTGACATAGCCCAGCCATACAAGATGTTTGGGTCGAGGTACATCAGGTACTTATTTGGTATGTCAGAATTGTAATCTGCTACGTAGGGATTATTTGCTTTGGCATACTTGCGTGTGATCACAGATATTCCTCCACGTATGCCTTGCTCAACCATTTGGTACATGTCAATGTCATTGATCAATTCCAACTTCACCGTTGTCGCTTTAAACATAGCATCTCACGACAGTCCTGGCGCTGTATAGTAGTGAGCGGGATCCAATTCATCTGTGTTGAGACACACTTGACGAAAATTTTCAAACACGTCAGCAATAACACATCTGATTTCAGGTATAGGTCGTGGTATTCATCAAATGTGGTACAGTTGAATGTATCCCACACCTTCTGCGCATGAGCATAATCCTCATCGCTATTGTTCTCTTCGCTAAGCTGACTATAAAACTTGTCATTTGATTGTAGCTGCGTTTCGGCAAACTTGAATGGTTCGTCCACGTAATCGTAGGGGTACACTCCCTTTCTCAGCAACAAATCTTGTTGGTCACTATCGTGAATGTGAGAGGTCATGTTGTGGAAGTTATCTTTCCCTTCTGCTGCAAGGTTGGATGCCAACTTCTGTAGAGAGGTACTCATTATCTGTAAATTTTAGATTGCTCATGGTGAATGCAATATATTTCTCAATGGTGTTGTAAATGACTGTAATCGTTTCATCTTTGAATTTGCCAATTTCCTCCATGATTAGATGGCTGTCATAGCCTCGCAAATTGTGGAAAAACACAGGAATAATAAAAGAATCTTTATCCCCCTGCTGATCTTTTCTAGGTCAAAATTGTAAGTTGCATTCACTATGCGCTGCTCATTCTTAATGTTTATCACACCCTTTGTTTTCTTCACTTTCTTCGGCAGTGGAATAAAACTACTCGCTTCCAGTGGTGCTGGCGTAGCTGTATGTACTTCAATGTACAGTATGTTATCCAATACCCAGCCAGAGCCTTGTTGCTCATGTTCGTCAAACTTAGTAAATAATTCCTTATAGGCTTCTGGCCTGTTCGATATCTGCTGGATTGTATGCTGTATATGTTGGACTGCTAATAAATGCATTATCCACTTGTTTTGTCATAACACCTTCTGCATTCGCCGTCAGTTTCTTGAAGCGTGCATGCACTACAATATACCATTTCATTCCATGGTTTAAGGTCTCCAACAAATGTGTCTTAATACGGTTCTCTTGCTGTCGCATTTCAAGCATTAAATCTGATCCATTGCCAGACTCAAACCGTTTTTCCTGCGCGTTTTCACCAAGACTAACCCTTCTACCTCTCCCTACTTGTCCTGTCTTTTGTTTTTTTGAAACATGTTCTTCATGAGGCACATTTTCCATCTCAGCTGGTATGCATGCATGTGCTTCAAACGCATCCATAGATAGAAATTTCATATTGCATTTCATACGGAGGACTGGACCGTATGGCCAAATGTCGTCTTGTTCCATCTTTATTCCTTTCCCATGCTCTTCACGAGCATGTTTCACTATAGTTTTCATCTCAGCTTTACTACATGTATGTGCCTCAAAGGTATCCATAGATGGAAATTCCACATTGCATTTCATACAGAGGACTAGACCGCATGGCCAAATGTCATCTTGTTCCATCTTTCGTCTCTTTACTCCTTTCCCATGCTTTTCACTTTTCATCTTAGCTAGTTTAAATGTATGTGCCACAGACAATTCCAGAGATGGAAATGTCACATTACAATCACGGCAGAAGACTGATGTGTCTGAATTAGCTGCCATTGCTGTTGTTACGTCAATTGCTGAAACTGAAATGCTGAAATGTAATCTTAGACATCCCCTTTTAAACACACTCATACATAGGCAGAATTTGCGTTTCATTACACAACAGAGGATGGCCCTTAGAAGGGCCGAAAGATTTTAGTAAGTTTGCTCTTCACCAACAAGTCGGCTTTCCGCCACTGCACTGATATCTATAACACTGCTCCATCGTGAAAGGTCTTCTTGAGCACTTAAAAAGGTGAAAATTATAATACTTGATGCTTCTCAGAGTTGCACCGCACCACCAAGTGTCCGTACACGGCAGTTCTGGTTCAGGTAATGTTGCCGTAAACTTATACCATAGCAAACTGCCACAGATTTTGCAACAGTATCGACGCGGTGCATTGTGGTGTACCGGGCAGTTGTGTGGTTGTCCTGGATATTCTAACCACACCCAACACTCGCATTCTGTTGTCAGCGTCACTGTCCTGCCGTTCCGCATCACTGTGTATGTGCGAGTTGTAGACATATTGCCGCTTGTTTTTTTAAATGTGGCCTTTAATCCCCATTTATATACTACTTTTAAGCGGCCATCCTCACATTATATGTCGCAAGCAGGCCCCGGGGGAGGTCCTCACACGGTACATGTGTGGGCACCCGGGGGTAGGTCCTCACACGGCACATGTGTGTGCACCCCGGGGGGGGGGGAGTCCTCACATGGGACATGTCCTGGTCAGTTCATGTTGACCCGGGGAGGGGGTGGGGGGGAGGTGGTATATAACTGCTAGTCATTTCATTCAGGTTCACAACCGCTTTGAACTTTCAACAGCATGGAGTGTTTCTTCGCTTTGAATCGACGCGTTAACGCTGAGAAATGTACGGAAAGTGACTGTACCAGTGACTCCACCAATCAACCAGCCCTCACGCTTCTTCTTTTACCAGCTGCTGCCGGACCCGGCTAACGCCTCAGTCCTCTGCATACCGGTTTGTTTTTCAACAGGATGGTTACGCTTTGGGGCGCTACGTTCAAGCGTATTTCCGCTCCACCAAGTTGGGAGAGTAAATCCCCTCACGACTCGAAGAGGAGGAATATCCGGCTTGGGGGAGATTCTTCTTGCAAGAGGACTTGGATATCTGCATCGGTTGATGCTGTATGTTAAGTCCGGATAGAGTCATCGCAGCCGACTGTGGACACGAGTCATGCATTTATTGCGTGTCACTGTGGACCTATCTAACAGCATTAAATCATAAATATACAACAGGATGCTTCACATGCGGGCTAAAAAACAGATCCTTTTCTATTCAACAGCCAGCAAATGAGCCACTGCGCCAGACCAGTTCAATATATCGTGGAGTTTTTTTAAACCGGGGACCGGCAGCAGCAGGAAAAAAACCAACACTTCCCGGTTTTTTTAAGAGGCCTCCACTAATACGAAATAAGCACTAAACGTCTGTCATGGTGTTGGTATGTATGTGTATGTATGAGAGTGTGGGAAATGCTAAAAAAAAATAAAAATAAAACGAGGCCTATAAATCATTGATTTATACCCGTTTGAATTTTAAGGGGGCTCATAGGTGAGCTCGAACCATGTGGCTATGAGTTCTCTGCTTAAAACATAGTTGGAGAACTTGTACGTTTGGGGAGGTGTCTGTCTGTCTACCCGTTTGCCTGTCCTGAGAAAAAAAGTTGCTGTCTGGGTTAAAATACCTAGGCTTATGAAATGAAACGTTAACTCTTCCATGAGTGTTGGTATATGCGTGGAGAGAGTGAGAGATAAAAAAAGTTGCCGTCTGGGTTAAGAATACCTATGAGGCTTAGGGAAACGCTAACACTGTTGGTATACAGATACGCTTGCGACATACGCAAAAATAATTCGTAATAAATTTCAAAAAATAAATGCATTTTATTGCAGAAAATTGAAACAAAACGCGTCCTGCTTGTTGCAAAATGCATTTAGCATGCCGCAATAAATCGCAACAAATTTTACACACGTTGCAACTTGCCTGAGTGTTATGCAACACATTGTCTTTTGATGTTTCGCATTGTGTGCTGTCGTTATCGCATCAACTAATCCCCAGTAAGGCGCACTTTGTTTGAATATAAGAAGTATTATGTGGGATGGCATGATGCTAGCAGTGTTAAAAATTTTAAATATTGTTTTAGAGTGTGCAAGGCTATTTATTTTCCGGACTGAGGATTACACCTTTTATTTTCTGGAAGGGTGTAAAATGTTAATTTAAAATTATTGTGTGGATATGTGTTCAGTTCTTTTATTATGAAATCATTCTGTTAAAATTATATCGCTTTTTAAGTGACAAATTTAATAACTAAATAGCAACTAATTTTTTTCGAACCTTTTCTACCACCCCTGCCGTCATGTTGTCTTCAGGTGTAAGACTAAAATCAACCCCACAGGCCTGAATAACAATTGCATTTTTTTTCATTCCTAATAACATTTCTATTTTACACTTCACTTTCCAGCCGTTCCATAATGTACTTATACTTGACCCTAACATTGCTTATTAGTCGACGTCAGACTCTGCTCTGTCTCGCTACTTGGGCAGTAATCTCCCAAGCCAAGCCTGGCGGGTAAGCGCCAAGAGGGGTGTAGGCGCATGATCCTGTCGGGTTGGGAGAGAAATGGTACTGATCCTTCCTCCGTCCAAGGAAATGGCGCGTTCTGACATAAGTGTTGAAACTGATGTTGACACTGACCTTTTTTCCCTTTCTGTATCTCACGGTCGGGAACATGAGTCTCAAATCTGACATACATGTTAAAAATAGGTTATATTTTTTTATATTTTGTGCGGTGAACAAACATTTTTAATTAATTAGTTAGAAGTGAAAAGATAATACAAGTGATCTTAGCTGAATTACAAAGATGTAAGGATCGATTGTTCTTTTCATTATTGAATTCTAAAGATGGAAGAAAGTATTGATCTGTTCATTTGTTACTAATCTCGGTGTAATTCATCCTCGCAATTAAACCCAATTTCAAAATTATCAATTGCGATCACACGTGAGATCAGATTTAGGATGGCAGTTAATAACAGAACAACTTTGAAAATGGCAGTTAGCACCTGATTATCAGCGGACACTTTTTTTTTAAGCATTCTGCTTGAAATCCAGAGTGACCCCCTTCGGCCTCAATTACTTTTGGGATTACTCGATGAATGTGATCAACGTAGCGGTTGCACTGTGAAACAGTCAAATGTGTTGTCCAAAATAGAATGATCGCGGCAACTAGGACTTCCTGAGAACGAGGAGATTCCTTACTCAAAAACCGTTTTAATGACACCCACACGTTCTCAATAACGTTTAGATCTGGGGATTCTGGGGGTGTTTTAAACCAGTTAATTTCGTTGTCTTCCATGAACTTTTTTGCCTTTATCCTGCCACAAGCGATGTGTAGATGGGTGTGGATAGATATGATTAATGGCAGGAAGTAGTTTTTCACGGAGTATTGAGTCTGTGTAAAACTTAGCATCCATATTACTATCAAATATAACCACCTGCGATGCCCCACGGCGCGAGATACCACCCCAAACATGTACTTTTAACTGGTGTTTTACTTTCTCAAAGGTTGCCATATCTCTGCCGATGATTTTTCCGTTTTCATCTCGCAAGATTTTGGCCATAGCAATTTGGCTGTTTTTTTCAATCTGCATTCGTCGGTGAAAATAACATCGTCAAAACTATCCTTAGTGCGAAGCAATTCCGCGCAAAATTCAATTCTTTTAGCTTTATTTGCCGCTCTGATAAATTGTATTTTCATTGGTTTAACAGCCTCGTAACCGAGTGACTGGCGTTGCTTTCGAATTGTAGATTGATGGAATTTACAGTCACATTTAACTTCTACTTCTTCTTGTAAATCTTTAGATGTGGCTTCCCTGTCTTTCCCATATACATCAGAGATTAACTTAGACATTTCGTTTTTCTCACTTCAAAGTCGACCCATTTTAAAGTTTGATATTTATTTTCTATGTTGACAATTTTTCAGTCAATTACACAACAACAAGCTAGTGAATTGCAATTAACGGGCTTGCCAATTAGGTCATATACTGGGGAATGTTGGCTGTTAATCGTAATAAATACTCAATGCATGTCCAGTTACTCCGTATTGAGGCTGGAAAAAGTACTCCGGAGGCAATTGGGTCTGGTCAGTAATCACATGCTGGGGTATTTTCTTGGTAAAAGTTCAGCTCCGGAGTAGAAGCTGACAAATTGCATTGGAGGTGGATTGTACACATTGCACAGTCAGGCGTTGAATTACTCAGTATAAGTTCAGCTCCGGAGAAGAAGCTGACAAATATAAATAGACCCTGGAATAAATCATGGCATAATTATTCAAGAATAACTCAAGATGACATCAAGATTTACTGCTCGCTAGCTTTTCAAGTCGTTGCCAAAGGAGGGTCTGTTTCTCTTTGGATGCGACCAGAAGACCGATATTCGGCCAACCAATACAATCATCGATGGACCCGACAGCATTATTGAAGGAAATGTTGTTACTCTGATGTACGGCCCTGAGAAACTGAGAGCCAAACTAATAAAGCTGTCTGATGACCGGACAGTTCTGACTGAAGCTGATAGAGGACTTTGTAGCGATCTATCGACAGAAGCTAAAACTTCTCCCAAGAAGAGATCCCGAACTACGGCTCCTGTTGTATTGGGATTCTCTGACTTCCCCAACTCTTCACACAGTGTGCAGACCGCAAGTCCCCCATTTGACATGTTTGTTGCCGGTGAATCCGAGACAACAATGACCAGTCATATCTCGTGATACTAATCAGCGTATTGATTCCAATTCTTCCCAGGTTTCTGTGGCCTGTGATGATGATACACTAAAACAGATTATTCGAAGTTGCGAGTCCTTCATTCAAGCTAGATACGATGATCGCGTTAAACATCTAGAATCAATTAATTAAGTCAGAGTGCAGCGAAAATCATTGCCCAAGACAAGCGCCTGATTGAATGTGAGCTTAAACTTAAAGATAGTGAGCGTCGTCTTAACGATTGCGAACAACACTTGCACGAGCGCGAGCAAAGGCTTGTCTTCTGTGAACATCAGATGCACCAATGTGATCAGCGAATTCGCGAGTGTGAAGAGCTGCTGCGTAATAAGGCCAGTACACCACGTAAAAAGCCCGATGTCAGTGACGTCACGCTTACAGCAGTAGATATCGAAAGTACCCACGAGTATGATACCATTGTACCGGTGTATGTGCTAAGTCAAGATGTCCTCGCAAAAATAAGTGTCCTCTGAAATATTGGATCGCAGCTAGATGCAATAAAATGCAATAAGTCACAATAGAAAATTGCAACTTTTTGCGTCTTATTCCAACATATTTTTGCGTTTGTCGCAGGCGTATCTGTATACGTGTGGAGAGCGGCCCATTTGTCCGGCTGCCCGTTTGTTCGGCTTCCCATTTGTCCGTTTTTCCAGCGGCCCATTTGTCCGGCTGCACATTTGTCCGGCTGTCCGTTTGTCCGGCTGTCCGTCTGTCCGACTGCCCGTTTAACCCTCTGCCCGGCTGCCCACTATCCGTGTGACATCATTATGACGTTAATATGATGTCACCGTTTTACTATACCCATGGGTGTTCTAAAACAATATGACGTCACTGTTTTAGAACACCCTTTATATATTGTGTTAGAACACCCATTATACAACTACTATAAATTTTTAATAAATTTTTAAAGTTTTCATAATCGTATTCTGTGGCCTCAAGTGTAATTTTTGCTCCTCGGGAACAACACGTACTGATCTAGTTTTGCTGTTTTTTCTGTTTTCTTGTTTGGTTTTATCAGGTTTAAAACAAGAAAATTTTCTTTTCATACAGAAAGAAGTTGTCGACTTTGAACACATGGTTGTTAGAGAACTCGACAGAATTATGAAAGCCGAACAAAGAAGCACAAATAAGGAGATAGCCAATAGTGTATTCGCATGCATGAGCAAGAACATGGATTCTAAATATTACTTTTGCATGGTGTACAATGATATGCACACGTCTCCCAAGCATTGTTTGACAGGAAATCTAAACATAAGGTTCCACCGTTATGGGAAGTGTGGTGTGGTGTTTCACAAGGAAAAATGCACGACAGAAACATCATCAGCAAATGCTGAAGAAGTCAAAAAGTTCGCAAAGAAGATTTCCAACGGTATAGACGTGAAGAGCGATAACGCAGAGAGCGCACATGCCACAATGCTTTCCTTCTTGTGTGAAAGAAAGCTACAGTATTGGGGAGTGGGTTGTTGGTGTCATTATGACGATAACAATGAAAACCCTTTGATTGCCGCAAAGGGGAATGAATTAGGCACTGCTGTAATTATGGAGGTCGGGTCAGTTTATACCGTGTGTGTACTTTTAATGTAAAGCTTTGCATGGGACATAAAAATGATGTGCAACAATAACAGTATGGTGTTGCTGTTATGTCCATATATATACCTGATTACTCATAACCTCCCCATCCCTGCCCCCAACCCCATGTCTTTTTATGCCGGTTATTGTGCAGCTTACTGAAAATAAGAGCATTTTAACTGCTCGAGAATGAGCGAATCTGACTGGAACATATGACAATTTGCTTACTGTATTCGTCTGCATTGTGGCAATAAAAGTTACCCACATAAAACGAAACATCATATGAATGAAAAAAGGTCATGTTTCTTCTTGTGATGATTCAGGCATAGATCATTTCCAGCTTATCGCAAATGCAAAGCGTAACTGGTTTTGTTATAGCTTACACGCAGTGATGTAAACTGTGACTTTGCTGCATGCTATATTTAGACCCTCTGCTAATTAAATAGTCGTAAATTTTAGTTAAATCTCTAAAGCTATATAGATCCGCTTCAATGATGTCAATTAATTGTGTGTTTCGATAATTTGAACTATATTGTTATGCCTCAGTGCTTCTAATTATCGGTGATGTACTGTAGTGAATGCACAGCAACGGAGAGACAATTTATGCGCAGTGCAAAAAAAGTAAAAGGTTCTTTATGATTTTGCCGAACGAAACGAAACTAAATGCGGTGCTGCACATGGAAGTGCTTTTCTTAAAAAAATTGCGAAATCGGCTGAATTATGGCATTCACAAGTTCATATCAGTTGATGTTTTTATGTACATGTGCACTTTTCAGCCTAATTTTATTTTCCTTTTTAACTTTTCAGACACGACAAGGCAAACCTGTCCAAAAACCTGTCTAAAAACATAGCTTTGCTACTTACTGTATTGTGACATTGTTATTGTTTACTTTGTTGTACGTGATTGACGGTCGCTCGCCTGGAGCGACAGTTCGCATAACGTGATTGACAGCTTCGTAACTACACGACGCGCCGGCAGTATATAAGCGCGGCGCAACGCAACTCACGGAGCTTTGCAGTCCGAGCTCCGTAACGTACACTTCGTTTACGCTCCTCGTAACGTTTAGTCACAACACTTGTAGTATAATGTTCAATTTAATGTGTTTGGCTTAATAAAATTTTATCATCTTTTATTTGAATAGTATTATTTTTGCTATCTCGTAGCAACTTGTTTTCGTATAAAGACCCAAAGGTCACAACTTGGTGGCAGGTTTCGATAAATTTTTTGTCGTGTTTCTTTAATTTTTGTGTGAAAAGGAAGGAGTAGGATATCTGGAATATTAGTTCCTTATTATGCAATATCCTCATGAGGATTGCATTTAATAAGTGGAAAGTCAAAGGATTTTTACCTCGTAATTTTTCTTAGTTCGCCGAAACTAATTTTGTTTCTTTTTCGCTGTTGATGAGAAAGCAGTAAAATCTTTTGAATATTTGCATTTTCTACTCAAATTTTACCGTAAAAGTAAAAGTGACATTGTTTACAATAGAACATTTTATGCAAGTTCTGTCGTTTCGAATGCGGTGTTGTGAAACTTTTGCTGTACCACAAAAAAGTCGTACTTCGTATTTTACTTTGAAATAATTGTTTGAAAATCCAAATTACATAGCAAATTATTGACGTGTAGATGCGTGTTAGGACTGGCTCCGATAAAATTTCAAGGAAATAAGTTGATATTATTTCCATTTTAAAATTGTCAAATAATTTTATTTAAAATTTGCCCATTTCAGCTCGCTGTCATATATTATTCGATTATGGAGTAGATTGATAGTGGAAAGAACAGTACAACATTATAATAAAGTTTAGCGATATTAGCTCTTTATTTTACAATATTCATTAGTGAGTTGTGAAATATTTAGAGCTTATCAGTAAATACTTTTAAGTGGTATTTTAGAGGGAAATTATCCCAGTAACCCTATTCGTCGACAGATTGAAGGAGAATTAAACTCAGAAAATGACAATGATTCAGAAAATGACATTACTCGACCGGAGGTTCGTGCAAGGAACCGAGAACGACAAAGTCGTAGTAACGATATACCATTGATCGATCTTTATAATTCCCAGTATAATATGCCAGTTATGAGACCCGACACTTATATTAACCAAAACAACCATGTCAGAGACCAGTATTACTCAGGCAACGGAAGACAGGATACATTTTCGCCAGGTTGCACTCCAAGAAATATATTTAGAAGGGGTAGAGGAAACAGAAGGGAAAGAAGCATCTATAATTCCAGTAAAAGAGGAGAGAAAATGAAAACAAAACAGTTTTCCTTTTGGAAAGTAAGATCATGCAAAAAATCAGTTTGAGCTAATGTTTCATAGTTTAAAATGGGATGACCAGGAGAAACTTCTAGAATTAAGTACTTCACTGGACCAAAAATCAAGAAATTTCATCACAGATTCCTTTCCTAGCTTGTTGGAAGCTTCTTGGATAGAGGTTATTTCATTATTAGATGACCGTTTCAGTTCAAGAGACACAGATCACTACAGAGCTTTATTGTTTTCTAAAAAAATACAGCTTATTCGAAGATATGGTCGAGCATACTGATAAGCTCAGAAATTTAGCTAGACGAGCATTTTCACAAGAAAGACCTAAATTTATTGACGAAATTGTGGCGACAGCTCTATATGGAAGCATTAAAGATCGGGAATTATCAAAGTTCTTGACTAGCCAGAGAAGACGTTTGGTTAGTGTAGAGGATATTATAAAGGCTATTCAATCTTACCAAACTATTTACGATACCCATGGAAGAGACAGAAAGTTTGGATGCTATAAGAGCTTCAGAAGTGATGTAAAGAAGGATTTTGTTAAATACATCAGTGCATATAGTGATGAAGAAAATGAGGATTCTGATGAGGAGGAATATGAAGAACATTTGGATGAAATCTGTCAACATTTGAAAGAAATGGCAAAACCAAAGGAGGGAAGAAAAGACGAGAGCTGTAGAAAGAACAGAGATTACAGCTCTCTAGTCTGCAATCATTGTGGAGGAAAGGGACATTTTCAAAGGGAGTGCCCTTCCAAACATAGGATTTCATGTTTAAATGCGATGACTTCCACTTCGAAGCCCGAAAGCGGGAGAAATCATAAGAGCCAGTAGACTCAACAAAAGGACTGTGTAAGGATTCAATGGAGGAAGAAAACAAGAAGAAAGATGATATACAAACTGTCTACCAGATAAACTGTGAAAATGTTTCAAAATTTAATTTTGATGAAGATTTAATCCAGGAAACTACTGAAGAACCCTCCATTACATTACTTACTCATCCAGATGTTTTGAAGAAGTGTATGGCAGAGTTAACAGTTTTGGACAAAAGAACTAGAGGAATATATTTATTTGGAAGTTTTCAGTCACAGCCTATTCCAATGTTACTAGACACTGGAGCATCAGTCAATATTCTAGCGAAATCTTTGTTTGACAGTTTAGAAATGGAAAAGAAGTTTACTCTGAAAGATATCAATTGTCGTGTATTAAACGCCTCTGGAAAAGAGATAAAAACTTTTGCAAATTTAGATATTCCTTGTACACTTGGGAATTCAAAGAGAATTGTTAGTTTTCTAGTAGCAGAGATACCTTTAGACTGCGTAATTCTAAGTTTCAAATGGTTGCAAGAATGGTTGTGAGAATTCGGTTTATTTAGATGACGTCAAAGTTCCATGCTGTGTTATAGATGGAATACCAGCAGTGAAAAGGGTATCTAAGTAGAAAATATGAGCTTGTACCTATGCAGGAGTACATCATTTACGGGAAGGTGAAACATGCTAGCCACTCAACCGACTCAAAGTATAGAATTCCTATGATGTTAGAACCATATTCACCTTTTGTAGAGAAATATAATGTTATTCCATGCGCGTCCATGGTTATGAATGGAGAGTACCCATTAGAGTTTTAAATTGTAGTTCAAGTACAGTGACACTTCAGCCTAACAGTATTTGCGGTTATCTTAAGCCAGCAGAAGTTGTTTCTGTGATATACTCTGTTGAAACGGAAGATACCAATTCTACTACCGAAGAAGTTGACGCAGAGAAAAGATGTAAATCTACAGAAGATACCAATTTTACTACCGAAGAAGTTGACGCAGAGAAAAGATGTAAATCTACATAAGATACCAATCCTACCACAAAATTTGAATTAACAGATCTACCTGAACATCTAAGAAAAATGCTTAACGAAGCTTGCGTTCATCTGAACATGAAGCAGAGAGAGGAATTGAAATTTTTACTATTAAAATACGTGGATACATTTTCACGTAACGACATGGATATTGGTTTTACCAGTCTCGCTCAACATAAAATCAACATAAAAGAAGGAGTTCAGTCAATTAAACAAAAACTAAGACCGCTTTCGTTGAAGCAACGGGAAGGAATAGATCGACAAGTGGAAGAATATTTGAATAAAGGTTTTATTCAACCTTCAAATTCACTGTGGACAAGCAACGTCTTACTTATAGAAGGATAATACATACAGGATGTGTATCGATTACAGGAAACTTAACGCTGTGACAATTCAAGACGCTCATCCGATTCTACCAATACGACAAACTATAGACGCTTTATCACAGGCAAGATATTTTTGCGCTCTTGATAATTAGTGCGGGTTATATGAAAAACCCAGTTCATCCGGAATCCAAGGCAAAGACTGCTTTTATAACACGTTCCGGCTTATATGAATGGACTAGACTCAGTTTCAATTTAGTTACAGCACCGTCTACTTTTCAACGTTTGATAGAATACGTCCTTCACAATTGCTACTGGAGCATAGCAATGGTATATTTGGATGACACCTTGGTGTATGGAAAAACCATCAGCGAAACAATGAAAAATGTAGAAGAAGTACTTAAAACATTACAAGCAGCTGGGCTAAAACTCAAACCAAAAAATGTCATTTATTCAAAACAGAAGTGTTGTATTTGGGATATATTATTGGCAGAGGTGAAGTAAAAACAAATCCAGATAAGATACGAGACATAGAAGAATTTGAAACGCCAAAATCAGATAAGGAAGTGAGGCAATTTCTGGGACTCACAAATTATTATAGAAAATTTATCAGAAATTATGCTAGAATTGCAGCGCCATTGAATAAGTTGCTAAACAAGGATGTTAAATTCGGTTGGAATAAAGAACAACAAGACGCTTTTACGGAACTGAAGATGAAACTTATGGCAGCGCCTATTCTGTCTATGCCTATGGAAAAGGGTCAATATATCTTGACAACAGATAGCTCTAATTTTGCTATCGGGACTGTGCTAAGTCAGATACAGAACGATGAAGAGAAAGTTATAGCTTATTCCTCAAAATCATTAAACAAAACGGAGAAAAATTACTGCATCACCAGAAAAGAGCTGTTAAGTATAGTGTACCATGTGAATCATTTTCGAATGTATTTAATGGAATAAAGAACAACAAGACGCTTTTACCGAACTGAAGATGAAACTTATGGTGAAAACAGATCATAAGAGTTTAAAGTGGCTCTTAAATTTTAAAGAAGTTAATTCTCAGTTGATGAGATGGTTTGAATTATTCTCACAATTTGATTTCGACATTGAATATACGCCAGGTTGTAAAATCGGCAATACCGATAGTCTTAGTAGATGCCTATTAAGGAATTGCGTATGCAAATAAGATTGTAGTGACCCTACAACAGAGGAGTTTGAAAACTCGTCGTGTCCACTTAGGGAAGAAACACAAGTCGTACGTTGTATACAGCAGGATATTTCTTTGTCGTGGACGTTAGAAAAACTAAAGGAAGCCCAAGAAAAGGAGTTCAAAGTGGTTTTAGACGCTCTAAAAGCACAACAAAAACCTGAATATGAAGAGATTGCACATTATGACGAGTTAGTGAAGATTCTTTTCGCTAAATGGCAAACATTAGTATTGCATGAGGGAACCTTATATAGAAAGTGTTTCTCTCTTAAAAAGGACATTCGTTATCAGATAGTCGTACCAAACCAATATCGTAAGAAAGTAATGGCATATTATCACGATACCAAGACAAGAGGCCATTTAGGTGTTGAAAAGGTGCATAAGAAAATCAAATTCAGTTACTACTGGCCGCAAATGCTTGAAGACATTACATTTTGGATCAAGTCCTGTACACAGTGCCAGAAGAAAAAGAACCCGAAGAAATCGTACTGTGCTGATTTGAAGAGATATCTGTTTGGAAATCCTTTTGAACGAGTAGGAATGGACATTCTAGGCCCATTGCCAGTAACTTACAAAGGCAACAAATACATATTGTTTGTTGCAGACCATTTTACCAAATGGGTGGAAGCTTATGCTATCATGGACATGACAGTAGAGACTTGTGCTTTTGAGTTCTGTAGTCAATGGATTACGCGGTACGGCGCACCCAGAGAAATTTTCACAGATTTCGGCACACAATTAAGTCTGAAATTTTCAAAGAAATGTGAAGATTGTTTGAGATAGAGAAATTCAGTGCAATACTCCGTCGTCCGGAATCAAACTTATTCATAGAAATCATCAATCACAGTCTGACGCAAATGCTTTCAAAGATAGAAAACTTTGATCCTCACCAGTGGGATATTTGTTTGCCATATTTACTATTAGCGTTGAGAAGCAGCGAACATTCTTCAACTGGTTTCACAGCAAACAAAATGTTATTTGGTCGAGAAATTTCATTGCCATTGCATGCTATTACGCCCAGAACAGCAAATTACAGGGAATACTCTGTTGACGAGTATGCTGCTAAGCTAAAAGATTATTTAGCTGAATCACATCAAATAGTCCGAGAAACGTTAGATAAGGCCTTTAAACATAGACATAAGGTTTACTTAAGCCGTCTCAAGAAGCATCAATACAGTTTAGGAGATACAGTATACTACTGGAACCCGACAAAAAAAGCAGTGTAAGAAACTGTTATGTCACTGGACAGGACCATTTTACAAAGTCCAAATAATCAGTGAAGTGTATACAGAATTCAAGAAAAATCAAGAGGAAGTACTCGAATAGTTCATCATAATCAACTCAAACCAGCTTATATTCGGGAAGACGATTTACAGCCCGAATGGGTAATTAGATCCAGAGAAAACTTCAAAATTTCCAAAGAAACAGAACTGCCTTCACAGTTACATAAAGAGAACACAACACTACGTAAATCAACAAGAATTAAGCGAAAACCAGACTGGTATAAAGCTTAAAGCTTTCGGGTATGATTTGGTCAGCTCTGGGATAAAGGTGGATGAATTTCTTTGGAGGCTCAATTTTTGAGCAACACCGGCTATTACAGTTTCGAATGCAAACAGTTGTTGTTATGTTTGGAACGTATCCATAATTAATATCAAATTTCTTCACTTTTGAGTTCTAAAATTACATAAATTGTATTTCAACATAAAATATATAATATTTAGATTGTTTTAACATCGCATTAAAATACTCGTTGCAGTTCTCAACAACATCAAATTAGTTTATTGACAGCTGTCAAAATGTCGAGTTTCTTTTGTTTTGAAACTGTAACCTTTTCGTCTTAAAAGTTTTATTTTACGTATATATAATTTTATCAGTACTAGTGCATATCAGTAATGATGTTCCAACGCCAGTTCTGCCCGTAGAGTTTCCCTCTCGAGAACCAACACGAGAAGGCGAAACATGGTCAAGGCAAGGCCGATGACTTCAGTTCCATCATGAAGGCCATCAATAATCTAGCTCAAACCCTTAGTGTCAGCCACAATACGGAAGTGATAGCAGAAAAGGCTGCTACCAAAACCGTTGAGACTGAGTCATCCAGTTCGATGAGCAAAACAAAATTACCAAAAGTTGCTCGATTAGCTGCAAAAGAAGACCTTAAATGTAGTAAGTGTATTTTTACAACAAGCAACCAGAAAACCATGGTTCAACACATAAAAGCAATGCACTGGGTTAAAACAACTGCATTTATTTGCAACTTGTGGGACATGCATTGTGTCTTTCCAGAAGAAATGTTTTCTCACGTCGTCAGCAAACATAACCACAACAAAAATGCGGAGTATTTTATTAGGTATATTTTCGTAGAGGATACATTTATTATTTTTTGCAGATTTGCCGCGTTTTGTTTAAAACATTGTCTATGTAGATCTACACCTACATTAGGGGAGGCGAAAGATTGGAGAATGCCGAAATTCAAGTCTATACCCAAACGTCAGATTTCGCAGAAGCCGAAAGAAGTATTTGAAAGAACCGAGTTGTTTCCTAACCCACCCACCAAATTTCAGCGTTTCCGTAAACGATGAAAAATCACCGACGCCGTTACAAAAATTAGAAAAGTTCGTATATAATTTTCCAGTGCCCAAGGTAAAGAGCTGCGTGGTGAAAGTTGACAGGAAGAAGCCGAAAGAGAAGAAGGGGAAGAGAGAAGATAGGGAGAACAACACGTCAGGTAGAAAGAAGAAGAAAGAAATCACAGGTAATACTAAATAAGTTAAGGAAAAGGAAGTGGCAAACAAAGATATTCTCGATGAGGCGGTAAAATTTTCAGGCATTGGGGAAGATGGTGTACGTGTTATAGAAGATTTTCTTTTAGACGAGGACCTCGGCGAAGAGCCAGTTCCAGGATTCGACCTTAGTCTACTGGATAACGAAGATTAGTTCACTTATTTTGTACAGATTGGATGTTGATGATGTTACTGTTTGCTGATGAAATACAGAGTTATTATTAGTTCTTTCAAATACTTCTTTCGGCTTCTGCGAAATCTGACGTTTGGGTATAGACTTGAATTTCGGCATTCTCCAATCTTTCGCCTCCCCTAATGTAGGTGTAGATCTACATAGACAATGTTTTAAACAAAACGCGGCAAATCTGCAAAAAATAATAAATGTATCCTCTACGAGTCACTGCAACTCCTTTATGAACTTCTGTAGTACGCTAACTTGTAGCAACAACTATAAATTACAATTTGATTTCATCTGCATATAATGTGGACATATGCTGTAAAGTTTCAAGTTAAAAGTAAACGAATGGTACTCTTGCAATGTTTGGCCAACGTGCAAGGTCCTAGGAACATTCCATTGGAATGAGATAAACTGATGGAGTCTGCAAATAACGACATTTTACTTGAAAACATAAATAACGAGTTTGATACTTAGTGATTAGATCCAGTTAAAATAGCGAGTGTCATATCGTTGACTCAAATACGGTTTATTTGAGAGCAATATGGCAAGGTTTTATATTGTTACCTAGCTTATTACCTGAGATAGGGAGCTGGGAGCTGATCAATATAAAATCGTGTCAAGATTGCTTCTAGTTCATAGGCTTAATAAGTGAATGAATGGATACACTGGGAGGTCCATGTCAGTTATTAGCTGTTATTCGTCATGAACAGATAGCAATAGAGTGTTTATTTAGCAGAGGAATTCGACAAAATTTTGAAATACACCAGTTCAACAAATCGTTTCTTCCACTACTTCAAGTTTGTACTTGCTTTGACGCCGATTAGTACATGATGATGTTTGGTCTTCAGGTTTGGTCAACTGCCGCAATCCCGTGTGCCCCGTAACGTCACTGATGTGGTGTCTACGGCAGGTGGTGTCAGCATTGGTCGGATTTTCGTGAATTTTATGGACATTTTAGTTAATCGTTAATACCAGTGTTAAAATGGACATTTATTTTATTGGAAATAGTTATTTTCTGTTGCTTGGAGATACAAAGTTTTATTGAAGATTGGGATAAAATAATTTTAATGTTAAAAAAATACATATTCAATAGGAAATATGTATTTGCACTTAAACTGGTTATTTTTAACATTAAACTGTTAACAAAGTGGTAAATATTATTTATTCTTAATTAATAATTTGTCAAATGTGGTCAGTTAATTAACAGTGAATATCAAATATAATGAGTCTATATCTAGTCATTTACAACGGTAAAACTAGTCACATTTAACCATTCTAGTCGTACTAGTGTATTCAGTATTGGCAAATATTATTAAAATGACAAATATTTTAAAATATTTTAAATATTCTGTTTTGCTGTATGTTACGCAATATTAGCCTCTTATACTGCATTACTATGCGTAGTTTGTAGTTATAGTTGGGGTGTATTAGCTTACTATACAGATAAACAGATAGGGACTATCTTTTATTCGGAAGGGGAAAGTGTATATTTATTTTTGGTTCAGTACAAGGATAATTTAATCGTATATTTTAAAATGCCAAAAATATTTTAAAATAAAGCTTAAATGTCGTATATTTTAAACTTTGAAAATATTTTGAAAGATCTCCTATACTGCTATAAACTGGTAATATATAAAATTTAGCTTACGCACGTACTCATTTCGACAAAATTTATTTATTTATTTGGGTGCAAGCAGCTAACAAAGTAAAGAAAACACACGTATTTATTGTTTTATTAATTTTATTATCATTGATTATTGTGTACACTGGGTACATGTTCTTTTAGCACAGTTAAAATAGTTATAAATTGTTTACAGCAACATGTAAATTAATATAAAATCGTTTAATATTGATAAAAGCGATTTTAAATTTTAACAAATTATTTGTTGCATTGCGTGTACACACGTTGTTATTGATGCATTTGTAAAGGAACTCTGTTATTTAACATTTTATTGTAAAGCAGACAGTTTTGCAGAAAATGTCTTTTAAGTTTATTAATACTGTTGTTGTATAACAAACGGCCAATTTGGAACTGTGCTCCGAAGAGATTCTCGCCCGCTACCTGCAGATGTAATTTCTTGAATGTTGAATTGGTTCTTGAACAGTCAACCTGTAAATAGAATATACTTACGTGTAAAATTTATTGCAAAGTTTAACGTGTATTTATCAATGTATTTTTGTATGAGGACATGCATTCTCTGAAACCCCACGGGGTAGTTGTGACATTGTTATTTTTACTTTGTTGTACGTGATTGACGGTCGCTCGTCTGGAGCGACAGTTCGCATAACGTGATTGACAGCTTCGTAACTACACGACGCGCCGGCAGTATATAAGCGCGACGCAACGCAACTCACGGAGCTTTGCAGTCCGAGCTCCGTAACGTACACTTCGTTTACGATCCTCGTAACGTTTAGTCACAACACTTGTAGTATAATGTTCAATTTAATGTGTTTGGCTTAATAAAATTTTATCATCTTTTATTTGAATAGTATTATTTTCGCTATCTCGTAGCAACTTGTTTTCGTATAAAGACCCAAAGGTCACAACTTGGTGGCAGGTTTCGGTAAATTTTCGGTCGTGTTTCTTTAATTTTTGTGTGAAAAGGAAGGAGTAGGATATCTGGAATATTAGTTCCTTATTATGCAATATCCTCATGAGGATTGCATTTAATAAGTGGAATTTATTCAATAGACAATCGCTCTCTTTTCCCAGAAAACTGTCAAAGATTTTTACCTCGTAATTTTTTTTAGTTCGCCGAAACTAATTTTGTTCAGGTTCGTATCAGTTGATGTTTTTATGTACATGTGTACTTTTCAGCCTAATTTTATTTTCCTTTTCCTTTTCAGACACGACAAGGCAAACCTGTCTAAAAAACTGTCTAAAAACATAGCTTTGCTACTTACTGTATTGTGACATTGTTATTGTTTACTTTGTTGTACGTGATTGACGGTCGCTCGCCTGGAGCGACAGTTCGCATAACGTGATTGACAGCTTCGTAACTACACGACGCGCCGGCAGTATATAAGCGCGGCGCAACGCAACTCACGGAGCTTTGCAGTCCGAGCTCCGTAACGTACACTTCGTTTACGATCCTCGTAACGTTTAGTCACAACACTTGTAGTATAATGTTCAATTTAATGTGTTTGGTTAATAAAATTTTATCATCTTTTATTTGAATAGTATTATTTTCGCTATCTCGTAGCAACTTGTTTTCGTATAAAGACCCACAGGTCACAGTATGAAAGGGCATCCCTTCCCCTCCGGCCATCACCAAGAATACGTCGCAACTGAAGTCAATAATTTATATGAACTACAGTGTACTTAAAATGACCACGCAAGATTTTGCATCAGCATGTCGTTCTGATAAACTGTAACTGTCGTTTTATTTCGTAAAGCGCTTCGTTGTGAGTGAAAACGTAGTTGTTTTAAGGTGGAAAACACAGTGTGGCTTTACTCGTAAAAAGCGTTTTAAACACATTGTGGCTTTACTCGTAAAAAGCCTTTTACGAGTAAAACGACACTTTTACTTCTCAACCTTTAGACGAGATTAGAAACCGGCGTTTTGTTATCTTTGCTTATTAAATTGAGGGTGACGAAACCCCTATGGAGGTATGAACGTATGAAAAATAATTATAACCACAGTAGAATAATTAGTTTTATTTACCTTGCCACTTCAAAATAACGGTGAAAAAACCGGCGTCTTCGAACATTATATAGAGTGAAAAACACTTGTTCACGTTTGCGACTGTCGGAGGCACACCTACTTGAGCTTGAAATCAGGCGAATTTAGTCTGAGCGCGTATTGTTGCGTCACAAGTCTATTTGACATAAATAATGAAAACGAAACTTGCAACTGAAGATATATTTTAAATGACAACATATCAGAAATAAGTGTATCAAAAATAATCCAACGCAAAAGATCGGTATATAAAATTACACGAATTTAATAATATTAGAATTTCTTTATAAAGATCACTTGGTGCTTTGTTGGTAAAGTCAGCGAAATCAGCGACCTATGTAAACAACAATGGCCGGATATTACTAGAAAATTTATTATTGATTTCTTTCATAGATTTCATACCAGTTGGGATAAAACGCGCTAGGCACTCCTCTTGTAGCAAAAATTCATTTTTTACGAACTACATCTTACTGACGAGAGTAAATAAAAGTACTTTTGACGATTTAACTACTCTTCAATAAATTCGATAAGCAATACTCATATCATTTAAAGTAAAAGACACTGCCAAGAAAGAACGACAAAGTGTAAACCTGTTTGAGCCAAGCCACATCAATAGTTTATGTCAAACTCTTCATATGGTTCCGAACAAGTGGATGGAGCCATACGCTGCAGTGGCTCTAGCCATATGAACCAAAGTAGGTAATAGGGATAACGATGTGGGAAGATCCATCACTCATCGATGACGGCTCCACCCATGCATCTGCACACTTGACTCCCCCCACCCCTTCCCCCAAATCCGCTTTTCAAGAAGAGTAATGGACCAGGGCCTCAAAAAGAACTCATGCCCTTACAGGTACCTCGCTGCTGACTTAGATAAGTCACAGTGGTCTAGTTGTGTAGTAGAACAATTACCGACCTGATTTCTAAACCGGGGAGTAACTGAGTGATTGCCAACCAAACCACCTCAGTTCTTGCCAGTTTATGTGTTTGATCATCAGCAGACTGAGAACTACAGTCATTCTTACTGCTCTTCGAAGCCTTCTGTAGTAGAGCTTTCTCAATTTGGCTGTCTTTTCTGTAGCTACTATTAAGTCCAGTAAAGACTATTAAGTCCAGTAAAGACTCCAATTCGGTTAGACTCATTGGTTGATGGGGTAATTTTTTCAATGGCTCTGACAATTCTCTTCCTTCTCTCCTCTCACGAATAACCTCTGACCAACTCCAAACCCAGCCTCTGCAAGAAATATCATTTGCTGCTTGGGTACTAGTTCTGACTGTACTAAATTGACCACAAGATCTGTCCGCAGCGCTTGTTGTACTGATAGAAGGGTTTGAAGTCTGGCAGTTCTGCCAAATCTATGACCATTATCCAAACCCCTGTTTTTTGTTTTTATTTTTTGTTTTTTTTTGTTTTGTTTTTTTTTAAAGTTTTTTTAGCCTACAAACACTCATTGGAAAAGCACTGCTCGGATTCTGGCATTTCCTGTATGGAATTTTTGTTTTACAACTCTGGAACCTTATCTTACTCGGAGCCATAGCTGCAGAAGGTGGCTAAATGATTTGGAGCTTTGGGATGTATTGGTTACCGTGAGACATCTTCCCCGACCACCCCTTGTCGGAGCCAGTGTCTACTCGACACGGCGTCCCCGTCGCTTCCAAAACATCGCAAAAATAACCTAGCCTTACTCCTATGGGCCACATGTCTCTGCAGTTCAATAACTCGTCTATTTCTCGTGATAAATGAACGACATCGCCTGGAGCTGAGTCCCTCATCTCAACGTCATATCATAGTTCGTTGTTACGAAGTTTTATGGTTGGGGGGCTGTACTGCTGCCTCTGTTCTTAGGGGAAAGGGGGCGCGACTTCCATGTGGCTCTCTTTTCTTTATGTTGCCTCTTATGGTTAACCTCCGATTTTTTACCTTGAACATGAACGACTAGGTCAAGGTCACCGAGATCGTCCTTTATCTCCAAAGGATCGAAAATAAGCTCAAAATTGATCTGCCTGTAAGTTTTCAGAAATAATGGTTAAGGAAAAAACTGCGGATTTCATGACGACTCGTCATCTTGCATTACTGGGCCAAATTTCACCTCCCTACCTCAAATAGCGCAAATGAAAAAAAAAACAAACAAATCATTGAAAAAAGCAACATTCCTTGAGCAAATGGGGAAAAACCGAAACGTTGCAGTAACAAGTAACAAGTATTCGTTCTCACTGTGGACAGCTGAGCGATCAGTATGCCTAGGCTGATATCATACATGTGCCTTAACTGCCACATCAAAGCTTTTGCCTGCTTAATAATGGGCTTCAATGGCAAAATAGCAATGTTCAGTTGTACATATAGAATGTTAAGGAATTTCTTTAAAAATTGACCTGGATCAACTAGATATGTTCTATTACGTTTCTGCCAAATTACGTTATCCTAGCCTTAGCCGTCTTAGAGTAGTTCGCGTGAGAAGGTCTTGGCGAAAAAACAGTAATCATACCGAAACACTTTACCGAATCTTACGAAAGCAATAAAATAGGTGATTGAAAATCGCCAAGTGTAATGAGACAAGTGTAAAGTTTTCAGAATTCCACTCGAACACAGAAAGTGATTTTAAAATATTATTTTTGGCCAAATGTTTAATATATCTCCTTTGAGAAATAGGTTCTCGCTTATACAGAAAAAATTGCTTTACAAAATGCATGTTAAAACAGTTTTTACAATAATTTGCTCTTGAATAATACCGTAATATCCGTTGGAAACCTCATGCCAACCTGGACTGAACAATGAACCTTAATAAGAGCTTTGTGTGTTGTGTGTTTAAAACGAGGGTTTATGAGAGTTTGTATATGTTACAGCGAATCTGTAAAACCAGCGAATCTATAGATTCGCTGAAAATTTTCAACGAATCTACAGATTCGCTGGTTTTTCACCTGTACAATTATACAGATTCGCTGAAATTGCCTGACCAGTCATCTTTACCGACAGAATTACTTCTGTTGGGTGATACTTGACATTTAATTGCTTTTATGTGACTTCTTTACTCCGGAGGTGTTTGTTTTACACTCCTTTTTCTTGTTTTTTTGGGGGGTGTGATATACAGTATTGCAATCAGAACTTTTAAAATTACACATATTTTTATTTAGCTAGTTTTAACATGCAGTTGAAATGTGAATTTCTGATCTCAAATAAAAAAGAATATTGGAAAGCGTTCGAAAATATTTGCTATCAATATTCACAAAGGTTTAAATTAAATTTCTTGTTTTCTTGGAATAGGATATATTGCAATCGGAACTTTTAAAATTAAACATATTTTTATTTAACTAGCTTTAAAATGCATTGTTGAAATGCGAATTTCTAGTCTTAAATGAAAAACAATACTGGAAAGCGTTCGAAAATATTTGCTATCAATATTCACAAAGGCTTAAATTAAGTTTCTCTCTTTGTGTTATCGTTTTTCACAAAAGTTATCAAAGCAAATCTTAATGCTATTGTTTCTAAATAAATTGCAATCATAACTCCCCTTCTGAGTGTCATTCAAATTGCCATTAACGAAATTGCAAAACACAAAAATCTCTTCACCTCCGGGTGATATAAATTGCAATTGAATTACGGTACGCTTATCCAGTCAGTGTTGATTTTCGATGCTCCGCATACTAATAGTTTAATTTAACAGAAACTGATAGGACAAGGATTTCAACGAACAGAAACTTTATTCCGGTGTGGTAGCATATAAATTGCTGCACTTTCATCAAATGACCAAAAAAAAAAAAAACGTTAGAAAGTGACTAAACATATGCTTTGTTGACAGAATGTTATGATCATGGTTTGGTGCCCTTTTTCGTGTTTATCTTTTTTTTGTGCCTTTTTCCGTTGTCATTATTTCCTATGCGATGAAAAGTGATATCGTGTTTTGCAGAAACAAAAATGCTTTCTGTTTATGCTGGTCAATAAAATTGTTGAATGTGTCCTGATCTGAAACCGTAAATATAAGGGCATGTTATACAACAGGAAAACAGGCTGCACTTAGCAAATATAGGATAGTATTCCTCTGGTTTCCTCTGGCTTGTCACAGAGTACAGAATACACTTGATTTCTGTTTACATATAGTAACGTGAACTGTGAGACTTTCTTGCATGCTATATTTAAACGCCATGCTAATTAAATTGTTGTAATTATTAGCTAAATTTCTGTGTTTCGATAATTTAAACTATTTTGTTAGGTCTCGATGCTTCACATTATCGGTAGTACTATAGAGAATGTACAGACAATTTATATGCATTGTAAAACGTTATTTATAATCAACCTAGAAAATCTGTAAGAAGTTTCTATTTTCTTTTGAAGAGTCTGTGCAGCTTAACTGAAATAAAACAAAATCTTCTAAGTTGATTGAGTTATTTTGTTTCAATTCCGCTCCTCAAATTACAATTAACGGTTACGGTGACTGATATTTTTACGAAACAGAACACAACCTAATATATTCTTTAGATCTTGCTAACATTTAAATATTTCCTGTTTTTGTTGTCAGCGTTTCAAGCGTTCAAGTACAATAACGTATATTACAGTTTTTTGGTTGGGGGGGGGGGGGGGGTGTCATATGTATACATTTCACATGCTAACTGAATCTATTGTCGCTTATATGTCGTCTTGAAGAAACAGCTTTGATCACGGATACTGAATCGTAAAAGTCCTTTAAAACCAAGCAATTTTGTCTAGGTTCATTCATTGCCTTTTGCGAAATGGAACTTTTTGTCAGTTGCCCTCCCCACCAATTTATTTTCCCCCAAAATATCAATTTCGTTATTCCCACTTGGCACTGAAAATGCCAAATGGGGATGGATTGCATCGAATTCTTCACCTATTTTTTATCCCCCTTTTTTTATTTTTTCTTCTTTCGCCGAATCGGTTTCCAGACATCTCCTCCCAGACCGCTGAAACTAGACCAACCAAACTTGGCACATGTATGGAGGATCATCTGAAGTAGTGCACCTGATAAAAAATTTTGACCTTGACCTTACTGGTCAAGGTCAAATCGCGAAAAAGTTTAAACGGCTTTTAGACAATTACTGCAAGGCCGTTGAAGCTAGAAAAGCCAAACTTGGCACATATATAAAGGCGATGTGCTCTGAAGCAATCGATAAAAACTTTTGACCTTGACCTTGACCATGAAATTGAAATCGCGAAAAACGTTATTTAAGAAAAACAATGAGTTATCTCGAAAACGGAAAGATATAGAGCAATTTTGACACCACTTCGAACTCCACCACCTATACGACGATACGTAAGGAACAACTTCCAGTGATCTTGACCCCAAGGTCACTTTCGAATCATCAGTTGCGAGTTATGACGTCATTAGTGTTTTAAAGTTCAATAACTCTAAAACTTTTTAACCTAGCGCTTCCATTCAAAACACATTATAGACTACTTTTTAGTGAGGAATTTTTTGGCATGTCAAAGTTGTACCGATGGCGTCATCATTTACGAGCTATGACGTCACTATGCTTTAAAGCTCAATAACTCGAAAACTATTGATCCTAGCGCTTCCGCTCAAAATACATTACGAGACTACTTTTAAGAAAGGAATTTTTTGGCACATCAAAGTTGTACCTCTGACATCATCATTTGCGAGCTATGACGTTTTTTATGTTTGAAAGCTCAATAACTCGAAAACCATTGAACCTAGCGCTTCTCCACAAAATACTTTATGAGACTACTTCTTAGCGAGGAATTTTTTGGCACGTCAAAGTTGTTCCTAGGACGTCATCATTTACGATTTATGACGTCATTTATGTTTTAAAGCTCTATAACTCGAAAACTATTGAACCTAGCTCTTCCGCTCAAAATATATTATGAGACTACTTTTTATCGAGGAAGTTTTTATCATGTCAAAGTTGTGCCTATGACGTCATCATTTGCTATTTATGACGTCATTTATGTTTTAAAGCTCAATAACTCGAAAACTTAAGGACCTGGTGCTTCGGCACTAAACACATTGAGGCTACTTTTAAGCAAGGTATTTTTTGGCACGTCAAAGTTGTACCTATGACGCCATCGAAGGTCAAATCGCGAAAAACATTATTTAAGAAAAGGGTAAGAGATTTTGACCTCATTTTCGACCTCCACCCCGTTGCGTGACTTCCTGTGTCCTTGACCTCCAGGTCACTTTCTAGCCCCAAACCGGAAGTTGGCATTTGTCTCGAAAACGGTAAGAGATAGAGTAATCCAGGCATCTCCTCCAAGACCTTAAACTAGACCAACCAAACTTGGCACATGTATGGAGGGTCAACTGAACTGGTGCACCTGATAAAAATTTTTGACCTTGACCTTACCGGTATAGTTGGTAGTATTTAGGAGGATGTTCTATATTCAGACATTTGAAAATTGTTCACAAATAGCAATATCATCTAATTTCCGTTTTAAGTTATCATTCCCAGTGGGGTCTAATTCGCTGTGCGAATTTCGGTCTAGTTTTCTGTTTCAAAGCGTTCAAATTGCTGTTTTATACACTTGTTTATGTTTCATTTTTTATGTACGTGTGAATAATTTAGAAAGATTTATTCGTTTCCGAGTGAATCATTTTGCTTAGAAAGAGCAAGGGGCGGCTAACGTTCTTACTAGCGGGCCTATTGGCATAATATGTGTCTAAGTAAAAAGTGAGATTAATAGGACTTACGCCGCGAAAATCGAAAAAAAGCAACACGAGACAAGCCCTCAAATAGACGTAGGATTGGTAAAAATGCGCACTGGTTCGAAATCGAACCGCGCATCGACGCAAGTTAAATAAACATGCGCAGTGGTCCGATATAACAACCGCGCATCAACGCAAGTTAAATAAACTTGCGCAGTGGTCTGAAATGCAAACCGCGTATCAACGGAAGTTGAATATACATGCGCATTGGTCCGAAATGCAAACTGCGCATCGACGCAAGTTAAATAAACATGCGCACTGGTCTAAACTAAGAACCGCTCATCAATGCAAATTAAATAAACGTGCGCACTGGTCTGAAAAGTCGAACGCGAGCCACGTATCAACGCAAGTTAAGTACACATGGGCAGCAATGCGTATTAAAAAAACATGCGCACTGGTTCGCTTTGCTAACCGCACATCAACTCAAGCTAAATAAACATGCGCACTGGTCCGAAATGCGAACAGAGCATAACGGCAAGTTAAATAAACATACGCATTTTCCCGAAATGCAAACCACACATCAACGCAAGTTAAATAAACATGCGCACTGGTCGGAAATACAAACCCCGCAAAATGATACATACCAAAACATAAACTTAAGTAATGATGTTTTAGACGCGGCGTTTTCTTCTTTTCAAAAGGCACATGTGTTTGGTCGTTTCTGGTCGTTTCTGCTGCTTGAACTAATTGTGTATGTCCGAAAGTACATGTCAACAGTACACCTGTGTGGATACAATTTCAATACGTTGTTCGAAGTTATTTTTCTGGGAAGCAAATCTTTGTATGTATTTATCGGTCTATGTTCGGGTCCGTTGCTAAATTAATTATTTAGCTAGCTCATTGCCATCTCGTCATTTGAAGCCAATTTTCAGGGAAATTCTCTTATTCAAGCACGCCGGATTTGGTCTTATCGCTTTTCGTAACCTGGATCTTTGTCCTTGGACAAGCCTGTACAATAGATCTCGGCTGGTCACAATGACCCTGGACCTCCTTGTTTTTGTCAAATATGACAAAAATATTAATTTATAAGTATTATTTAATTAATTAATTATGTTAAATCCCCGGGAGATTCGGGATGTATGGTAACCTGCCACATTACCGGCAGCCTCGCAGAGTCGCAGTGTGGTATTCTTGACAACGGCAAACAAATGCAACCTTGGCGAATCAGGTTCAAGGATAGACCGGCAAGCGTCGTTAATAAACGACCGGTTTCGAGTAATACATGCGTCCTTCACCTTTCTATCATACCCCCAAAAAACTTTGTGTTCAGTAACTTGTCGGCTTCAGTGCCGAATGTCAACAGTTGGAAAGTGAACATGAAAATAGTGCTTTATTTTTCAATCAAAAAGAATTTAATTGTAACCTTAACAGTTAATTGAAAAAGTCTATCGAGACCCGTTTCAAGAAGTTTTGTTTTGTTGTTTTTTTATTCAGGCGATAATACCGTCGCAAGCCATAATACCGTTGTTATAAACAGATGACCTCTCAGAGATGTCGTCGATAATACAGTATTTGTGCAATATTACAGTATTACCAAAATGTCAGTGCTTTTAATAAACAACGTATAACAAACATAGCGCATTCTTTTTATCTCTTTAAATGTTCTATCCAGTTCTTTCTATTTTATTCCATTATCTGCAACTTAAATCCCCCACCTGATTTAGTTCCTACATGTCGTAAAAATTACCCGATACAAAAGCTACTCTAGAGTGTCTTGTGGGATCCAATTTAGTTCAAGGAAGTCATCAATAAAAGGTTTTGTAATTAAAGTGAGGATTATTCGTTGGAATCACAAGACATGTAAAGTTATGTAAAGAATGTAAATGTAAACTCTTGTGAAGAAGATATCAGGTATTTATTGCCTTCTGTGTTGATAAATCTAGCTAGTATCTAGTTATAGAATGTAAACAAAACATAGGGCAACTCGTGATTTTTCAAGGCAATTCGTGTAAAATGTTTTTTTTTGCTACGCCATTTAGCGTGAAGAAATGCCATTTATGACATGTAATTTTGTGAGTCTTGAGATATGACTACCTGGCATGGGTTTAAAAACACATCGTGAACACATTATCTGTCAGAAACTGTCCGAGGACATTGGTTTCGCTATCGATATGTGGGGTGTTTCGAATGGATTTCTGTGTATGGTCCATTCGTTGTAACTGGCATATATGTTGAAATGCTATTTGAATGGTAAAATTGAGGTAAAGGTATATTTATAGCACCTGGCCGTGTGTTCCTTGTAGCCGTGGAGGCAATGCTGTGGGAGTCTTGATGTAGTTTCTGATCTGGACGTCCGTCCGCCTAGCTGTTCGTGATGATACTTGAGTTGCATTGAAGCGGTAACAACGCGTCGTGTATCGCAGTGCGGTATCGGATTTGAGCAGTCGCTGTCCAAGCAAAGTGATCGTTACAAGTTAGCGTGCCGCGAGCCTGCGTGTCAAGGTACTGTGCGTGTCGGGGACGCTGTGTGCGTTCTTCTCTGGTGAATCAGCATTTCACGGTACTGTACGTGTTGGGCGCTACGTCCTTGCTACCGTGAAGTTTCGGGTCAAAATACTGTGCGCATCGGGTGATCTGTGGGAGTTTCGCCGTGAAACAGTGTCAAGTACATCGCAGGGTGTGAGACATTTTTTGGGTATTTATTTATTTATTTATTTGTGTATTTATTTATTTATCTAGCATGTACTGGCCTGTGATAATATTGGTTTAAGTGGATGAATTATGTCAAAATTTAAGCCGTAGTCTGGAAACATAGTGAGATATTTTTTTCGGTGCAGGAAACGGTAGTATTTTGGCATATATTTTGAGATATATCTGTGATATCTCATATGTTTTGATATACTTGTGATATCTGTTGGAGGAGGTGATTTAATTTAGTGGCTCCTTCTCAATTCTTCCTTTCCCCCTCCTTTCCTCTCCTCCTTTCCCCCTCCTTTCTGTCCCCCTCTCTCTGAAACACACGAAAACAGTTGAGTGTCACCAGAGTGTTTTTTGCTGCTGTGCATGTGTATTGTTTAAAGCAGTCCGCAAAGCCGGCAATGACCTATTTAGCAATATAGTGTAAACACGGCTCTGCGCTGAGAATCGAGTAATATAAGGGACGGCTATTAAGTGAGAGCTGCGTCTCTCTTCAGTCAGCGTTTAAGGGACGATCCACAGCAAGCGGTTTTTTTTTTGGTTGAGCGAAGCTGTGTATCCCTTTAGTGTTAGGTTGAATGTTAAACAACGGCTCTAAACCACTGGTCCTCTCTTCTGATTAAAAAAAAAAACAAGACAGTTGCTTCGGTGGAAATAGCAAGTATTGCATAAAAAGAATTCTAGTAGCCTTAAGAGGTTCTTTTAAAAAACACTCAGAAGTTACTGCCTTTTGATCAACTTTAACTAAATGTTGACCTGAGGGTCAGTATTAACCCTCACCCCCCTCCCCCCCACCCCCGCCCTTGTTATTGTTATTTTGCGGTGTACGCCAGAGTTACTTCAGTTATTTAAATGAATTGTGTGAAGTAATGGGCCGATACACAAGAGTTGTTGCAAAGCAAAATCGATTTGAGGATCCTGTAGTTTTAAATGAATTGCTATTGTGATCTGTGTTTCCCGTCAGTCAGTGGTTAAGGGACGACCAATAGCAAACGGTTTTTTTTTCAGGAGAGGCTGCTGTCAGCGAGGAGCGTCAATACCACCTGGTGGCACTGAGGTGCTTGGTGGCAGTGAGGTCCCGTGGTGGCACTGAGGTGCCTGGCAAAAAAATATTATTTATTCAATTGATGCATCCAAAATAATTATTCAGTGATAGTGTTGGGACTTTTCACAACATCCTCCGACCGTTTCTAAAAATATATGTTTTTCTGTTGTCGTTTTCAGAACATAACAACATAAATGGGCATAGAAACATGAATGACTCTTGAAAACGTTTTCCATACTTGGCTTTATTTTTAATTCTTTAAAAATCCACTCAGATATTGACAATAAATTAGGACACATCGGTTCAAAGGTCAGGAACCACTTTTGGGCCACTCAGTTCTTAGAAATTGAAAGTGGTGGCACTGACGCTCCTCGCTATTAAATCCTTTCCAAATGCTTCATTTCGTCATCGTTAAATCTTCAGCAGGAGAAAACATATATCTGATTTGCAAAAATGGTCCAAGACCACTTTTGGACCATCAAATATACCGAAATCATACGTGGTGGCACTAAGGTCCCTGAAAATTTGAAAACGTTTTCCACACTTGCTTTTATCTTTAATTCTTTAAAAACCCACTCGAATATTGAAAATAAATTAGGACACATTGGTTCAAAGGTGAGGAACCACTTTTGGGCCACTCAGTTCTTCGAAATTGAAAGTGGTGGTGCTGAGGTCCCTAGGTGGCACTGACGCTCCTCGCTATTAAATCCGTTCCAAATGCTTCATTTTGTCATCGTTATATCTTCAGCAGGAGAAAAAATATATCTGATTTGCAAAAATGGTCAAAGACCACTTTTGTACCATCAAATATACCGAAGTCATAGGTGGTGGCACTGAGGTCCCTGAAAATTTGCAAACGTTTTCAACACTTGCCTTTGTCTTTATTTCTTTAAAAACCCACTCGAATATTGAAAATAAATTAGTACACATTGGTTCAAAGGTCAGGAACCACTTTTGGGCCACTCAGTTCTTCGAAATTGAAAGTGGTGGTGCTGAGGTCCCTAGGTGGCACTGACGCTCCTCGCGATTAAATCCTTTCCAAATACTTCATTTTGTCATCGTTATATCTTAAGCAGAAGAAAAAATATATCTGATTTGCAAAAATGGTCCAAGACCACTTTTGGACCATCAAATATACCGAAGTCATAGGTGGTGGCACTGAGGTCCCTGAAAATTTGAAAACATTTTCCACACTTGGCTTTATCTTTAATTCTTTAAAAACCCACTCGAATATTGACAACAAATTATGACACAAGGGTCATGCACTCTAAATTTGATGAGGAAATGGCCGACCACTGTTAATCCGAAATTTTATGTTAATCCTTAACTTTTACTTAAATTTTTCTTTTCTTGCCAATGCCTCAGAAATTCGTATCTTTCTCCCTGCATAAGCAAGTTCTGTCCATATTTAATCTAATGTTTGGCTTATATATCTTTTCTGTCTTCCCTTGTAGTAAATCAAATATCTTTTTTTCTATGACAATTTAAAAAAAATATTGAATAAACATTTAGAATTGAAAATTAACTAGTTCTTGTTTTTCATTTTTTTAAACCATACATGTGACAATTACACAATTACATTGTGAACGTTAAAGAAATTTCAGGAGGTTTTACCTTCAACTTTGCATGTTTTATTTGCATTATAGCAGTCGCTTTATGCAAGCATCACGAGATAAACTATCTGCTAAGCCCTATAATTTCAGCTGTTTTACGAAGAATAAGTGTTTCTCTTATGCTTAAAATCATTATTTTAAATAAGATAAGCAATGAAAATCCAATATTTGATATATTTTCTATAATGCCACTTGGATGTAAACTGAAAAGAACTTCATTTGCAATAAACTTTTCACATGCATAGTCATCATTGGTATGATATTAACTTTTTGCTGTATTTCTATTTCAATTTCGATTCTCATTGTAAGCTATTTCTTATTTAACATTTTCTAAATACATATAACCGCCTGTTTTAACATATATTATAAACGTTTTTTCGTTTCAAATTCAGACATTTATATTTATTCTTATCAAATAGCAAAGTTTCTCTTTATTAATGTAATCAAACGTTACATTAAACAACATCCATTGCACAATGTGTTATTGTTACCGTATCTGATATGCACAATCTTGTGTGCTGAAAAACTTGAATAGCAATATAGTACTCGATAATTGTATAAAATTTGTAAACTTGTAGGAGAGCAAGCTCATCTTTCATTAGAGGCAAGTTGAACACATTAAAACAAATTAATTAATTGATTAATTCAATTAATTAATTGATTAATTCAATTAATTAATTGAACACGACATTTAAAAAAACAAAGGATTGTGCAAGAATGTGAGTTTTGAAATCTTCTTTGTTTGTCCAGAATAACATTATATGAGACTCGGGAAGGCGACAATGCAGCACACAAGAATTTATCCCAAATTCCCCAAAAAGTCCCAAATGCCACTCGCTTCTCCGCTAAGCATGGCATTTTCGGTACTTTTTAGTGTATCCAAAACATAAGCGTTGCTTACATTTCGTTGCTGTTGGAGATATTCAGAGTTTGGAATCTCATTGTCTATTTTTGCATAGCTTATCAGACATGAAGGTCTGGATTCGAAGACTGCCTGTTCGTCCAGGGTAAGTCCCCTTTAAATTTTAAAGGAGCCCTTGACCCCATAGAGGGTCGGATCCCATAGATACCGACCCTCCTCGGGGTACCAGTTCTACAATTTTACAGCAGTTCCACTGGTACCTCGCCCCCATCTCACTCCCACACTGTCCAACTATCATAGTTACTATGCAGCATCCTACGAAAACACATACCAAAGTAAAATTCACAATAATACCTCTCTACATAATAAAATTTCTACACAACAATAACAGAATATGAAAACTTATTGATAAATCTGATATCTTTTTAAATGCGATAAATAAAATCTTTTGCTACCTTCTTTCTACCATTTTTGAGTTATCATCTGGGTTCTACTTAATTGTAGTACTCCAGACACTTTATTAACTCTGTTGCACCCCCGTTAAAGACCGTTCTAGGAACCAACAAAGACTTGGCTACACCGTTTCAACGAAAACCGCATAAGAGCGTGACAACCTGAAGCGTCCACCAAGATGTTTTACAGTAGCTCGTGATAGAACAAGTGATAAGAACGCACTCTGCCGTGGGTTGCATTGCTTAGTGGAACAAGAGCAGACCTGGGTATTGAGGCTTCTTGTCAATGAAACAGGCCTTTAAAATACAAATGGCCCTTCTCTTCGGCCCAAGAAGGGCGGTCGTGAACTGGTCGTATAATGATCAATAGCGGCTGGTTGTTTAGGTTAACCACACTGCGGCTGTAGGGCCAGTCGAGGCATGACTGGCTGTGGTCGTCACCGTCATATAGTAGAGTATTCCAGGTGTCCTAGCCCCGAGCGGGTTAACCCCGCTGCCAAAACGTTGGTCAGAATAGGGCCAGGGACCGGCAGACCTTGACGAAACCTATTTAATTGTTATGGAAACAAATCAAGATGAAACAAATGAAAGTGCAACGAGGACATCCGCAAAGCGAGCTCGTATCGAAATAGAGTCACCGCCGACACCCCTCTCGGAATACGTTATCATAACGCTAAGAGACGGACGCCTTAAGCTCTCTCCATTCGCAGCCTAAAAGGGACTTAACGGTATTGTCGGCACGCTGTTCACGGTTCACTTCGATCGAGCGACCTAATGGTCCATATATACGAACGACGACACAGAAAAGCCCTGCTTGAACTCAAGATGTTCGTGAACGTTCTCGTACAGTGCACACCAGACCGTACATTGAATACTTCATAAAAATTAAGAGTAGTCGTCCACCTGGACCTCAAATTCTGTTCCATAGACGAACTCGTCAGAGAACTGAAACCACAGAGTGTTACAGAAGGGTCTAGGAAAACTCCATCTGGAATACTCCCCCCCGAACACTAGCAATGAAATTAAATTTTACACGCCTTTCCAGGTCCAAGCGACCCGGATTACTCTAGACGAAATTATAATTCATCATAACAAAATTACAGCCTCGAATTAAGATACCACAAAGAAGCTGAAGAAAGAAACCCTTTAAACTTATCTGACAATGCTGAAAACTACAACATTGATTTTTCAATAAATAAGTTAAAAGACGCTATAAATAGCTCTCATGACTCATCCGCAGGACTAAATGACATTCATTCCAGGTTCTTAAGCACCTCCCAGAATCCGCTGTGGAAATCCTACTCGAACAGTCAAACCATATACAGATACGCTTGCGACAAACGCAAAAATATGTTGGAATAAAACGCAAAAAGTTGCAATTTTTTACTGCGACTTATTGCATTTTATTGCATCAAGCCGCGATCCAATATTTCAGAGGACGCGTCCTGAGCATGCAATATGTTGCGACTTATTTCACACTGATGATAAGATTACACCTTGAGCAAACATTCACGCAAGCGATTTAATCCCCATGCGCATTCACTCCAATTGCATGTACTCTGTGTAAACAAGTCAATGTTTCAGCTGTATGTGTGGACGTGTAATAGGCTGTATTTGTGCTTAAAATTATTGTATAAGTACATGTTCTCGGGCGACATGAAATAAAATTAAAAATGGAATGCCAGTGTTATGTGCTTGGGAGATTACTGTCCAAGGAATGCCAGTGTTAACTAATATTAAGAAAAAGCTTTTAATTTAAAATTATCCCCCGTTGAACGTAGTCAAGTTTTGTTTCTTTCTTTCTCATCTGTTTTTATTTGCCATATTTAAGTGAAAAGCGAATAAATTTACATGAATAGAGTCTTTCGTTAAAAAAAAAAAACACATCAAAAAGTTAGCTTTCTGACCGGAGGGGGAGGGGGGGGGGAAGTGTGAAATAAGAATCCGGGACAGAAGGGCCCTAGACAAAAGGGCCTTGGACATAAGGGCCTTTCCCAAAACGGCCTTTTCCAAAAGGGCCTTTCCCAAAACGGCCCTAAATGAAAAGTTGGACAAAAGGGCCTTGACAAATTTTTTTTGAATATGGTTCTCAAAATTATTTTTATTTTTTGTGCAATAAAATAACAACTCCAAAAACAAAGTTTATTGATTTTATTTCCTGATTCATCGAGACAAATTTTTGGCTGTCCTTTATTACTTTGTCTTATATCCATTGCTGTTGGTCACAGTTCAAATAAAGACCTCAAATTCAGAACTCGTATATCGGCAAGACACTGACACGCCAACATCATCCGGCTTAACGCGTGTGTTTAAACATCACAGCGCAGAGGAACGAAACAAAGGATAGAGATTATTTTTTGTGGCACAATGACTCCGAAATCTGGCATCAAAAGACAGTAATGGGAAGTAATTGAAAGAGTAAAAGAGTAAAACATCAAGGCAGTGATTGGTACAAACAGGGATTAACCTGTGGCACAGTACTTCGGAAATCTCAGAGAGTGATGGGGAGTAATTGAAACAAAACATCAAGGCAGTTATCTTTAAAAACACAATGAAGTTTGTTTTTTTTTTACTTGTTATTTTATTACATATTTTATTAAATAATTAAAACTCAAAATCCTAGAAAAAAATTCTCAAGGCCCTTTTGTCCAACTTTTCGTTTCGAGCCGTTTTGGGAAAGGCCTTTTTGGGAAAGGCCGTTTTGGGAAAGGCCCTTATGTCCAAGGCCCTTTTGTCCAAGGCCGTTCTGTCTGGATACCGTGAAATAGAAATGGAATTACAAATGGGAAAAAAATATACAATTTTTATTCAGGCCTGTGGGGGTGGTTTTAGTCTTAAACTGAGGATAACATGACGGCAATGGGTGGTAGAAAAGGTTTGATAATGTTTAGTTGCTATTTAGTTATCAAATTTTTGACTTAAAAAGCGATAATTTCATAATAAAAGAACTGAACACATATCCACATGAGACTTAACACAGCATTTTTTAAATTAACATTTTATACCCTTTCAGTCTGGAAAATAAATGGCCATGCACACTGTAAAACAACATGAAATATTTGAACACTGCTAGCATCATACCATCCCACACAATACTTCTTGTGTGCAAACAAAATGCACATTACTGGGGATTAGTACAGTACACAATGCAAAACATCAAAAGACAATGTGTTGCACAACACTCAGGCAAGTGTCAATCTATGTAAAATTTGTTGCGATTTATTGCGGCCTGCCAAATGCATTTTGCGACACGCAGGACGCGTTTTGTTTCATTTTTGTGCAACAAAATGCATTTATTTTTTGAAATTTATTGCGACTTATTTTTGCGTTTGTCGCAAGCGTATCTGTATGGAAAAAAGGCAGCTTTTCTGAAATGTGGAAAGAAACTACAATCATACCAATACCAAAACCAAACCAAGATCAAACAAACTCCCATAATTATAGACCGATCTCTCTAATAAGCTCTCTCTCCAAAACCTTTGAACGAATAACAGCAGATAGCCTGATTTGGTACCTGGAAAGCAACTATTTGCTTGCTGATGTGCAAAGAGGATTTAGAAAACAAAGGAGTACCTTAGACCATCCCGTAAGGCTAGAATCTTTCGTAAGAGAAGCTTTTATTAATAATGAGCACGTTGTCACTTTCTTTTTTTGACTTAGAAAAAGCATATGATACAGCGTGAAAGTTCAGAGTACTCAAGGACCTGTTTAATTTGGGGCTCCGGGGCAGGCTAGCCAAATTTATAAAGAGATTTTTTAGATGATCATCGTTTCAGAGTACGTCTTGGTACAATATTCTCAGAATACTTTGAACAGGAAGAAGGCTTTCCACAAGGATGTATTCTACTATTTCTGATTAAAATTAATAGAATAAGGGATACTGTAAAACGGGGCATAGATAGTTCACTCTTTGTGGATAATTTCGCCATCTCTTGCAGAGGTAAAAATTGAATCCGATACAACGTCGCCTATAACAAAACATCAACTTCTTTCAATTTTTTTCGAACAAAATCGGCCTCTATGCATTTTTACAAGAAACGTAAACAGCATGACGAACCGGTTTTATATATTTCTGACACTGAAATACCAGTAGTCAAACAAGACAAATTCTTAGGGCTGATCTTCGATTCCAAACTCAGCTTTATTCCACACATAAAAAGGTTGAAAAGAAAGTGCCAAAAGGCACTTAATTTGCTGAGGGTCATATCTGCTCAGGACTGGGGAGCACACAGGGACACTAAACTTATGTTGTATAGATCCCTAATCAGATCAAATCCCAAAAGTGGTTCCTGACCTATGAACCAATGTGTCCTAATTTATTGTCATTATTCGAGTGGGGTTTTAAAGAATTCCAGATAAAGCTGTGGACAACGTTTTCAAATTTTCAGGGACCTCAGTGCCACCATCTATGACTTCGATATATTTGATGGTACAAAAGTGGCCTTGGACCATTTTTGCAAATCAGATATATCTTTTCTTCCTGCTTAAGATATAACGATGACGAAATGAAGCATTTGGAAAGGATTTAATAGCGAGGAGCGTCAGTGCCACCTAGGGACCTCAGCACCACCACTTTCAATTTCGAAGAACTGAGTGGCCCAAAAGTGGTTCCTCACCTTCGAACCGATGTGTACTAATTTTTTTGTCAATATTTGAGTGGGTTTTTTAAAGCATTAAAGATAAAGGCAACTGTGGAAAACGCTTTCAAATTTTCAGGTCCCTCAGTGCCACCACCTATGACTTCGGTATATTTGATGGTCCAAAAGTGGTCTTGGACCCTTTTTGCAAATCAGATATATTGTTTCTTCCTGTTTAAGATATAACGATGACGAAATGAAGCATTTGGAAAGGATTTAATAGCGAGGAGCGTCAGTGCCACTTAGGGACCTCGGCAGTACCACTTTCAATTTCGAAGAACTGAGTGGCCCAAAAGTGGTTCCTGACCTTTGAACCGATGTGTCCTAATTTATTATCAATATTCGAGTGGAGTTTTAAAGTATTAAAGATAAAGCCAAGTGTGGAAAACGTTTTCAAGGGTCATTTATGTTTCTATGCCCATTTATGTTGTTATTTTATGAAAACAACAACAGAAAAACATATATTTTTAGAAACGGTTGGAGGATATTGTGAAAAGCCCCAACAGTATCACTGCATAAATTAAATAAATAATAAATTTTTCCCAGGTACCTCATTGCCACCAAGGGACCTCAGTGCCACCAAGCCCCTCAGTGCCACCAGGTGGTATTGACGCTCCTCGCTGACAGCAGCCCTGACTCGTTTTTTTTTTGATTGAGAGAAGCTGTGTATCACCTTCAGTTTTAGGTCGCCCTGTGTTATGAAACTATGACAGTTGTCTTGGTGTGTTAGCCACAGGTGAAAAGAGTTCAATCAATTCACTTACTGCAATAAACTACAAAGGCGTGTGACCATATCCCCCTTTAAAAAAAATCAAAAGTTACTGCTTGTTGATCAAATGTAACCAGATTTTGACCGTAAGGTCAGCCGTAAACAGCCCCCGTTATTGTTTTTTTTTTTTTTTGGGGGGGGGGGGGTTACGACTGACCTTACGGTCAAAATCTGGTTACATTTGATCAACAGGCAATAACTTTTGATTTTTTTAAAGGGAGATATGGCCACAGGCCTGTGTAGTTTATTGCAGTAAGTGAATTGATTGAACTCTGTCAGTGAACAGTTAGTGAAATATTCGCTGAAGTGCGGCATTACTCTTTTTTTGTTTTGATATCTGTGAACTATGGTTGTGGAAGTGAAACGGAATCGGGCTGTGTCACGATAAAATGTACAGGAAAGGGTTGCGTCATGGTTAGAATGATCTGTATTTTCAAAGGTGTGACGTGTGCCTTGATCCAGGAGTGAACAGTGGCAGGTTATTTCACGGTAAAGTGTACGCGTGCGGGTAGTTTCACGATAACGGCGCCACAGGAATATAAGTGGATGCCTTAGTTTAGCATTGTTAGGATTTAAAGGTGAAATCAATACGAGAGTTTAAGTTATTATTGCGTTAATAACCAGGTGCATTGAAAACGATTTGAGTAGAGGAACATACGTGCTCCGTACGTCTATAACGGCCAGGTACTGATATCTTGTGTATATATATGGTGGCGGATGTTATGTTCAACCATTGATGTGCGCGATTATATCCCAAAAAATATTGGCACAGTGCATATCGTTGACTAAATGTGTGTGGATAATAGTTTAATCCTGTTTTGTGCGCTATCGGGAGACTAGCTTGGTTTATACATGCAAGTGTGGCATGTGAGGTGTATATGTGTGCTAGCCGGTGAATTGCATATTGCATATCGTGATTTAGGGTATTATCAGACTTTTTCTAGTTAAGGAGCTTGTCTGTGACTTTCTCTAAAACATTTATAACTGGTGGTGTTGGGATAAGGCTTAGTTGTGAGATGTATGGTTGTATTGACGTGTCTGGACTTTGCTATTGCCAACTGGTGATTAGTCTGGCAGATGTCTTGATTGGTTTAGCTAGTTAAGTACATGGTTTTGCCTGGTTTGGCAAGGGTGTTTTCTGTTAGTCTGTGGCTTAGGTTAGTCTGGGGACTGCAGTGGTTATTGATTAGTCTATTAGTAAGTGTAGGCTAATTGTTGCCCAAAGTTGTTTTAGCTAGTGATAGTGTGCTGTTGCTTAAGCCTGTACGAAGCTTGTGCTTAAGTGGTTTGAAACATTAGGTATGGCAACGCCAAAGGATGATGCCGAGGGCTTCGGTGAGAAAGCAGTTGAGTCGAGGATGACTTAAGATCAAGTTATGGAACTAGGTAGGCAGGCTAATCTAGATGGCGAGTCTCTTGCGCGTTTTGTAAAGGATCAACAAGCTGTTGAAAGAGTAGATAGGGCAAGTCGTCGTGCGATTGAAAAAGAGTACGAAGCTTTGGCTTTAGAGAGAGAAAAACTTAAACATGAAAAAGCCATGCTAAACATGCAACTGATAGACCGTGAATTGCAATTAGAATTAGCTAGGGTTTCTCACTTTGATGGTACGATGCAGCAATTCAGTTTAAATAGAGTTTTACCAAAGCTTCCAAAATTTAATTGTGCTAAGGATGACATGGACTCTTATATTCTCAGGTTTGAGCGCTATGCTACAGCTCGGGGTTGGTCTCGTGATAGGTGGTGTGTCTCTTTATGTGCGTTACTTGAAAGGAAGGCTTTAGAAGTTTATGCTAGGCTGCCTGATGAGCATGTAAGCAACTATGCAAAGTTGAAAGGGGCATTGCTTCAAAGATTCTAGTTAGATGAAGGGTTCAAAACCAAATTTAACAGTGTCCGGCAAAGGAAAGATGAGAGTTTTTCTCAGTTTGCAGATCGAAGTTTAAATTATTTCGAAAGTTGGGTGGCGCTTGCGGAAGTCGAACAAGGCTTTGAAAGCTTGAAAGACTTTATCGTTAGAGAACATTGTTTGCAAAACTCAGATCCTGAATTAGTTACATTCATTCGTTGGAAGGTTGGAAGTATGGAAAGCATGGTTGATGTAGCCGATCTGTACGAACAGGCACATAAACGGTCGTATAAAAACTCTAGTCAAAACTTTCAGAAAAGCAAATCCAAAGAAACAAATTTAATAATATAACCTCAGGAAAACAGGTCTTTTGAGAGAAATAGATAGGATCAGGGTTCTAGTAATTCATCAAATTCTAGACAGTTCTTTTCGAACAAAAGGTGTTTTGGCTATGGCCAATTAGGACACATCAAGGACAGATGTCCAAATAAGAAACAAGGTTTGGGCAACATAGCTGTTTCTGAGAATGGTGGTAGATCTGGTGATGGAAATGTTGAGCGTGTTGAATGACTAGGGTCTCTAACATGTGATGACATGGATCCAAAGTTGATGCAAAGGTTAGATATTCAACCAGGAAAACTTAACTCTATCCCAGTACAAGTTATGAGGAATACAGGTTGTACAACAGTGTTTGTTCATTCTCGATTTGTGACAGACAATCAATGGACAGGTGAAAGAAGAAAGTACTTCATGATAAATGGTTCCTCCGATTACGCAAGGGTAGTTAAGGTTCAGTTAGAATGTCCATGGTTTGTTAGTGAGATAGAAGCTTTGTGCTTAGATACGTTAGTATGTGATATGGTGATGGGAGCTATCCAACAAAGTGACTTCTGTTCTTTTGTTCAGACAAGGTCAATAGTTAAAGATTCATTTAAGCCGGTCAAACTTTTGAAAGTACTTGAAAGTAGTTTAAATCTTAGTATTCCACCAGAAGAGTTTAAAGCAGAACAACTTAGCGACAAGTCGTTGAACAAAGCATGGAAAGATAGTAAATCAAACAAGCGAAGAAAAATAGGCAATACTGAGACACGGTTTGAAATACGCAATGGTTAGACGTACCGATGTGTGTAGACAAACCCAAAACGTGGTGTAGGTACATAGAACCCTTGTTGTTTGCGTATCGGGAAGCGCCTCAAGCTAGCACAAAGTTTTCATCATTTGAGTTGTTGTACGGGCGTACGGTTAAGGGACCAATGAATATCTTGCGTGAGTTGTGGACGAACGAAATATGTGAAGGTGAAGTGAAATCGACATACGAATATGTCATAGACCTTAGGAATCGATTGGAGGAAACCTGCAAATTAGCTCAAAAGGAGTTGGAAAGTGCACAAGAAACATACAAGAAACATTTTGACAAATCGACTAGACCTCGTAAATTAGAAATAGGAGACCAAGTTTGGTTACTGTTACCGACTAATCAACAAATTGCTACTGCAATGGAAAGGACCATATGTAGTGAAAGGAAAAAAGGATTAAATGACTATCTAATCGAAATTAATGGCGAAGACAAACTGTACCACATCAACAATTTGAAGAAATTCTATTCGCTAGAAGATGACGGTCAAAAATCAAGTTTAGGTTGTGTTGTGCTTACAATACTTGAAGATGAAACCGAAACAACACTTCATGACAATCAAATGTGGACAAACTCGACAAAGGACCAAGAAACCTATCGTGACGTAAATATTAATCCAGACTTAGACCCAAAACAAAAAGAATGACTAACACAACTAATTAAGAAATATGAAGCGATCTTTTCATAAAAACCAGGGAAATGCAATATGTAGACTTGTGACATAACTTTGACAACAGACAAACCAATCAGGACTAAGCAATGCCCAAAACCTTTTGCAATGATTGACGAGTGTAAATCGGAAATAGAAGAGATGATACAATCAGGCGTTATAGAACCGTCCAACTCTCCTTATCGGGCATCAATAGTTGTTGTTAGGCAAAAGGACAATAGTTTGCAAATCTGCACAGACTTTAGAGCATTAAATCGAGTTACGAAATTCAATGCAGAACCAATGCCAAACTCAAATGAAATATTTGCGAGATTACATGGGTGCAATTATCTTTCGAAAATGGCTTTTTCCAAGGGTTATTACCAAATCCCTCTCACCCAAGCTGCAAAAGAAAAGACTGCTTTTTGTACTCCGTTTGGCTTATATCAATACAGATTCATGCCTTTTGGCTATGTCAACGCGGTTAGTGAATACAACCAAATGATGAGAACGCTTCTGTATGGTTTGGAACAGGTTGATAGCTGTGTGGATGATGTTCTGACTTACATAGTTTTGTGGCTGGAACAGTTGCGGGTTCTCGAAAGTGTCTTTGAAAGAGTCTTAAAAACTGTTTTGACAGTGAAACCATCCAAGTGTTTCTTCGGTTATCAGAAATTGGGCTTTGCTGGTCACAAAGTAGGACAAGGCGAACTTAGTACCTTAGAGGACAAGGTTGAAAAGGTTAAAAATGCTCCGTTGCCGGAAAATAAAACTCAACTTTGTTCGTTCTTAGGTTTGGTTAGCTACTATAGACAGTTTTGCCCGAACTTTGCTAGCATTGCGGCACCTCTCACTGATTTGTCAAAAGCCAAGTTTCCATTTAAGCTTGAGTGGAATGTTCATGCCAAAGAGGCATTTGATAGGTTGAAACAGATGTTGACAAAGAAACCCGTACTTAAACTGCCAGAAGTAGACAAGGATTTTGTGTTGAGGACCGATGCGTCTTCTGTTTGTCTAGGTGCAGTTTTATTACAAGAGCAAGATGGTTTATTACCACCCTTAGCTTATGCTAGCAGAGATGCTCGATATATGAGCGTGAATCTTTAGCTATCGTATGGGCAGTGGATAAGTTTAAGGTCTATCTGATAGGGGAGCCCTTTATCTTGCAAAAGGATTATAGGGCGTTGGTGTTCTTGAATTCGACAATGCATTCCAATGATCGTATCATGAGATGGTCGATCTTGTTGCAATCATACAGTATTGTGTTTCACGACATCCCTGGTCGCGAAAATGTAGGCGCAGATTATTTGAGTAGAATATAATCGTATATGGTTGGCTGTTGATTGTGACTATTGCAAAATAGTTGAATGCATGTATGTTGAATATTCTACAAATGACTTACAAGGGGGCTTTTGAAATTTTTATTAGATAAAAATCTTAAGAAGGGACGTGTGTCAAATATGACAAAAATATTAATTTATAAGTATTATTTAATTTGTTAAATCCCCGGGAGATTCGGGATGCATTGTAACCTGCCACATTACTGGCAGCCTTGCAGAGTCGCAGTGTGGTATTCTTGACAACGGCAAACAAATGCAACCTTGGCGAATCAGGTTCAAGGAAGTCATCAATAAAAGGTTTTGTAATGAGATTGAGGGTTATTCGTTTTAATCACGAGACATGTAAAGTTATGTAAAGGATGTAAATATAAACTTTTATGAAGAAGATATCATATATTTATTGCCTTCTGTGTTGATTAATCTAGCTAGTGTCTAGTTATTTAATGTAAACAAAACATAGGGCAACTCGTGATTTGTCAACGCAATTCGTGTAAAATGTTTTTTTGTTACGCCATTTAGCGTGAAGAAATGCCATTTATGACATGTAATTTTGTGAGTCTTGAGACATGACTGCCTGGCATGGGTTTAAAAACACATCGTGAACACATTATCTGTCAGAAACTGTCCGAGAACATTGGTTTCGCTTTCGATATGTGGGGTGTTTTGAATGGATTTCTGTGTATGGTCCATTCGTTGTAACTGGCTTTGAATTAATTGTTTTAAATGCATATATCTTGAAATGCTATTTGGATGGTAAAAGTGAGGTAAATGTATATTTGTAGCACCTGGCCGTGTGTTCCCTGTAGCCGTGTAGGCAATGCTGTGGGAGTCTTGATGTAGTTTCTGGTCTGGACGTCCGTCCGCCTAGCTGTTCGTGATGATACTTCAGTTGCATTGAAGCAGTAACAACGCGTCGCGTATCGCAATGCGCTATCGGTTTTGAACAGTTGCTGTCCAAGCGGAGTGATCGTTACAAGTTAGCGTGCCGCGAGCCTGCGTGTCAAGGTACTGTGCGTGTCGCAGACGGTGTGTGCGTTCTTCTCTAGTGAATCAGCATTTCACGGTACTGTACGTGTTGTTCGCTACGTCCTTGCTACCGTGAAGTTTCGGGTCAAAGTACTGTGCGTATCTGGCGATCTGTGGGAGTGTCGCCGTGGAACAGTGTCAAGTACATCACAGGGTGTGAGACATTTTTGGGGTATTTATTTATTTATTTGTGTATTTATTTATTTATCTAGCAGTGTGGGCAGGCCTGTGATAATATCGGTTTAAGTGGATGGATTATGTCATATTTATTGGTGTTTATGCTATAAATAAAATTCTTGTTGTTTAAATATCTGCCTTTTCACTGTGTTTCTTTGACTACCGGCCACTCATTTGCTCATCTGGCCCAAAACTCCAGATCAGATCCGTGACAGTTTTATCGAATGCTGGGTTAATTTTGTAATCGGAAAAATTGAAGTTATTGCGGTCTGATCAATTTTTCTATCATAACGATGACCTCAAATAGCTGGAAGTCGGATTCTCGAAAGGATCATCTTTTTACGTTTATCAGCTTCCCTGAGATCCTTTTTTTAACGAGAAAACTTTTAATATAAAATCATTGTGTGATAACAAAATATCGTTATATTTATAAAGTATACAACTGCAACATTAAATTGAATTACTGTAATTGTATTGAATTTCCCCGCATTTAGCGGAGCGACATTTAACTTGGCGATATTTAGCCTAACGAGATTAAATTGAAATTTGCATCTGACATTAGTCAGAATTTATAATTGTGGTTAAGTGGTTTGATTTGTGGTGAGAAAGTTTAATATGATTAATGCCATCATTCTTTGATGCTGTCATCACCTTAACCAATCAGTCATGTGAATTTCCCTTAGCCGTCAGTCATGTGAGTCTCCGTCAGCCGTCAGTCATGTGAGTCTCCGTCATCCGTCAGTCATGTGAGTTTCCGTCAGCCGTCAGTCATGTGAGTTTTCGTCAGTCATGTGAGCAACCGTCAGTCGTCAGTCATGTGAGTTTCCGTCAGCCATCAATCATGTGAGTCTCCGTCAGCCGTCTGTCAGGTGAGTTTCCGTCAGCCGTCAGTCATGTGAGTAAACTTTCGCTGAATCCAGGCCCAGATCAATCCCTTTAATTTTAATGGGGCTCCTTGACCCTATGGAGGGCCGAATCCCATATGCTCCGACTCTCCTCGGGGCCTGGCGGTGATGGGGGGGGGGGGGTTGATACCAGGGTTCTGGTTTCCTGTAGTTTCACTGGTACCTCCCCGCTTCCTCCATAACATGTCATAAAATACAAAAATAAGCAGCTTTAAGACAAATATAACTCGCCTTAACGTTTTCATCTTCCCCCTCAAAAAAAGTCCTCAACAATCGTTTATTGATTTTTTTTAACCGCAAGTACTGCATAATTCCCTTGAAAATGGATAAACTTCACCGATGGCCAGGATCCTCAAGCTGATTGCTATACGAGCGTGACGGTCTGTCGTGTGTTCTTCAACATGGAAGTGTAAGAGAGCAGACTGCCCATTATTCCAAGAATTGTGTCCCTGATGAAAAGATATTGCTGACGATGACCACCATACTCGGCGTTTTTATCTCATTTATGGAAAAAATCTGTCCAAAAGACACCTGGGCCATGTCAACCCCCCCAAATCCATGGTTTATTGATGTATTGTAAGAAAACTGTAGGCCTCAGTAAACAAGCTCTCAAAAATTCTTTGACTACCCAGATCATACTCGAAAAATAGAGTTTTACTTCGTAAAAGCTCCGAATTCGCTTATCTTTACTTTTATACGGTTTTCTCCTAAAACTCTAAGAATCACGCAATAAGGAACTAAATTTTTTTCTAGTGACTCGATTAGTCCCGTCCTTGGTCCCAGCCAATCAGCATTCTTGGCAACTGTTACCAAGCCTCATTCTCGTATTGCGTGCGGTAACCAACAACACGCGTTCTGGGACTGGGAAAATTATTTGTTTTTCCTACCGTCAGTTCAAGGTGAATTTCTCCGAAAATACTTTTATTGCATTTTATGGTCCTTCATGGATGTTTGGAGACGAAGGCTCGCCAGTTCATGTAATTTGGAGGATTTTGCCTTCGTACGCTACTGCTAGTATTCTTATTGTTACGAAAGCTTAGGAAAGTGGTAAAGAAAACATTCGGAACACAGACTATTTGTTTCCGGATTTCGTCAACTGAAAATAACAGGTTTGTTTACAAGTTTCGTGAAAAGAGGGACCTCAAAAATTAAATCTTTTCCACAAGGCGTTACGAATATCTATCAAATTTTATAATTCAAGAACCATTCATTTATTAAAATTTTATTGCTGGCTTGTGTTATGCTTAAGAATAATTACTCAGTAGTTGTATATTCACAACCTTTATATTCGAAACAAAAATGGTCCCTCAAATAAATAATCTCTAATGACGTCAGTGTGAATAATCTTTATCCCAGTCTTAAAATGTATTCAGTAGGTACCTCAAATATATCGCAATAAACATTGAGCCTTGTTATAAAAGAAATATAGACAATATATTTAATAAATATGCGTGCTTTTATTAAATTTGTCCGGTTGATCCTTACCTCTGATGTTAAATAACCCTATCCAAGGAAAAGGCCGTAAGTTACCAAACCCTTCCCTTTCGTTAAATAAATGTAAACAAAGAGTACCGGAAGCACGTTTGTTTACAGGTTTCGTAAGCAGAAACACACCCAAAAGCACGTGTTTTCGCAATTCTAGTTAAAACCGTAGAGAAAAGAACACCAGGTATGACAGCAAGAGTCATAGTTCCTATAATAGGAAATGTCATGATGTCAATTTTCAAATCTCGGCGCACGACTAGGGCCAACGGCATTATTTTAGAAAAGAGTGCATCACAAAAATGGCCCAGTTATAAATTATGGCGCACAAGTTTTATGGTCAGGTAACAATTTTTTACTGAGAAAAATATGTGTTTTCTTGAAATCAGGATATCGAATCCCTCATTATCGCCCACAACAATAGTGAATCCACAGTTGCAGAACCACGCTTTACTCTAGTTTGGGAGTTTCGCTGAGGTCGAAATTCATACGCCAGCGTACTTCTCAGTGTGCTTTTAAAGAAAAAGCCTGCCAGATCGAGCCTCAGTGTCCTTGAACGTGCGGCGAAAGATCCAGAGCCTCGAAAATTGAGATCAATGGCCATTTCTATTGCAGGAACTGTGACTCTTTCTGTCCTAGAAAGATAGAAAGGGTCCGCTGGGACTAATTATGAGTTGCATCACGGGGGTTTTGAATGTTTTTTTTCCCCGAAGTGTTACTCGTAGGTCTCCACCGTTTACTAGTACGGGCGTACGTCCTTGACCCTTCAATTCCATGGTTTATTGATGTATTGTAAGAAAACTGTAGGCCTCAGTAAACAAGCTGTCAAAAATTCTTTGACTACCCAGATCATACTCGAAAAAATAGAGTTTTACTTCGTAAAAGCTCCGAATTCGCTTATCTTTACTTTTATACGGTTTTCTCCTAAAACTCTAAGAATCACGTAATAAGGAACTAAATTTTTTTCTAGTGACTCGATTAGTCCCGTCCTTGGTCCCAGCCAATCAGCATTCTTGGCAACTGTTACCAAGCCTCATTCTCGTATTGCGTGCGGTAACCAACAACACGCGTTCTGGGACTGGGAAAATTATTTGTTTTTCCTACCGTCAGTTCAAGGTGAATTTCTCCAAAAATACTTTTATTGCATTTTATGGTCTTTCATGGATGTTTGGAGACGAAGGCTCGCCAGTTCATGTAATTTGGAGAATTTTGCCTTCGTACGTTACTACTAGTATTCTTATTGTTACGAAAGCTTAGGAAAGTGGTAAAGAAAACATTCGGAACACAGACTATTTGTTTCCGGATTTCGTCAACTGAAAATAACAGGTTTGTTTACAAGTTTCGTGAAAAGAGGGACCTCAAAAATTAAATCTTTTCCACAAGGCGTTACGAATATCTATCAAATTTTATAATTCAAGAACCATTCATTTATTAAAATTTTATTGCTGGCTTGTGTTATGCTTAAGAATAATTACTCAGTAGTTGTATATTCACAACCTTTATATTCGAAACAAAAATGGTCCCTCAAATAAATAATCTCTAATGATGTAAGTGTGAATAATCTTTATCCCAGTCTTAAAATGTATTCAGTAGGTACCTCAAATATATCGCAATAAACATTGAGCCTTGTTATAAAAGAAATATAGACAATATATTTAATAAATATGCGTGCTTTTATTAAATTTGTCCGGTTGATCCTTACCTCTGATGTTAAATAACCCTATCCTAGGAAAAGGCCGTAAGTTACCAAACCCTTCCCTTTCGTTAAATAAATGTAAACAAAGAGTACCGGAAGCACGTTTGTTTACAGGTTTCGTAAGCAGAAACACACCCAAAAGCACGTGTTTTCGTAATTCTAGTTAAAACCGTAGAGAAAAGAACACCAGGTATGACAGCAAGAGTCATAGTTCCTATAATAGGAAATGTCATTGATGTCAATTTTCAAATCTCGGCGCACGACTAGGGCCAACGGCATTATTTTAGAAAAGAGTGCATCACAAAAATGGCCCAGTTATAAATTATGGCGCACAAGTTTCATGGTCAGGTAACAATTTTTTACTGAGAAAAATATGTGTTTTCTTGAAATCAGGATATCGAATCCCTCATTATCGCCCACAACAATAGTGAATCCACAGTTGCAGAACCACGCTTTACTCTAGTTTGGGAGTTTCGCTGAGGTCGAAATTCATACGCCAGCGTACTTCTCAGTGTGCTTTTAAAGAAAAAGCCTGCCAGATCGAGCCTCGGTGTCCTTGAACGTGCGCCGAAAGATCCAGATCCTCGAAAATTGAGATCAATGCCCATTTCTATTGCAGGAACTGTGACTCTTTCTGTCCTAGAAAGATAGAAAGGGTCCGCTGGGACTAATTATGAGTTTGCATCACGGGGGTTTCGAATGTTTTGTTTTTTCCCGAAGTGTTACTCGTAGGTCTCCACCGTTTACTAGTACGGGCGTACGTCCTTGACCCTTCAATTCCATGGTTTATTGATGTATTGTAAGAAAACTGTAGGCCTCAGTAAACAAGCTCTCAAAAATTCTTTGACTATCCAGATCATACTCGAAAAAAGAGAGTTTTACTTCGTAAAAGCTCCGAATTCGCTTATCTTTACTTTTATACGGTTTTCTCCTAAAACTCTAAGAATCACGCAATAAGGAACTAAAGTTTTTTCTAGTGACTCGATTAGTCCCGTCCTTGGTCCCAGCCAATCAGCATTCTTGGCAACTGTTACCAAGCCTCATTCTCGTATTGCGTGCGGTAACCAACAACACGCGTTCTGGGACTGGGAAAATTATTTGTTTTTCCTACCGTCAGTTCAAGGTGAATTTCTCCGAAAATACTTTTATTGCATTTTATGGTCTTTCATGGATGTTTGGAGACGAAGGCTCGCCAGTTCATGTAAAATTTGGAGGATTTTGCCTTCGTACGCTACTGCTAGTATTCTTATTGTTACGAAAGCTTAGGAAAGTGGTAAAGAAAACATTCGGAACACAGACTATTTGTTTCCGGATTTCGTCAACTGAAAATAACAGGTTTGTTTACAAGTTTCGTGAAAAGAGGGACCTCAAAAATTAAATCTTTTCCACAAGGCGTTACGAATATCTATCAAATTTTATAATTCAAGAAACATTCATTTATTAAAATTTTATTGCTGGCTTGTGTTATGCTTAAGAATAATTACTCAGTAGTTGTATATTCACAACCTTTATATTCGAAACAAAAATGGTCCCTCAAATAAATAATCTCTAATGATGTCAGTGTGAATAATCTTTATCCCAGTCTTAAAATGTATTCAGTAGGTACCTCAAATATATCGCAATAAACATTGAGCCTTGTTATAAAAGAAATATAGACAATATATTTAATAAATATGCGTGTTTTTATTAAATTTGTCCGGTTGATCCTTACCTCTGATGTTAAATAACCCTATCCTAGGAAAAGGCCGTAAGTTACCAAACCCTTCCCTTTCGTTAAATAAATGTAAACAAAGAGTACCGGAAGCACGTTTGTTTACAGGTTTCGTAAGCAGAAACACACCCAAAAGCACGTGTTTTCGTAATTCTAGTTAAAACCGTAGAGAAAAGAACACCAGGTATGACAGCATGAGTCATAGTTCCTATAATAGGAAATGTCATTGATGTCAATTTTCAAATCTCGGCGCACGACTGGGGCCAACGGCATTATTTTAGAAAAGAGTGCATCACAAAAATGGCCCAATTATAAATTATGGCGCACAGGTTTTATGGTCAGGTAACAATTTTTTACTGAGAAAAATATGTGTTTTCTTGAAATCAGGATATCGAATCCCTCATTATCGCCAACAACAATAGTGGATGCACAGTTGCAGAACCACGCTTTACTCTAGTTTGGGAGTTTCGCTGAGGTCGAAATTCATACGCCAGCGTACTTCTCAGTGTACTTTTAAAGAAAAAGCCTGCCAGATCGAGCCTCGGTGTCCTTGAACGTGCGCCAAAAGATCCAGAGCCTCGAAAATTGAGATCAATGGCCATTTCTATTGCAGGAACTGTGACTTTTTCTGTCCTAGAAAGATAGAAAGGGTCCGCTGGGACTAATTATGAGTTTGCATCACGGGGGTTTCGAATGTTTTGTTTTTCCCCGAAGTGTTACTCGTAGGTCTCCACCGTTTACTAGTACGGGCGTACGTCCTTGACCCTTCAATTCCATGGTTTATTGATGTATTGTAAGAAAACTGTAGGCCTCAGTAAACAAGCTCTCAAAAATTATTTGGTTACCAGATCATACTTGAAAAAATAGAGTATAAATTTTTGAATAATCAAACAAACGAGAGCTATATCGACACAAATATGTCCATGGAGAAAACTTAGGATATGGTCCGCACACCTTCTGGCTCACACAACACTTTCAGTTACATGAGGATAAACAAAAGAACCGTCGCTGACTCTAGAGATACAGCTAACAGGGAGAAACAGTTGAGCATAATTCATCTTCACATAATTGTACCCACACATCTAGACGCCGTAAATAAAGAGAAGAAAGACATTCCATGACCTTAACCCCTGACAAGCAAGAGCACAATAGCAATTTTTATATCTCAAAAAGGATGTATAAGACTCCTACACTACAGATAATATGCAGTAGCAGGAACTGAACATCTCACATACCAGAGCTTTGACAGTCAGCAATACATGGAAGACTGGGGAGGGAGTGTGTGGGAAAAGAGACCATAATTATATCTACACCAAAACCAAACAAAGAACCAACACATTCTCATAATTATCCAGCCAGTTTTGGCGAACACCTCCCTCGAGATTGAATGAAAATGCTGCAGAAACACTAATAAATACTGGTTCCGAACCTTACCCCCCAGAGACAATCCCCCCGGCCGTTATCCCCGGACGGTAACCCCCAGACAATACCCCACGTAGGACCATACCCCTCGACGACAATACCCCCCCCAAACCGAGCCAATACCCCATGCCCCCAATTTTTTCATAATTTTTTGGCAATATGTTGCTTAATTAGATAGTTTAACATTAGGCCGTATTCCTGTGATCTATAGTTAAAGGCTATTCAAGATACAGAAATTACTCTATGATATACTTTTAAAAGGTTTATGCGGCCTATGCGGCCTACGTATGCAACTGATTTCATGCTTACTTGCCATAATTGCAATTTACTCTGCTAATTTCACGCATACATTCCATAATTGCAATTTATCAATTTGCGCCAAAGTTTATTCTGCTACCCACTGGAGTAGTTGCAATTAGTCTTAAGTCTGCAAGTGCAAATATGGTTTCAGTGACGGGCGGAGGAGTATTATCTAAACGGAACGGGGGAGGGGTATTGGCACGTGTGGGGTATGGTTCTACAGGGGGTATTGTCTCCGGGGGTACCGTCGGGGGCTATCATCTGGGGTTACTGTCTCTGGAGGGAGGGGGCAACGTCCTAGACCCATCCATACCGCTTGCTCAGTCTCCGAAAACGACTTCTAGATCGACTTCAGCGAATACCGAGTCTCTCAGGTCGTATTATGTGATTGTCGGGTCAAGAAAATATGATAGACTGATCTCTCTCCATTGGTTACCTATCGAACAACGCACAGTTTTCAAAGTTGGGCAAATTACACATAACGGCCTCAATAACCAAATAAAAAAGTCTGACATTAAACTTGTGATCAATTCAGCGGTGACGTTAATCGCATGTTTTAGTTTATTGTAGTGCTCAGACAGTTTTGCTATTGTAATAACAGCAATAATAATAATAATAATAATAATAGTAGTAATAATAATAATAATAATAATAATAATAATAATAATAATAATAATAATAATAATAATAATAATAATAATAATAATAATAATAATAATAATAATAATAATAATAAGTTTGACTGGTAAACTTAAAAATCGAAGCGTCAATGTACCTACGCGAGCTGCTGGTGCATTATCAGCCAACCAGAGCATTACGATCCTCTGCTGCTTATACACTTGTCTTCTACAAAGTTCTGAAATTCGGCAAAATAACAGGGCGGCACATAACTAGATGGATAATAAGATTGTAAAGAGAGCTTATTCTTGCGAAATGTATCAATGTGTTTGGTATAAACAAATAGAAGACTTGCTTAGTTTTGGAGGAATTCGAGTATAAAATCAAAGCATCTGTTATGGTTTGGCTTAAAAATATGTCATGCGAAAGAATACAAACATGCGTTTTATACTCCAAAAACCCACACCCTTAGCAGCACTGACATGGACTATATGTCTATTGTGAGCAGTATCTATTTATTGTTTAATCACTTTTTTATGTTTTCATATGACTTCACGTGACGGCCATTCGTGCGCAAACATTGGTTGTTGGCGTTTAACCTGAATCAGAAGATAACAGACAATTACAGGTAATTTTGCAGCAAATGTGCATACATCTGTTAGCAAGCTGAAATAAAAGATTTGCAAGGAAAATTGTTTGAAATCGATTTCTCTTTAAGTGGCTGTCTATAACATGTGTTTCAATGTTTTGACATTGCCAATCAGGCAACAATTAGTTCGAGCAGTCGGGTGAAATGTGCAATGAGTCAAGTCAATTTCAAATTTCGATTTGAAAGTTGTTCACTAACCAATTGATTTTATCAGAATATATCCAAATTTGGAACGAAAACCGACAAATAAGTGTGTTATTGTTGTTGCCTCATTAATCTCCCGCATCATAATGAAAGCATGAGGGGCTTAGCATGAACATGAACTGCGGTTAACATAATCTCGGATTGGTTCTTTTTAGGCAAACTGTGTGAATTATGAAGGAGTGGCATTGGAGGGTATACGGTGCTAGGGGAATTGTGTCGACGGGTATCTGCAGGGTCGGGGGTGGGGGGTCGTATTGTACTAGCCCATACTTGTATTAAGCAATCTCTATCTGAATTATAGATCTAATAAAATTAGGGCCTTCAATCGACTGAAGGTTACTGCGCACTCACGAAACAATATATGATTTTGCCTTTCAAATGCTCCGGCTCAATCAGGCTGACATTTCACCACCGTATGACCTGTACCACTGCATTTCCTTTTTTCAGAATGGAGAAAGAAGACATAAGCTCTCTTGAAAGGGGTATGCAAATTTAATTCTTAAAATGCGTAAATATTCCTTAATGCTGTTAATAAATATAACAAACATTGTGAAGTAAAACAAATAATTTAAGCTTTTATTATATTTATAAGAGATGGGGAATGGGGTGAATATTTCATAATTTGTTCAGACCTGTTTCACTGCAAGATCACGTGAAATACTTCGTCCAATTTACACACAAGAGCACGTCAGAAGTCAAAATGTATTTATTATTTAAAAAACGTACTTCTACCTTTCCAAGAAAATTTCTTGTGTCCGATCCGAGCTATGATATTTAGTTCGTGAGTAGGTTTATCAATGCACAACGTATGACTTTCTTGTCAATGCAGATGTTGTGAATGCGATCTGACGGTTTTGTAACTTTTAAGTTACTCACAGATATCACAATTTTTCTACATTGTTCACAAAAATCCACAATAACAGTGCCTTATCAGGCATTGATAAACACATAAAAGCACGCTATTTTTCATATTTTGCTGGCTTATCAAACACAAGCTTCGGTCTGTAAACGAAATGTTAAGTGGTTTTGGTATAGTATTAAGCAACAGAATTTTGATAAAATGTTCAAAAATAGAAAGCTATTTGAAAAAGTAAATAAATAGTTAAGTGTTCGAAAGTGAAAGTGTTGTGACTTGTTCAAGTTTTTCTGGACTTATGTTGCTCTGTTTGATACTGTGTTTGATAAATGATTTTGTTCATCTGTGGCTTAAGGACTTACTCTACAGTCAAGGGAGCTTTCATTTGCACTCGATTATGTAAATATTACAAGAGTAATGATTTAGTGCACTTCTTGCATAGTCCCATAAGCTATTGAACTGTTCATTGTGACTTTAACTTATACTGACTGGTCGAATATTTAAAGCAAGCATGATTACAAGTTTTCTCAATCCGCCTTGTTTTTCAATCAAAAGATTTTAAGTCTAGATTTAAAACATTCACAAGAGTTTTCAAAGTGACGTTTTGTCAACGTCCTACGTAACTAAGTAAGACTGACTTAGGGCTACGGAAACCATTACAATAAAGTCTCAATTTATTTACAGCCGTTGGAACCGTGAAGAGTGTTGCTTATACAGAGACAAAGTGGGGGTTGCTTTTGGGAGCAGAAATAAGAAGTGGGATAATAAACAGATTCCGCTATTACTGGTTGTTCCTTAGCTGGATGTGTTACCTATCGGTGGTTAACTGTCATTATTAATAAATGTAATACTGTATTGCCAACGTCGGAAGATGTAGAACCTAACCACTTCGGCTAAAGCAAAACAAATTATTGAAAGATTTTTTACAATAATTAAAGTTGTATATTCCTCTACAAATGTGCACAGATTGATAAGTGTAACGGTTCATTGATGCAGTCTGTCAACATTAAAAAGAGTGAACACTGATCGTTTTTACGCAGCATTTTTTGTTAAGTTAATCTTAATTTAAGCGATTTTAGCTTCTGTAAGCTATCCCTATTATTGGTTGAGATTTAAACTGAAAAGTGTTGATACTTGTAAAGTGTTTTGTCCAATATCTGTTCGAAAAGAAAGGAAAATAAACGAACTGAACACAACTTCAAAGTGAACCGAACAGAAAAAAATGGGCTAAAGGTCCAACATAATCCTTGCAAATTCATAGTCCTTCACAATCCAAGGTCGCTCTTGTTTTTATCGCCTACTTTTAGAAAATAGACATACAAATATTTCATGTATATTTTAAAACAATTAGTGACTAATTGTACATAAGAATGGTGGGCATGGCGTGCAAGGAATGTGGATTTCCCTTTGCAAACTTTCCAAAGCCTTTCTCTCGACAGTTATGCAACTCCGTTCTCCAGACGTCTCTCAATCGAAATAGACGTTGTTTAATAACGAACGGGGTGGGCGGGGGTTGTGGGTGAGTTTGGTCAATTAGGTTGTAAACAGTGTAAAAACTTCGGTCATATAAGGAGTGTAATGTCAAGCCATTTCTTCTTTGGTGAGATCAAACAGCTAATATCCAAAGTCTCCTTTACATTCGGACGACTGTCAAATCAGCTTTGGAACAACTACGATGCAATACTGCACAAGAGAATTAACGTGTATAAGGCCGTTGTTCTGTCGTCCCAACTGTACGACTGCAAAACATGAACCACATACAGGAATTAGATACTCCAGCTTGAATAATTTCATATGCGATCTATTCGCCGTAAATGTAACATCCGTTGGCAAGACAGTATTCCCAACTCTGCTGTACTATAGAAGTGTTGAATTACCAGCGTCGAGACACACCTAATAAAATGGCAGCTGTGCTTGTTCAGACATCTCAGTCATCACCATCCGACGTCCTCTTTCACTGCAGCACTTGTAACGGGAAATCTCTCTCCAGGATAAGACTCTTATTGCATGTGAGCGACAAACCATCCACAAACTTTCATTCGTCGTAACGATGGGAGATCCAACAACAACTGCAATTTATTTTTCTTTTCAATTCTCTTATTTTTTGTCAAGCGTTTTCGAAGTTTTTACCACATTGCAATTATTTTTAAAATTATTTCTATTTTTTTAATTTAGGTTGTGTTTGTTTGTAGACAACGGAGGGGGCATCTCAATCAGGATTAAATGCATTTTTACAAACGGTAGGACATACAGCAAACCTAATACATTTTAAACTTAAAGACGCAGCCTACTCATCAAATAACGTAACTGAAATGTGTTTATAACTTTCCTTTTCAGCTTTGTTAAACGGAATCACAATTAATGCCTGAAAAGATTTAGACGAACTATGTACAAAAGCATTTTTGCCCGGTCAGATGACGGTTATAGAAGCGCGTGACTTTTTGACGCGCCAGTAAATCCGTCAGCTCGCACCACTTGAAATGCGATGTGCTTCCATACGGAAATTTGAGAGTTGGGTGTTCCCGCTGAAGAGCGTAAAAGCCAACGGTATCCTCAGCAAATTTGCTGCTATATTTCCTCAAAAAATATTTTTAATGTGTGCATTTTGCTTCTCTTTAACAATTAAGAAAATATTAACCAAATCGTTTAATAAAAAATCGTGGTATTTGACCACCACTTAAGAGGAACACTTTTCAGAAGTCCGTTTTAGGCTGCTTTAATTATATAAGGCTCCACAAATAGCAACACGAGCAGAAATCAGATTAAAAGAGTTCTGGTGTTTATATATATACGTATGACTTTCTTGCGTAGTTGGACCGTGCACTAGGCTGGAAATTCCGGATCAAGAGAGCGTGGAAACGACACCCATAGCACAAGGTTATGAAAGTGAAGATCAAGAAATAGCTATCGCACATCCATCCAGCAACCATAGGCGAGTCAATATGCGAACCGATATCGACATCACAGACGTAATTGATATAAAGATAGAACCAGGCAGAACCAGGCAGAACAGTATTTCCCTGATGATAATAATGTTGCCAAAGGCATCGAAGTTTTAAAAGAATATCTAGCCATCTTAAAAAGTCATAGCAGGGCTCCAGGGAAGCAAGATCTTCAAGTTGGCTTAATAGTTTTCCCATTTGGCAATTGTCGAAATGCTGTGCTTTTTAAAATATGGGCAAGGTGCTTTGAAATTGTAGACAGCACCAAACTGGAAAACAGGATAGATGGCTATGAAGAAGAAATCATTCAAAGTGTAGAAAGCGAACTGCTTAAATATCTGGAATTGCCGAGGGAAAGATATCTTAGGTTTAAAAAATGTGCGGACCGTGCGCACTGTGTTATTTATTCGCTGGCCACCCTGCTCAGTGAAATCGTCAATAACGGAGAGCTTCCTTATGAAATGTTGTCTTAGCGACAAGCACGTTTGTGTATTTGTCACAAAAATGTTCAAACACATTTTGGAGATGTGCAGAAGTGAGATAAGGTTTTAACAGTTTTAAAAGAACATTGCTGAGATTAAATTTGATAGGATATAGAATTACAAAAACATGAAATTACTTTTTAAAATGTTTTAACTCGATAAAATTGGTCGAGGCTTGTTATTATGAGAAAAGCCAAATGTTAATGCAGCAAGACTTATGAACTGAACAAGACATTTATCCTGTTAAGCTTTATTTTTTTATTTTCATTGGACCTTCATAAAAGTTTTAATGGAATAATATTGTTTTCAGACAGCTTCAGGAGCTTCGAGGAACGTGCTGGAGGAGGATAGAAGATATCTGTCTGAAACGGCTTCATTTGTTTCAAAATTGGTCAGTTATCCATTGTACTCTTAAATATTCAAGACACATTAACATAAGAACTTCAGAACATAAGTACTTCTGATCATAAGTATTTCAGAACATAAGTACTTCTGGGCATCAATATATAAGAACTTGGGAACATACGTATGTTTTTCAGAACATAAGTACCTCAGAACATAAGTACTTTAGAACATAATTACTTCACAACATCAGTACGTCTGCACATAAGTATTCTGAACATAAGTCTTCCAAGCAAAAGTACTTTTGAACATAAGTACTTCTGAACAAAAGTACTTCTTAACATGTAATATAATGCTAAAAAAGTTCAGTAGTTATTCCATAATTTTTATTGAAATAAAAAGTTTTCGTAACGTCGGGATCACAAATTTTAAGCAATATTGTAACAGTATCACTGACCGAAAATAACAGTCCTGAAATAATAACTGGAAAATTTGTGAAAATGATTATGTAAGCTGCAAAATTTCGGGAGCTCTCTCGATTCCTCTATAAAGCGACTTTACTGTCGTCTTCACAACGTCTTTCTTCTGACGTCTTTCAAAGTCGGGCTATAAACGCTGTTTCGACTTCAATGAACAACCAATTCCACGTCTATCCAACGTCGCGAACCAAGGTCTACACAATATCTATTTACATTTCATGTTCACTTGGTAGCTTTTTATTGGGCATTTCTGCTGATTTAACTTGATTGCATGAATGCAACACCAGGTTAAAAACAATTTCTCAACAGCAGAATACGCGAAAGTGTACAAATATTATCCTTAATATTCAAACATTTGCTTGATTGGTTGCCTTAGACTCATTTCGGTTAATACGCGAAAGTATACAAATATTATTCTTAATATTCAAACATTTGCTAGATTGGTTGCCTTAGACTCATTGCGGCTAATATTTCAATTGGTAAAATACTTGCCAATGTATGATAATTATTTTTATTATTTGGAATATAGATTCAGAGATATTTATCCTTTTCAAATGTGCAGCAGAAATTGATTTGTTAAATATCTTCAAAAATACTGTAAGCTAGCTGTCAAAAAAAAAAAACAGACTCCGCAGTAGTAAAAACAACTGAACTTTTTTACGAATTGCAATTATTTGTTTAACAGAGAGGAGGACAGCACGGCATTTGCCAGGTTTATTTATCACAAAAGCTTGTTCCTTAAAATTAGATTTGCATACTGGGGCCGTATTATAAGACCGAAGATATGTTCGTGTAGAGAGGGAGTGGGGCAGGCCTGAGGTTAGATATCTTTCCATCCGCCTTTGTGTGTCAATATTAATTAGAAGAGATGCAAAGTCACTTTTTGGGTGTATCTTTCATTTTTCAGGCTGAATACGAAACCACAAAAGCGCGTCTCATAAACTCACCAGATGTGGAAGCAATCGACCAGGTTTGTAAAGCATTAACACTTTCCTGTTTCATAAAACCATTTTGGTTGTAATACTGCCTTCCGAGCAATGCACTTTTTTGCCTAAAGCCAGAAGGTTAATGGACGGCTTATGGTAAATCGGTTTCAGGTTCACAGTGATCTGATCATATCGCTAACGTTGCACTTACAAGCCTCATGCACATTTCGGTTGAAATCCGTTAAACCCGTTTAACCCGTAGTTGGTATCGCGGTTTAAGCTTCAAAGTCTCATAGTGACCTTGACCTGAACCGTAAGGTCACTATACCCTATCAGGTCGAGACATACAAGACACATATCTTTTTTGGTTTAATTTCGTCAGAGCAAGAGATATTGTGTCCACATTAATTTGGTACTTAAACTTAAAATTAAAAAACTTTAAACTCGAACGGAGACTGAGGTTCGTTAAGCCGTGAACAGTTTTGAAACCTGCCACAAAGATCAACAGTTTTGGTTGAAATCCGTTCAGCAGTTCTGAAGATGTGGTCACAACTAGTGATGGGTGTCGCAGAATCATGGACGTTTTGACTGAAATCGTTCCGGTCAAGCTTTATATATCGTGTCCACAATCAACTTGTTGTGCGTTCTGTCGTTTAAAATCTCACAGTGACTTTGTCTTTCAACCCATGGTCACTAATCAGGTCGAGGCCCTTTCAGATGTAAGCAATATATCAATTTCGGTTGAAATCCTTCAAGCTCAACTGAGTCCAATATGAAATCAGGAATGTATATACTTTTGTTGTCCCGCTTTTTTAATCACCACTTTGCAAATTGATATGCAAATTACTATACAATGAAGACAACCCGACACAACTAGTGAGAACATAGTCAATCATGTATCCTAAAATGAAAGTTCTGTGCCGAATTCAACGCGTGGGACCATGTCCAAAGAAGTTATTTGTTAGCATGCATTGCAACTGTCTCTTCGTTCCTTTTTTTTTCCTTTTTGGATGTTTTTTTGTTTTTTTTTTCACACGCATCTCCTCTGAAGCAGCTTGAAGTAAGTAATTAGAACTTGGTAGTGTAGTTGACATCAAGAACATGAACCATGTGAAATTCATGTGAAACTAAAATCTTATATTTATATCTAATAATAAATAATTTAGGCAACAAAAAAGGGTTATAAAATCAAATCATAGCCGACAATCAATATGAGGTTTGAAAATAATTCATCCAATTATTGTTATTGTTTAAAGGGCAACGCAAGAGAAGCAAGGGACCGAGCCAAAGCCTTGGCGAAGAGGCTCCATGGCTTCAAAGAAAGAATGGAGAGGTTGTATTAGTACTTTGTAATTTTGCTTATAAAATGGAGTTGTGACCTTTCAAAACTGAACTTATTTGCGCATCTATATGTTCACCTATGTGCGTGGCTGTACGTAATAGTAGGAGCATTTCACTGTACTACTTGAAAGTGGTCCTTTTATTTATTTTATAAAAATTCCAAATGGATCTTCTAAAAAGTATGTAAGAGGTCGAGTATCTGCAAGATCACATATCTGCATGGTCATACATCTGCAAGGTCATATATCTGCAAGATCATACAGCTGCAAGGCAACACATCTCAAGGTTATACAACTCAAAGGTCACATATTTGCAAGGTCGGTCACACATCTGCAAGGTCATACCTCTGCAATGTCACACATATGCAAGGTCATACATCTGCAATGTTACACTTCTGAAAGGTCACAAATTGCAAGGTTCAACTGTCTGTTAAGTCACAGAGGTGCAAAGTTACCTGTTATCTGTCAACGTTTCTCGTTGTTTTAGGTAGTTATTCCAAGAAAGCAAACTTAAGAAAGAAGTGAGAGTCATAGATCGGGACAACCAGCTTTTAGCAGATAGCTGCCATTCACGAGGAATGCAAGGAAAATAGTTCACACCTTTCAATCTGCCTACTTGACGTCACCCAAGCTTGATTCATGTTTGATTGGTCCCCTACTCTTACAGCTGTTCAGTTGGACGGATTTCAACCAAAATGTGTGTGTAGCTGGACTGGTACAGGTTCTCGTCCTGTTAAAGGTCAAGATCACTAAGAGGCTCCAATATTTTGTTGTGGACACGACATTTAAAGATCAGCTAAATGGATTTTAACCAAAATTGGTACGTAGCTTGAAGATCAAAGGTTCTCAACCTGATTAGGTTTTGGTGATCTTGTGTCAAAGGTCAAGATCACTGTGAGACATTAGTTTTGAGTTTCGTTATATTGTGCAGTAAAACACCCTTTGGCGTAGCTGGTTAGATCATCTGATTATTTATTACGAGGTTGTGTCTTCAATCCCCGTCGGGACCGGTACTTTTATTTAACCCGACCTAATTGAATGTTATGCACCCGTGTGATAATAATTATCACTTATAAATAATTACCACTTATTTCTTTCTTATTTTATTTATAAATTATCTACACAAATATAATCAAGTCACCAGGTCATAACCGGTTTTACAATAGCCGATAGTGTACCTCTATATTACGATATCCATTACGAACGACACCGTTATGGTGACTTAACCGGTACACTTTCTGATGACATAACGGATATAAAGACACGGCATGCCAGTGACGAAGTCATAGCACATACGATCACATAGTCACGACACATTATAATCACGGTTAGTACGAAAGACACCCGTGTGGAAAACACTTGATCATGATTTGGAGAAATTCTTAATGCAGGTGTGGCATTGCTACCTGGCGAGTAAGACGGAATGATCCCGGTAACACTAGCACGGAATACAGTACGCTCACACTGACGCTGGCGCAGAACTCAGCACGACCACATTGCCACTGGCGAAACACACAGCACGATAACAGTAGCACTAGCGCGGAAAGCAGCACGATCACATAACACCAGCGCGGAACACAGCATGATCACGGTAACGAGCGCAGCACACAGCACGATCACGGTAACGAGCGAAGAATACAGCACGATCGCATGACACAAGCGCGGAACACAGCACGATTAAGTAGCGCGTACATCTCATCAACAGGAAATCCACGAAGAAACTGTCAAATCAATACGCACTCATAAGTCTGTAGCCTTCTAAATTTTACTCAATTTCTTTCTTTCTTTCTTTCTTTCTTTCTTTCTTTCTTTATTTATTCATTTATTTATTTCTTTTATTTACACGTCGTACTAACGTTTATTTTATATCAACATACGAAACAAATACTATTTCGCTGGCGTCACTTATTCCATCCAGCTTACATAATAATAAATCATGCTAAATACCATAATTTGTTAAGAACATTAACTCACCCAGAGAGTAAATTCCATTTCATTTAATTCAACGCCACGAGAATTCCATTTCCTTATCTCACAAACCAACAGAATTCCGTTTTCTTTGTCTCACACACCAAGAGAATTCCATTTCTTTTATCTCAACATCAAGAGAACTTCCATACTTAAAATCAACTTCAACGATTTTTTTACTGTCACTTTTGGGGCCTCTGTCACCCCGACCACTTGGTGAAGACTGATTAAAAATCAGACCCAAGACGGCTTATAAAACAGTAGCCAGACAATATACCGCGAAATTCTTATTCAACCAATATGGTGACTGAAATTTGTTTGGCATGATTACCAATGTTCAATGTGGTCAAATTCTGGCCGACAACAAAGAACATGCGCTTGTCAAACACTACGTCAACAATCATCAGTGCACAAGCACTACACGTGTACTACACCCACGACACATTTATCGGACATGGCAACCATGGCGGCGAAATAGAATTCATGAAAATAATAATCTTATTGCAAGCACAACACTGAAGGTCAGATGGTGTTTATGCTTTTGCCTTGTCCGACTCTCTGCCTGTCTGTCATTTGCGTCACGCTTTTGTGAACACGATATCTCAAGTTTGCCTGCACAGATTTCAACCAAAATTAGTAGATAGGATGGTAGGCTAAGACATATACTGGATTTGGTTTTGGTTACTTTTTGTTAAAGGTCAAGTCCACCATGAACTTACAATTTTTTTCTATTGGCGGGACAGATTTAAATTAAATTTGGTAGGATGATTGATGAATAAAGACTCTTGACCTGATTAGATTTTGGTGACTTTGGATTAAAGCTCAACGTCACTACGGAACGTTTATTTTTTTCCTTCGTGCATTACGCTGTTGTTGACACGATATCTTCAGCTTAGTTGGACGGATTTCATTTAAAATTTGTGTGTAGCTTGACTAGCACAATTTCGCGATCTGATTAAATAAGATATTTAAGCAACGAGAATTTTATTTTTACTATAAACACAATAAATATGACATGATCTACCCACTTAAACCAACGTTGTCACAGATCTGCCCGCAGTGCATGCTAGATAAATAAATACATAAATAAATAAATAAATAAATAGATAAATAAATACCATAAAAATGTTTCAGACACCTTGGTGTAGTCGTCCAATGCGCACAGTACTTTAATACGAAACTTCACGGTGACAAAGACATAGCGCCCAAAACGCGTACAGTGCCGTGAAATGCTGATTCACCAGAGAAGAACGCACACAGCGTCCCAGACACGCACAGTACCTTGACAAGCAGACTCGTAGCACGCTAACTTGGACAGCGACTGTTCAAAACCGATAGCGCATTGCGATATGCGACGCGTTGTTACGGCCTCAATGCAACTGACGTATAATTACAAACTGGCCGATGGACGTCCACGTATCCAGAAAACTGCATCAAGAGTCCCACAGCATTGCCTTCACGACTACCAGGAGCACACGGTCAGGTGCTACAAGTATACATTTACCTCACTTTTACCATTCATATAGCATTTCACTATATAGGCATGCAAAACAATTAACTCGAAGCCGGTTACAACTAATGGACCATACACATCGAAAGCCCAACCAATGTTCTCGGACAGTTTCTGACAGATAATGTGTTCGCGATGTGCCTAGGAAACCATGCCAGGCATTCATGTCTCAAGACTCACAAAATCACATGTCACAATTGGCATATCTTCAAGCTAAACGGCTTAGCAAAGAAACCATTTTAAACGAATTTCCTTAAAAAATCACGAGTTGCCCTATGTTTTGCTTACATTCTATAACCAGACACTAGCTAGATTAATCAACACAGAAGGCAATAAATACCTGATATCTTCTTCACAAGAGTTTATATTTACATCCTTCACATAACTATTCTGTCGAATAATCATACAACCCTGAATCTCCCTTTAAAATATCATATTTAGACAGGTATAATTCTTCATATTAAATAACCAACAAAAGTTTTTTGTCATATTTGACACATGCCCCTTCTTAAGATTTTTACCTAGTAAAATCTCAGTAATTTTCCCTTTAAAGACATTCATAGAATAGGTGATTTACATTGCATACAACTATTTTGCAAATATTCACAACCAACATTTAACCATATACGATTATATTCTACTCAAATATCGCGACCAGGGATGTCTTGAAACACAACACTGTATAGCTGCAACAAGAACGACCATCTCAGGTTACGATCATTAGTATGTTTTGCCAAATTCAGTAACACCAACGCCCTATGATCCGTACGCAAAATAAACGGCTTCCCTATCAAGTAAACCTTAAACTTATCCACTACCCATACGATAGCTAAGCATTCACGCTCATATATTGAGTACCTTTGCTGTCGGGGAAATAACCTCTTACTAGCGTAAGCTACGGATGCTAATATACATCTTGTTCTTGTAATAAAACTGCACCTAGGCATATGCAAGACGCATCGGTCCTCAACACAAAATCCTTGTCTACTTCTGGCAGTTTAAATACTGGTTTCTTTGTCAACATCTGTTTCAGTCTATTAAATTCCTCTATGGCATGAACATTCCACTGAAGCTTAAATGGTAACTCGGCTTTTGACAAATCAGTGAGAGGTGCCGCGATGCTCGCAAGATTCGGGCAAAACTGCCTATAGTAGTTAGCCTAAGAACGAACGAAGCTGACTTCTATTTTCCGGCTTAAATGAATCTTTGACCATTGACCTTATTTGAACTAAAGAACAGCATTCACGAAGTTGAATAACTCCCATCACCACGTCACATACTAATGTATCTAAGCATAACGCTTCTATCTCACCAACAAACAATGGACATTCCAACTGAACCTTAGCTACCCATGCGTAATTGGATGAGTCATTTATCATGAAGTACTTTCTTCTTTCACCTGTCCACTGATCGTCTCTCACAAGAATGAATAAACACTGTTGTACAATCTGTATCCTTCACAATTTATACTGGGATAGTTTTCCTGGTTGAATATCTAACCTTTGCAGCAACTTTGAATCTATGTCATGACATGCAAGAGACCTTAGTCATGCAATACGCTCGATATTTCCTTCACAAGATCTAACACCATTCTCAGAAGGGGCCATACTTCCAAAAACCTGCTTTCTATTTGGACATCAGTCCTTGATGTGCCCTAATTGACCACAACCAAAAGAACTGTCTAGAATTTGATGAATTACTAGAACCTTGATCCGATCTATTTCTTTTAAAAGACCTGTTTTCTTTAGGTTTATTGTTAAGTTTATTTCCTCTGTATTTGCCTTTCTGAATGTTTTGACTAGAGTTTTGATACGACCGTTTATGAGCTGGATCGTACAGGACGGTTACATTAACCATGCTTTCCATACTTCCAACCTTATGTTCGCGAATGAAGTAACTAACTCAGGATCTGAGTTTTGCAAACAATGTTCTCTAACGATAAGGTCTTACAAGCTTTCGAAGCTTTGTTCGACTTCAGCAAGCTCCACCCAACGTTCAAAATAATTTAAACTTTGAGCTGCAAACTGAGAAAAACTCTCATATTTCCTTTGCCTGAAACTGTTAAATTTGTTTTTGAACCCTTCTTCCTCTAATTGGAATCTTTGAACCAATGCCTCTTTCAACTTCGTGTAGTTGTTTACATGCTCATCAGGAAGTCTAGCATAAATTTCTAGAGCCTTCCCTTCAAGTAACGCACCTAAGAAGATACACCAACTATCACGAGACCAACGCCGAGCTGTAACATAGCGTTCAAGCCTGAGAATATTAGAGTCGATGTCATCCTAACCACAATTAAATTTTGGAAGTTTTAGTAAAACTCCATTTGAACTGTATTGCTGAATTATGACATCAACTTGAGAAACTCTAGCTAATTCTAACTGCAATTCACGGTCTCTAACTGCAATTCACGGTCTCTAAGTTGCATGTTTAACATGGCTTTCTCATGTTCAAGTTGTTCTCTCTCTACCGCCAAAGCTGAAACTCTCGGCATCATCCTTTGGCGTTGCCATACCTAGTGTTTCACACCACTTAAGCACAAGCTTCGCACAGGCTTAAGCAACAGCACACCGTCACCAGCTAAACCAAATTAGGGCAACAACTAGCCCACGCTTACCAATAGACCATTAATAAATACAGCAGTCCCAAGAATAACCTAAGTCACAGACTAACAGAACCAGGCAAAAACACGTACCTGACTAGTTAAACCAATCAAGATATCTGCCAGACTAATCACCAGCTGACAATAGCAAATTCCCAGACAAGTCAATACAACCATATATGTCACAACTAAGCCTTATGCCAACACCACTAGTTATGAACAGGTCATCGGACTAACCAATGTTTTAGATAAAGTCACAGGCAAGTTCCTAAGCAAGAAAAAATATCTGATAATACCCTAAATCACGAGATGCAATATTCAAATCATCGGCTATCACACATATACACCTCACATGCCACACTTGCATGTATAAACCAAGCTGGTCTTCCGATAGCACACAAAACAGGACTAAACTATAATCCACATACATTTAGTCAACGATATGCACTGCGCCAATATTTTTTTGAATATAATCGCACACATCAATGGTTGCACACAACATCCGCCACCATATATATATATATATATATATATATATATATATATATATATATATATATATATATATATATATATATATATATATATATATATATAAGATATCAGTGTCTGGCCGTTATAGACGTGCGGAGCACGTATGTTCCTCCACTCAAAACCTTTTCAGTGCACCTGGTTATTAACGCAATAATGATTTAAACTCTCGTATTGATTTCACCTTTAAATACTAACAATGTTCAACTAAGGTGCACACTTTCATATCTGTGGCACTGTTATCGTGGAAGCAAGCGCACATGTACATTTTAGCGCAAAACAACCCAGTTTTGTTTCACTTCCCCATAGAGCTACACGTCATACCTTTCAGGACTCCTACCATTATAACAGTGACACACCCTTATCGTGTACACTTTATCGTGAAGCAGCCCGATTCCTTTTCACTTCCCCAAGTAATTCCGCTTCACTTGAAAAAGAATACCTGATCAAAAATGTTAAGGTGACTCTGAAGAAGTGCTCCGCTCTATTTCCGTTCTATTTGACAACACAGTGATTTGATACTTGACTACAAGTTCATAAAAGCAAGTCTTCACTTCAATGACCTTATAGCAAAATCACTCTAGCTTAAAAAAATACCAATAATAAGGGCGGAGGGGGGGGGGGCGGGGTGGCTAAGACTGATCCTCAGGTCAACATTGGTTAACTTTGATCAATAGGCAGTAACTTCTGAATGTTTTTTAAGAAGGGGGATAGGGTCGCACGCCTTTCCAGTTTATTGCAATAAGTAAATTGATCGAAACCCTTTTTACTTGCGGCTAAGACACAAAGACAACTGTCATATTTTTATAAAACAGGGCGACCTAACGCTGAAGGGATACACAGCTTCTCTAAAAAAACATTTACTGTGGATCGTCCCTTAAACACTGACTGAAGGAGACGCATATTCTTAACTAGACCGTTTTCACTACCGAGTAGCGAAAGTTACACTTGGGGGCACAAAAAATACGATTCTGAACTCTGAAAATTCAGAACTGACCATGAACAAGTAGGTGAAGTTACCTCTTCCATTATCTTCTCTTTTAGGCCCAAACGGTAGAAAATAGCTTAAATCGCAATACCTCTAACCGTCTTTGGAACTTCAAGATTTTGACTTTGACCATGGCAGAAATGGTCAAGATCACTGAAGTATCTCTTGCATAACGCTGTTTAGACTGAAAGGGTCGAAATAACCTCAAACTAGATTTATCGCTACCCCTTTTCAAGACAGTGGTCAGCTTCCGATGTTTCACCGTCACCGTGTCTGAGGTGGTCAAGTTACCGAGATACCTCTTACATAGAGTCTTTTTGGCCCAAAAAGTCGGAAATGAGCTCAAAGTCGCTCTATCTCTAACGGTTTTCGAGATAATAGTCAACTTCCGGTTTTTGACCTTGAGCGAGGTACCTCTTATGTAATTTTGATTAGGCCCAAAGGGTCGAAAACGAGCTCAAAATCGCTGTATCTCTAACCGTTTTCGTGATAATAGTCAGCTTCCGGATTTTTGATTTTGAGCGTGACTAAGAAGGTCAAGGTCACCGAGGAACCACTTATGTAACGTTGCTTAGGCCCAAAGGGACGAAAATGAGCTCAAGATCGCTGTATCTCTAACCGTTTTCAAGATGATCCGGGTTTTTGACCTGAGTGTGAACCAGAAGGTCAAGGTCACCGAGGTACCTCTTACATAATGTTGTTTAGGCTCAAAGGGTCCAAATGAGCTCAAAATCTCCAACCGTTTTCAAGATAATAGTCAACTTCCGATTTTTTACCTTGACCATGACCCAGAAGGTCAAGGTCACTGAAGAACCTCTTATGTAACGTTGTTTAGGCCCTAAGGGTCGAAAACTGTTTTCGAGACAAGTCGGGATGTTGTTAAAGACACGTGAGGTCGCGTGACCTTTGACCTTGACCTTCAGGATCCAGATAAAGGATAGAATTTTACTTCCTACTGAGAACGTTTTATGTGTTCACACTGGGATTTTAGCGCCTTTATGGGTACTTTTTGTGATTTATAGGCGTTTTAAAAAATATTTTGATCTCATTTTGACCTTAACTTCTGAGGTTCAAGGTACAAATATTCTGCGGGTTTCACGACAACTCATTACCTTCTATGTCTCCGCCAAATACCGCGTTTCTACGACAAACCCTGTAGGAGGAGTTTTCTGGAAACCGCTTTGAGGTAAAAAAAAACTTTGACCTCAATTTGTTTTTACCTTCAAGGCAAAAAAAAAATTGCGGATTTGACGACAACTCATCACACTCTGTCTCTGTGCCAGATTTGGTCGTCCTACGTCAAATAGCGTGGGAGGAGTTTTCTGGAAAACTCCGAGACTGAAAAAAGAGAAGAAAAAAGGAAAAAAGAGCAGAAATGTCGAGAAAAACTACAAACTTATACCCATTTTTATACCGCTCAACAAGCGGCTATTTCTATTTTTGCGTGTGAGCGATCTGAAAGCCAACACAGCAATGATCAGTTAGTTGTGCACTGCATCTCCTGTAGGAAGTCACGTGCGACAGTTAATTCAGCTTGCACACACACTGCAATCGCTCTCATTGTGGAGAGTCGGGTGATCAATACGCCTAAGCTGAACGCATAACGTTGTACAGTTCCTTTAAATGCGAAAGCAAAGCATTTATCAGCCTTATAAAGGGCGTAAATGGCAAAATTTCAATGTCCATTTTTGCATAATAAATGCTAACAAATTTTTCATAAAAATTAAGCTGGACCAACTACAATGCTATGTTATGTCTCTACCAAATTTGGTCGTCCTAGCCTTAGAAATTTCAGAGGAGTTCGAGTGACAAGGTTTTCAAATTTAAAATTTCATTGTCCATTTTTGCATATAAAATGCTAATAAATTTCTAAAAAATTGAGCTGGACCAATTAGACATGCTATACTATGTCTCTGCCAAATTTGGTCTTCCTATCCCTAGCCGTCTACAAGGTTTTGGCGGGAAAAAAGGGAAACAGACGGAAGCACCTTACCTAGTCGTACGATTTCAATAAACTAGGGCATTGAAAATTCCCAAGTGTAATAACGCTTTCTTATAACAACAGGCCTTCACTTTGCAATGCCTCTTGCTTCAAACACATTGATCGATTTCCAACATACAAAGCTTTGTTGACATGTGTTGCTAAATAGGTCACCGCCTGCCTTCTATTTGTGGCTTGCTTTGAGAAAGTACATGCACAACGGCAAAAAAAACAATATGGTCACATCTACCTGTTTCTGAGTGTGTTTCAGAGTGGGCGGAAGGGAGGAGAGAAAGAGGAGGGGAAAGGAGGGGAAAAGGAGGCGGTAAAAGGGAGACACTAAATTAAATAACTGCTCTACAGATTTCACAGATATATCTCAAAATATATGCCAAAATACTACCACTATCTGCACCGAAAAATATATCTCACTATATTTCCAGACCACGGCTTAAATGCTTCTTCTGGCAGGCTCGCCACGTTGTCACGAATGTGAATCTTATGTTAGGCCAAATAAGCACATGAGTGGCCGCGTCAAAGAAACACAGTTAAAAGGCAGATATTTAAACAACGAGAATTTTATTTATTCTATAAACACAATAAATATGACAAAATCTACCCACTTTTACCAACGTTATCACAGACCTTCCCACAGTACATGCTAGATAAATAAATAAATACATAAATAAATAAATAGATAAATTAATACCCCAGTGATGTCCCGAAGGCTCGTTCCATACGAAGTCGTGTAACTGAATGTCTCTAGTCCGGCAGATATCAATGGTGTTCTAGATCAGAGCTATTGCGTTGGGTGCACTTGAAACTGATGTAATGCCGTCATCAACGTAAAAGTTTTTTTGATGAAACTAGATGCTTCCTTACCATATCTGACCTCTTCCACTTGTGATGCTTTATTCAGAGGAATGTCCGCACAGTTTGGTGATGATTATGTGCTAAAACCAATCAATTACTACAGAGGCACCGTCTATGAGGTTACCTGTAAAACTATCGACAACCACAGAGGCAAACTTATATTATGCACAGATTTATTATGTTCGGATTCGGTTATATTCGAAAATAGAATAGAGGTTGCCTCATCTTTAAGTTCTACTGAAGTTCAGATCTTTGTATTTTTGTATGTAAGGAAAGTTAAAGCTTTTTTTAAAGAAAAACTTTATCTATGAAAACTCTGTCTGTGCATAAAAATATCATGAGGCTTCTTCAAAATTCATGGTAGGTCTGAGCAAGTACTAGAACTATTTAAAAATTTAACGTTATGTATAGTTTCTTGAGGCTGTATTCAAATTAATGAAAAAAATATGGAAATTTGGTTTTATGAGAAGAAGATAAGGCAATATATTGCAGGGTGCAGAGAGTTATAATCATCCATGAAAACGTGCATTTATGAGAGCTTTAGAAACATTATTGCTGTGAAGTGAATTGTAGTTTTTGGAAGTTCATGGCAATGTTTGGTAAATATGAAAAATTGAATAAAAACTGCTTCTCGATTTATTCAAATATTTCGAGCAGTGAGCAAGTTTGGTTTATTTTAAAGCTTAGTAGCAAACTTTTCCACCACAGACTCATCACTTTGAAAACTGCTTTTCAATATCGGTATATAGTTCTCTGATGTCGGCATTAAACAGGAAAGAAATTCAGGTAAGAGTTATGTGCCATTTTAAAAATATGCTAAAATAGATGGAGAATGACCCCTAGGCAACCAAGATATGGCTAGGGAAACAAATAAATGCGATATAAACTTTGTAAAATAAATTTAGTTTAATATATTTGTATCTTGCACAAATGCTGCATTTATTATCCAAAGGGATATTCTTTTGAAAAAAATGAACATAGGTGTATTTACAAGCGAAACTAAGCTAAGGTCAACGTGTTTATTTGCTGTATGTATGTATGTATGTATGCATCTGGCTCAGTTTATGTACGCAAATATTCATATGACTCATTTATAATAATAATAATAATAATAATAATAATAATAATAATAATAATAATAATAATAATAATAATAATAATAATAATAATAATAATAATAATAATAATAATAATAATAATAATAATAATAATAATAATAATAATAAAAACAACAATAACAATAATAACAATAATAATAATAATTATAATAATTGATCCCCTCCTTCTGTCGATCACCCGTAGCACCCGCTCGTTTTAGCCTCTCGCACCCAACCAAGTTAGCAAAGTGGAATTTCGCCGTCAGTGTTTCTGTGTCGAACTCACTCATCACTTCTGTCGTGTCCGAAGCGCTACATAATTTTTGGCAACTATTTCCGCTTGCTACACGCTACAACATCACCAAACTGTTACATACCTGCTTCCCCACACATGTGTTCCTCCATGGTTCAAAATACTTTTTCGCAACATTGTGTGATGGTTCCTGAGCTATTTCCGCTCCCTCACACACCTGTTCGCGCGCCTTGTTGCATTGTGCATGATGGTGCTGGCCGTGCTGTGGGACCGTGTGCTCCGTCGCCCCTCCCCCACCTCCCCGCCCCGTTACACACCTGTTCTCACACGATGCGCGTCTGCCTGATGTTTAACTGACAAGGCCCTTAAAAAACGAAGCACCCATGTACCTACGCGAGCTGCTGGTACACTATCAGTCAATCAGAGCAATACGATCCTCTGCTGCTTGTACACTTGTTTTTCCACACCGAAAACTGAAATACGTCAACACACATTCATTTTTGCAGTTCTTACTATGTGGAACCTATTTCCTATTCATATAAAATTGTCGGAGTCAACAAATACTTTTAAAAAGAAACTAAAATTATTTCAAAATGTGGTCTTGCCAGAAAAGCGCTTTATAAGAACCCACAGATAGATAGATAGATAGATAGATAGATAGATTAAAAGTTAAATACTGTTGTATCGATTATTTGCTCAGTCATGCAAGGTGTTGTAAAGTATTGAAACGGTAAACCTTGAGACCTTTTCTATTTTTAGAAACGCAATGCCCTTGTTTGCTAAAATGTAAGCTTTGCCGGCTCTTGTTTAACTGGCAATGTAAAATATGAATAATATGAGACAATTTCTTGAGAGTTGTTATATTGCCACTAATTAAGGTTTTAAACGACTGCTTATTTGCTATTTATGTTTATTTCAATTTGGTACAATATTAAAGACACTTTTATTTTACCCCTCCCTCAACGTCTTTGATACTGCTTCATTCTACAAAGGTCTTAAATTCGGCAAATAACAGGGCGGCACATAACTAGATGGGTGAAGATTTTTTAAGAGAGCTTATTCTTGCGAAATGTATCAAAGTATTTGGTATAAATAAATAGAAGACTTGTTTATTTTTGTAGGAATTCGGGTATAAAATCACAGCATCTGTTATGGTTTGGCTTACAAATAAGTCATGCAAAGGAATAGAAACATGCGTTTTATACTCCAAAAAAAAACGCACACTCTTAGCAGCACTGACATTGACTATATGCCTATTGTGATTGGTATCTATTTATTGTTTATTAACTTTTTCATGTTTTCATATGACTTCACTTACGGCCGCTCGTGCGCAATGATTGGTTGTCGGCGTTTAACTTGGAGCAGAAGATAACAGACAATAACAATTAATTTTTGCAGCAAAATTGTATACATACTGTTAGCAAGCTTAAATACAAGAGTTGCAAGGAAAAATCGATTTATCTTTAAGTGGCTGTCTATAACATGTGTTTCAAAGTTTTGACATCGCCAATCAGGCAACAATTAGCTCGGGCATTCGGGTGGAATGTACAATGAGTCGAGTCAATTTCAAATTTCGATTTGAAAGTTGTTCACTAACCAATTGATTTTATCAGAATATTTCCAAATTTGGAACAAAAAACGCTAAATAAGTGTGTTTTTGTTGTTGCCTCATTAATCTCCCTCATCATAATGAAACCGCCAGGGGCTTAGCATGAACATATAATCTCGGACTGGTTCACATTACGCAACTTGTGTGAATTAGAGCTAACTTAAACGTGCATAATTCACGACGGCAAAATCATGGCAGCCTGATTAACATTCAAAGAAATTATACGGTTCTCAAAAGAAATTGTTTTAAGATAGCATCTTTGAACTGCCAGTCGCTACCCCCAAAGTCTGATTTAATGAAAGATCTTATCGTTGAAAATGACAGTCAAATACTATTTTTGACTGTAACGTGGTTAAAACCAGGGAACGAATTCCATGTAAAAAACGCTTGTCCAAATGGATATTCTTTCTTCAACAATCCACGCCCAACTCGTGGTGGCGGTGTAGGTATTATCACTAGGTGATAATTGAGAACAATTTCAGATCTTTTAAATTCCAAATAATAGAGACTGACCTAAATGGTGAGACAGTGCTCTTTTCAGTCGTTTACCAACAAAAACAAAATCACATTTTATCAGTGAATTTTACGAATACATCGAACCGTTAGCAATGAAAAATCAGACTTTAGTCATCTGCGGTGACTGTAATATCCACTGGGATTCAAAATACGATTATGAAAACAATAAGTTCTTTGTTTTATTAGGTATTCGGTCTTAAACAACATATTGAAGCAGAAACCCACATACAAGCTCACACAATTGACTTTGTCATTTCAAAAATGACAAAAACATAGTATCTCATTGCAGTGTCGGCGACTTTTTGTCTGATCATGCAGTCATAACTACATATTTAAAAATCGAAAAATGGAACTGCCCGAAGAATATTATTAAATACCGCCAGTTAAAAAAGATTGACAGTATGAAATTCAAATCGATTATCTTAAGCTCTGAATTAGTATCCTAACCAAGTTAAAATTTGAACGATCTTGTGACTCAGTATAACAAAGTTTTCAGGAAACTCATTGATAAATACGCACCGGAAAAAAAACGAAAATAATACTTGATAGACCCCATTACCATGGGTGAACACGGAATTCATAGAAGCTAAACAAACGCGTAGAATGCGCGAAAAAGCTTGGAGAAAAAACAAAAAATCAAAAGGATCAGTAGAATGTCGCCAAAAGTACAATGAGGCCAGAAATAACGTTGTAAAGACTGAAAAACAAAGCAAAAGCAAACCACTATTCCGAAAAAATTGAAAATTGTCAAGCAGACCAGAAAAACTGTTTGCAATCCTAAATGAGATGCCTCAAAATAAACAACTAAATCAGCTGCCTGAGCACGAGTCAAGTGTGATGTTAGCGAACGAATTTAGTAACTTTTTGTGGATAAAATTGACCAAATTAGGATAAATCTATCAAACACTGAGTGCAATTATCATCCTTCTCAGAGCCAGAGCCAAATATGACCATGGATATGCTAAAAAGTGATCACATGTCTCAACAATGCCACATGCGACTTGGACCCTATCCCTACTCCACTACTCAAGAGCTGTCTTGAACCATTACTTCCAACCATTGCCGAAATCACGAATATTTCACTCACAAGCGGTGTTTTCCCAGACGCCCTTAAGGAAGCCATTGTGAGAACTAAACTGAAAAAGCCAAATTTAGACACAACACTTTCAAAAATTACAGGCTGGTCTCCAACATCAGTTTTCTGGCTAAAATTATCGAAAAGTGTGACAATTGACAAACCGCATGGATATGGCAGAAATGCATGAAACAAACCAATCGGCATCCCGCGTTGGTTTCAGCACCGCTCAGCTCTTGTCAGGATAATCAATGATATTCTGTGTGAATTGGACAAACGCCGCGGAGTAATTTTAGTTCTACTAGATCTCTCCGCGGCGTTTGACACCAATGACCACGAAATCCTCACCGAACGCCTTAAGTCCAGTATCGGAATACAAGGAAAAGCACTGGAATGGTTTACTAGCTACCATAGCGGACGAAATCAACGTGTGGTTGTCGAAAATGCAATCTCCGAAACCGTTACCCTTCGCTATAGCGGTCCACAGGGATCACTCATGGGTGCCGAGGACTATAAAGTGTACACTCTACCCGTAGGAGATATTATACGACGACATGCATTGGAGTTTAAAATATATGTCGATGACACCCAGCTTAACACTTCTTTTCGTCTAAACGATGCAATTAGGAGGACAGAGGACTGTGTCTATGAGATAAAAGACCGGATGACCTGCAATAAACTAAAACTGAACGCTGAAAAAAACAGAGGTTCTGTTCATCAAACCTAAAACTAATGTGTCACCCATATCCAAACCAATTACCATTGACAGTTCGATAGTGAAACCTACCAAATTCGCGCGTAATATTGGCGTAATCTTCGATGACTCCTTGACGATGCAAGAACATATATCGTCTGTATGCCAATCTTGGATGTTTCACCTTAGAAACATTTCGGCAATACGTCGTTATATAACTAGGGAAGCATGTGAATCACTCGTTCATGCAATGGTAACGTCCCGAATTGATTACGCCAATGCAACACTGCTAGGGCTACCACAAACAGAACTTGGCAGATTACAAAGAATACAAAACATGGCAGCCAGAATTATCCTTTAACAACCTAAACATGACCACGTAACACCGAGGCCTCGTTCTTTGCGCTGGCTACCAGTGGGCAGTAGGATAATTTTCAAAACGCTTATGCTCGTATTCAAATGTATACACAGGAAAGCCCCTCAATATCTACAAGAACTTATTGTTCTCCACCAACCATCTCGCAGTTTGCAGTCTGGAGACGGGCATATGCTCTTAAAAGTTCCACGCTCAAGCACGGTACGATACGGCCAACGGATATTCAGTTGCAGAGGACCGCCACTCTGGAATCAATTGCCAGAGGAAATCCGAGTAGAAACTTTGTTTGAAAGATTTAAGAAACGGTTAAAGACCCATCTCTTTGCATTAGCTTTTAATTGACTTTTCATTTTTTAGTACAAACTTACTTTCCAGTATTATCTATTTTGCAGTATTTATTAGATATATGTGATAGTCAGATGTCGTTTACAATTTTTAATTTTAGTTTTATAATTTTCTTTCTCATTAATCGTATCTGATTTGTAATGGTGTCATCGAATACTTCTGTAGATTTTGGCACCTTAAATCCGTTACTATATACTATATAATTATGAAGAATTGGCATGGGGGAGGGAAAGGCTGCTAGGGGGATTTGTGTCTACGGGTATCTGTCGGCCCTGTGGGATCGTATTATACTAGACTCCTACTTGTATTAAGCAATCTCTATCTGAATTATAAATTTATATATATATAATATGAATAATAAATTATGGCCTTCAATAGACTGAAGGTTACTGCGCACTCACTAAACGATATATAATTTTGCCTTTCAAATGCTCCGGCTCAACCAGGCTGACATTTCACCACCGTATCGCCTGTCCCACGAGACTTCCTTTTTCATAATGGAGGCAGAAGAAATAAGGTCTCTTGAAAGCGGTGTGCAAATTTTATTCTTAAATTGTGTAAATATTCCTCTATGCTGTTAATAAATATAGTTAGTTTTCGTACATTTGTTCACCACAACACCGACAATAATAGTGTCTTATAAAGCATTGATAAACATATAAAAACATGCTTTTTCATATTTTGCTGACTTCGCAAACACAAGCTTCGGTTTGTAAACGAAATGTTAAGCGGTTTCAGTATTGTATTAAGCAACAGAATTTTGATCAAATATTGACAAATAGAAAGTTATTTGAAAAAGTAAATAAAAAGATAAGTGTTCGAAAGTAAAAGTGGTGTGAGTTATTCAAGTTTTTCTGTTCTTAAAATACTCTGATATTCCTAGAGTGTTTGATAAATGATTTTGCCATTCTATGGCTTTAGGGCCTACTTAACAGTCAATGGTGCTTTCATTTGCGCCTCAGATCAAGATTATGTAAATATTACAAGAGTGGTGTTTTAGTGCACTTCTTGCGTAGCCCCATAAGTCTTTCAACTGTTCTTTGTGACTTCACATTAGGGATGATACGGTGCACCGAGAACCGAGAGCCGAATATTTCCAAGGTGTACCGAAACATGTACCAAATTTTCGGGTTTGTTCTTTTTTTGTGTTTTTGCAATCTATACGTTATATTGTCCAAATTGTTTTGTTTGAAAATGAAAACTGCATTAAATAAACAGTATGTCACATCGACATTTTCTCCAAGCAATAGATGGTTGCCCTTTGCATTTTTGGTACACCTGCATACATATCCGCAAGTTCAATTTTGCCAATAGCAAAACTGATCATAGTCTTTGTTTGCGAAATGTTAGAATAACTCACTTGCATCGTTTTTAACTGATGCTGAATGGCCGAATATTTAAAGCAAGCATGATTCTAAGTTTTCTAAATCCGCCTTGTTTGCCAATCAAAACATTTTAAGTCTAGATGGAAAACGTTCATATATAAAAGTTTCAAGTGACGTTTTGTCAACGTCCTACGTAATTGAGTAAGAAGGGCTTCGGAACCTGTACAATAAAGTCTCAGTTTATTTACCGCAGACGGAACCGTGAAGGGTGTTGCTTATACAGAGACAAAATGGGGGTTGCTTTTGGGAGCAATAATAACAAGTGGGATAATAAACAGATTCCGCTATTACGGTTCCTCCTTAGCTGGATGTGTTACGTATCGGTGGTTAACTGTCATTATTAATAAATGTAATACTGTATTAATAATAAATGTAATACTGCATTGCCAACGTCGGAAGATGTAGAACCTAACCACTTCAGCTAAAGCAAAACAAATTATTGAAAGATTTCTTACAATAATTAAAGTTGTATATTCCTCTTCAAATGAGCACAAATTGATAAGTGTAACGGTTCATTGATGCAAACTGTCAACATTGAAAAAGAGTGAGCAATGATCGTTTTTACGCAGCATTTTTTGTTAAGTTAATCTTAATTTAAGCGATCTTAGCTTCTGTAAGCTATCCCTATTATTGGTTGAGATTTAAACTGAAAAGTGTTGATACTTGTAAAGTGTTTTGTCCAAAATCTGTTCAAAAAGAAAGGAAAGTAAACAAACTGAACACAACTTCAAAGTGAACCGAACAGAAAAAAATTGGGCTAAAGGTCCAACATAATCCTTGCAAATTCATAGTCCTTCACAATGCAAGAGCGCTCTTGTTTTTATCGCCTACTTTTAGAAAATAGACATTTCATATATATTTCATATATATTTTAAAACAATTAGTGACTAATTGTACATAAGAATGGTGGGCATGGCGTGCAAGGAATGTCGATTTCCCTTTACAACTTTCCAAAGCCTTTCTCTCGACAGTTATTCAACTCCGTTCTCCAGACGTCTAGCCAGCGTCTATTCTCCGACGTCTCTCAATCGAAATAGACGTTGTTTAATAACAAACGGGGTGGGCGGGGATTGTGGGTGAGTTTGGTCAATTAGGTTGTAAACAGTGTAAAAGCTTCGGTCATATAAGGAGTGTAATGTCAAGCCATTAGATCAAACAGCTAATATCCAAAGTCTCCTTTACATTCGGACGACTGTCAAATCAGCTTTGGAACAGCTACGATGCAATACTGCACAAGAGAATTAACGTGCATAAGGCCGTTGTTCTGTCGTCCCAACTGTACGACTGGAAAACATGAACCACATACAGGAATTAGATACTCCTGCTTGAATAATTTCATATGCCATCTATTCGCCGTAAATGTAACATCCGTTTGCAAGACAGTGTTCCCAACTCTGTTGTACTATAGAAGTGTTGAATTACCACCATCGAGACACACATAATAAAATGGCAGCTGTGCTTGTTCAGACATCTCAGTCCTTACCATCTGACGTCCTCTTTCACTGAAGCACTTGTAACAGAAAATCTCTCTCCAGCATAAGACTCTTAGTGCACGTGAGCGACCATCGATCCACAAACGTGCATTCGCCGTAACGATGGGAGATCCAAAAACAACAAAACTGAAATTTATTTTTCTTTTCGATTCTCTTATTTTTTGTCAAGCGTTTCCGACGCTTTTACCACATTGCAATTATTTTTGAAATTATTTCTATTTTTTTTAATTTAGGTTGTGTTTTGTTTGTAGACAACGGAAGGGGCATCCCAATCAGGATTAAATACATTTTTACAAACGGTAAGACATACAGCAAACCTAATACATTTTAAACTAAAAGACGCAGCCCACTCATCAAATAACGTAACTGAAATGTGTTTGTAACTTTCCTTTTTAGCTTTGTTAAACGGAATCACAATTAATGCCACCACTTAAAAGGAGCACTTTTCGGAAGTCCGTTTTAGGCTGGCTTAATTACATAAGCCCCCACAAATAGCAATACGCCTAGAAATCAGACCAGTTGGGTTAATCACGTGGTCATGTTAAAAGAGTTCTGGGGTTAATCACGTGGTCATGTTAAAAGAGTTCGGGTATATATATATATATATATATATATATATATATATATATATATATATATATATATATATATATATATATATATATATATATATATATAAATATATATATATATATATATATATATATATATATATATATATATATATATATATTTATATGATATTCTTGCGTAGTTGGACCGTCCACTAGGCTGGAAATTCCGGATCATGGGAGCGTGGAAGCGACACCCATAGTACAAGGTGATGAAAGTGAAGATCAAGAAATAGCTATCGCACATCCATCCAGCAACCATTGGCGAGTTAATCCGCCAACCAATATCGACATCACAGACGTTATTGATTTAACGACAAAACCAGGCAGAACAGCTGGGATGTATTTCCCTGACGATAAAGTTGCTAAAGGCATCGAAGTTTTAAAAGAATATCAAGTCATCTTAAAAAGTCATAGCAGGGGTCCAGTGCAGCAAGATCTTCAAGTTGGCTTAATTGTTTTCCCATTTGGCAATTGTCGACATGCTGTGCTTGTTAAAATATGGGCAGGGTGCTTTGAAATTGTAGACAGCACCAAACTGGAGAACAGGATAGATGGCTATGAACAAAAAATCATTCAAAGTGTAGAAAGCGAACTGCTTAAATATTTGGACTTGCCAAGGGAAAAATATCTTGTTATTAAAAAATGTGCGGACTGTGCACACTGTGTTATTTATTCGCTGGCCACCCTGCTCAGTGAAATCGTCAATAATGGAGAGCTTCCCTGTGAAATGGTCAGTCTTAGCGACAGGCACCATTGTGTATTTGTCACAATCATGTTCAACCACATTTTGGAGATCTGCAAAACTGGGGTGAGGTTTTAACAGTTTTAAAAGTTTTAAAAGAACATTGCTGAGATTAAATTTGATAGGATATAGAATTACAAAAACATGAAATTATTTTTTAAAATGTTTTAACTCGATAAAATTGGTCGAGGCTTGTTATTATGAGGAAAGCCAAATGTTAATGCAGCAAGACTTATGGACTGAACAAGACATTTGTCCTGTTAAGCTTTATTTTTTATTTTCACTGGACTTTCATAAAAGTTTTAATGGAGTAATTTGTTTTCAGACAGCTTCAGGAGCTTCGAGGAACGTGCTGGAGGAGGAAAGAAGATATCTGTCTGAAACGGCTTCATTTGTTTCAAAATTGGTCAGTTATCTATTGCGCTCTTAAATATTCAAGACACATTAACATAAGAACTTCAGAACATGAGTACTTCTTAATATATAATATAATGCTAAAAAAACGTTCAGTAGTTATTCCATAATTTTTATTGAGATAAAAAGTTTTCGTGCCGTCGGGGTCACAAATTTTAACCAACAATGTAAAAGTATCACTGACCGAAAATAACAGTCCTGACAAAATAACTGGAAAATTAGTGAAAATGATTATTTAAGCTTCAAAATTTCAGGACCTATCTCGATTCCTCTATAAAGCGACTTTACTGTCGTCTTCACAACGTCTTTCTTCTGACGTCATTCAAAGTCGGGCTATAAACATTGTTTCGACTTCAATGAACAACCAGTTCCACGTCTATCCAACGTCGCGATTTGCTTGATTGGTTGCCTTAGACTCATTTCGTTTAATATTTCAATTGGTAAAATACTTGCCAATTTATGGTAATTATTTTTATTATTTGGAATAAAGATTCAGAGATATTTATCCTTTTCAAATGTGCAGCAGAAATTGATTTGTTAAATATCTTCAAAAATACTGTAAGCCAGCTGTCAAGAAAAAACAGACTCCGCAGTAGTAATAACAACTGAATTTAAGGAAATTTTTACGAATTGCAATTATTTGTTTACCAGAGAGGAGGACAGCACGGCATTTGCCAGCTTTATTTACCACACAAGCTTGTTCCTTAAAATTAGATTTGCATAGTGGGGCCGTATTATAAGACCGAAGATATGTCCGTGTAGAGACGGAGGGAGTGGGGCAGGCCTGAGGTTAGATATCTTTCCATCCGCCTTTGTGTATCAATATTAATTAAAACAGATGCAAAGTCACTTTTTGGGTATATCTTTCATTTTTCAGGCTGAATACGAAACCACAAAAGCGCGTCTCATAAACTCACCAGATGTGGAAGCAATCGACCAGGTTTGTAAAGCATTAACGCTTTCCTGTTTCATAAAACCATTTTGGTTGTAATACTGCCTTCCGAGTGTGTAAAATGCCCTTTTTTGTCTAAAGCCAGAAGGTTAATGGTCGGCCTATGGTAATTCGGTTTTAGGTTCACAGTGATCTAATCATATCGCTAACGTTGCACTTCCAAGCCTCATGCACGTTTTGGTTGAAATCCGTTAAACCCGTTTAACTCGTAGTTGGTATCGCGGTTTACGTTTCAAAATCTCACAGTGACCTTGACCTGAACAGTAAGGTCACTATACCCTATAAGGTCGATACATATAAGACACATATCTTTTTTGGTTTAATTTCGTGAGAACAAGAGATATTGTGTCCACATTAATTTGGTACTAAAACTTAAATTTAAAAACATCTCTAAACTCGAACGGAGACTGAGGTTCGTTAAGCCGTGAACAGTTTTGAAACCTGCCACAAACATGAACAGTTTCGGTTGAATTCCGTTCAGCAGTTCTGAAGATGTGGTCACAACTAGTGATGGGTGTCGCAGAATCATGGACGTTTTGACTGAAATCGTTCCGGTCAAACTTGAAATATCGTGTGCACAATCAACTTGTTGTGCGTTCCTCCGTTTAAAATCTCACAGTGACTTTGTCTTTCAACCCATGGTCACTAATCAGGTCGAGGCTCTTTCAGATGTAAGCAATATATCAATTTCGGTTGAAATCCTTCAAGCTCAACTGAGTCCAATATGAAATCAGGAATGTATATACTTTTGTTGTCCCGCTTTGTTAATCACCACTTTGCAAATTTTACCTTTCAATTCACGTTTGAACTTATGAATAAAAGGGCTGTTCCACAGTTTTTGCAATTACTTCTTAGTGTTTGGCCACTGACACCACGGGGCAAGCACCAATTCTCATTGATTTTGAATAATTTAAATAACATCAACAGTTGCAACTTCTGCATACCGTTATATAGAGTTTATCGTGACACTGGCTGTTCTTTGAAAAGAGAGCAGTGTTGACATTAGAGGGATGGGGTCCGGAAGGGGTCATGACCTATCCCGAAAAACGTGCCACCCTGACCTTCAGCTGAAGAAAGTACATTGCTCATTCCATTCGCTTTAATACAATATGTTCCAATGCTACATGTGTACCCTTGTCTGACTCTGACTTCTTGTCTCCCTTAGTAAGCTTCCTGAAAGCAACTACGATGTGTTGGACGTTCAACACTAAAGAAATGCTATATTGATAGAGCATAGGCCTGAAAAGGGGCTTCAACAAAGTATTCAGACGTTAGCCCGAATTAAGTTAGATAGCCTTTGAATAACATGCTTAAATGTCTTACAAAGAATATTGGCTCATGAAAAGTTTACTTGAACCTTTCAGGTTGTGTCCGACTTTGAACCTGTCAGGAGAGTGTTCCACGACTTTATGGGATTGGGCGGCATTGTGATATGCCAATTACTATACAATGAAGACAACACGACACAACGGGTGAGAACATTGTCAATCATGTATCCTAAAATGAAAGTTCTGTGCCGAATTGAACGCTTGGGACTATGTCCAAAGAAGTTATTTGTTAGCATGCATTGCAACATTCTCTTCGTTCCTTTTTCTTTTTGGATGTTTTTCTCCACACGCATCTCCTCTGAAGCAGCTTGAGGTAGCTGATTAGAACTTGGTAGTGTAGTTGACAACAAGAACATGAACCATGTGAAATTCAAGTGAAACCAAAATCTTCTATTTATATCTAAGAATAAATAATTTAGGCAACAAAAAAGGGTTATAAAATCAAATCATAGCTGACAATTAATATGAGATTTGAAAATAATTCGTCCAATTATTGTTATTTTTTAAAGGACATAGGGATCAGGGCAAGAGAAGCAAAGCATCGAGCCAAAGCCTTAGTGGAGAGGCTCCATGTCGTAAAAGAAAAAATGGACAGGCTATATTAGTGGTTTGTAATTTTGCTTATAAAATGGAATTGTTACCTTTTAAAACTGAACTTATTTGCGCATCTATATGTTCACCTATGTGCGTGGCTGTACGTAATAGTAGGAGCATTTCACTGTACTACTTGAAAGTGGTCCTTTGATTTATTTTATAAAATTTCCAAATGGATCTTCTAAAAAGTATGTAACAGTGCCAATGTCAGGCGTCGAGTATCTGCAAGGTCACATATCTGCAAGGTCATACATCTGCTAGGCCATATATCTGCAAGATCATACATATGCAAGGTTATGCAACTCCAAGGTCACATATCTGCAAGGTCACACATCTGCAAGGTCATACCTCTGCAATGTCACACATATGCAATGTTACACGTCTGAAAGGTAACACATGTGCAAGGTCAGCTGTCTGTTAGGTCACACATCTGCAGGGTCACTTGTCTGATAGATCCGCATTTTCAAGGTTACCTGTTATCTATCAACATTTCTCGTTGTTTTAGGTAGTTATTCCAAGAGAGAGGTGAGAGTCATGGATCAAAGGTCAAAGGTCAAGATCACTGTGAGACTTTAGTTTTGAGTGTCGTTATATTGTGCAGTAAAACACCCTGTGCGTAGCTGGTTAGATCATCTGATTATTTATCACGAGGTCGTGTCTTCAATCCCCGTCGGGACTGGTACTTTTATTTATCCCCAACCTGACTGAAGGTCAGATGGTGTTTATGCTTTTGCCTTGTCCGTCTGTCTGTCTGTCATGTGCGTCACGCTTTTGTGAACACGATATCTCAAGTTTGCCTGCACGGATTTCAACCAAAATTAGTAGATAAGATGGGAGGCTAAGGCATTTATTTGATTTGGTTTTGATTACTTTTTGTCAAAGGTGAAGTTAAAGATGAACTTACAATTTTTTCTAGTGGCTGGACAGATTTAAACTAAATTTGGTAGGATGGTTGGCGAATAAAGATTCTAGACCTGATTAAATTTTGGTGACTTCGGAATAAAGGTCAAGGTCACTACGAAACTTTTAATCTTCTCTTTTGTGCGTTACGCTGTTGTTGATATCGTCAGTTTATTTGGACAGATTTCATTTAAAATTTGTGTGAAGCTTGACTTGCACAATTTCGCGATCTGATTAACTCTTGGTGACCTTGGACCGAAAGAGAAGGTCAGCTGGAGATTTTAAAAATTTTAAACTGCAGTTCTCTCTGATAGGTCCAGATCAGCTGAGCGGACTTCAACCGACATTTTTGTTAAAATAATTGTTACCAGGGAGCGGTTTGGGGAGGCTAAGGCTGGTCGCGGTATACGGACACAATTCTAGTTTATCAGGAATTTTACGTTAACTTTACAAAAAATATTAAGTAAGTTAGAAAACACTGTCGTAGCTGGTATGAACTGGACAATCTATTTTGATCAGTTTGGGTTACTATTGCGACTGAAATATCAATTAAAAATAGAAAAATACTTCCGCACTAAGAAAACACGAAAGACACAAAAATGTAATGACAGATCATGTGATCTCCACCTTTTTGGGGCAGAAAGATTTGGGAAGAGACTTGGGGAGGGTGGGTGGACTTTGTATGATACTCACCTATATATACGTTACAATGTGTGTCAGTGACTTTTTGTCAAATATGACAAAAAACTTTTGTTGGTTATCTAATATGAAGAATTATACCAGTCTAAATGTGATAAATTCCCAGGAGATTCGGGATGTAAGGTAACTTGCCACTTGACATGCAGTCTCGCAGAGTCGCACTGTGGTATTTTTGACAACGGAAAACAAATGCAACTTTGGCGAATTAGGACAAAGGAAGTCGTTATAAAAGATTTTGTATTGAAATGGAATGGTTATTTGACATAATCCCGAGACATGTAGTTATGTGAGGGATGTAAATATAAACTCTTGTGAAGAAGATATCAGGTATTTATTGCCTTCTGTGTTGATTAATCTAGCTAGGGAATGGTTATAGAATGCAAACAAAACATAGGCAGCTCGTCATTTTGTAAGGCAATTCGTTTAAAATGGTTTCTTCGCCAAGCCATTTAGCTTGAAGAAATGTGAGTCTTGAGAGACATGAATGCCTGACATGGTTTTAAAGGCATATCGTGAACACATTATCTGTCAGAAACTGTCCGAGAACATTGGTTGGGCTTTCGATGTATGGGGTGTTTCGAAAGGATTAATTAGTGGTTCATTGAGATAACGGTAGTATTGAAAGTATTATTGAATGCCTATGTATTGAAATGCTATTTGAAGGGTAAAAATGAGGTAATTGTATATTCGTAGCACCTGGCCGAGTGTTCCTGGTTGTCGCTGAGGGAATGCTGTGCGAGTCTTGATGTAATCAGTAGTAGGGAAAGGGGGGTTCTAAAACAGGAAGTGACGTCATAATGACGTCAGACCCCCTAGGAAGCACAACCCTAACCCTAACCCTAACAAGAGTTCTAAGCCACCTGTCAATCATCATGACATCATCGGTCATGTGACCCTAACCCTAACCCTATATGAGGAATGCTTTCCAGAACATTATCCCTACATCCCGAGTAGCTCACCTGGCAAAGCATAGGACTCGTGGGCGGAAGATTGGTTGTTCGAGCCCACCCATGGGTGGTGTAATCTAAGTCACCCTGTGACGTCATAAAGTCACCTGACCCCCCTCCGCCAGACCCCCTGTCTATCATACCGTCACTCAGTTACTCATTCACTCATTCACTCATTGTGATGACCCCCTAGGGCATACTAGCGGACCCCCCGGCATACTATTACTATCTGAGGAACCCCCCAGAGCATACTATGTGAGGGACCCCCCTAGCACGTGATTCATCAGCCATTCCCTTTATAAGCACATTATGTGTGCACAAGTGCCATTGTTGCTGTTGCTGTTGTTGTAGGCACATGGAGAGGAAGTGAAAGATTTGCTGTTACTGGAAACACATAAAGAGGAAATGTCTAAAAGATTCGTGGTAAGTTACATTTTTTTAACCTTATGTTTTCCACATCATTCACCAGAAGTGCTATGTAGCTCACCCGGTAGAACGGAGGACTCATGGCTAAAACCCGTAGTCAGAAGGTGGTTCGATACTACCTATGGACCAACATAACTTTTTTTAATGCGACAGGGGTGAAGAGCATACACCATTGACAGGAACGTATTTGAATGGCACGCGCACCATTCACACAAGAACGTGTTTGAATGATAACCTTCTTCCATTCACAAGATGTGCTTGAATGATAAGCTTCTCCCATTCACAAGATGCGTTCGAATTTGAGGACCAGCCCACATACCATGTGGCTATGTGACTATGTGACATCATGTGACTATGTGACACCCTGTGACACTATGTGACTATGTGACATCATGTGACCATGTGACACCATTTGACTATGTGACTATGTGACACCATGTGAGGACTATGTAAGGACTATGTGAGGACAATAAGTCTATGTATGTAGTATGTTATTATCACATGGTGCACCAGAACTGCTTAGTAGCTCACCTTGTAAAGCATGGGACTCGTGGGCGGAAGACTGGTGGTTCAAGCCCACCTATGAATCCGACATAACGTTTTTCTTTAAACATATTTTAGTGACCATATTTCTGCAACTATTTCACTGGTAATATTTAATTAGTTATATTTTAGTGGTCCTATTACAGTAATCATATTATTGACCTCACACACACACAGTGTAGGAAGAAGTATATGAAAAACCCTATAGCATGAGAACAATCAATACATTTGAGAGTGAGAGACCTCAGAGCGTGGGAACGATCAATAAATTTGAGAACATCAAAGAGCTCAGAGCGTGAGAACGATCAATAAATTTCAGAACATCAAAGACCTCAGAGCGTGGAAACGATCAATACATTTTGAGCGTGAAGGACCTCAGAGCGTGGGAACAATCAATCAACTTAAGTCTGATGTTATATGTTATGCTATAGTAGTGGGAAAATGGGGGCTCTAAAGCACATTTAACAAACTTAGTTTTTGGAAAATATATGATGCATAAAATAAGTTTTAGCATTTTACAATGTTAATTATTCGAATACTCTGAAGTCATAGTAGTGGGATAATGAGGGTTCTAAAGCACATTTAACAAATTTAGTTTTTGGAAAACATATTATGCATAAATTAAGTTTTTGCATTTTACCATGCTACTTATTCGAATACTCTGAGGTTATGATAGTGGCAAAATGTGGGTTCTAAAGCAACTTTAACAAATTTAGTTTTTGAAAACATATTTTGCCATGGTACGCGGGAAAATTTGAGATTTTTGCATATTTACACGTTTCACACAATTCTACCACTTGGTTGGGGGTTGGTTGTTGGAAAATGGGAAGTGTAAATATGGTTAGCTTTGTAGGAATCCCGCGCATGTGTTCAAGTGGCAAACATGTGTTCGAATAGCAAGCCCATTCAAAGATGTGTTCGAATGGCAAGCCCATTCAAAACACGTGATCGAATTATTTCTTGGAATATATTATGGTATTTTTCAACAATTTTTTTCACAAGTTGTTCAACAATTATTCAAGAACTTGTTCAACAAATTGTTCAACAAGTTGTTCAGCATGTTAAGCATGTTTTTCAACAAGTTCAACATATTCAACATGTTGTTTAACATGTTCAAAATGTTCAACCTGATCAACATGTTCAACATGTTCAACGAGTGACCATGTTGTTGAACATGTTGTTAAACATGTTCAACATGTTGTTGGATAAGTTGGATATGTTAAACATGTTGTTCAACAAGTTGTTATCCAACAAGTTCTTGTATATAAAGATGTGTTTAAAGACTTTTGCATCATTTGAAAAGTGTATGTTGAACCGAAAGGATTATAAATGCAATAATTGTTCGAAATCTTACAATTGGCCACAAAGCCACATGTGGCAAAGCATGCAGAGCATAAATGGCACCTGCCCTCATATATATAACACACATTCTGTATCAAGATACTGAAGAGTGAACATGTCTGCAGTGAGTGAACAACAACTACCATCTATGGCAATGTCTGCAGAAAATTTTAAAGTAAACCTGAGACAGTACCTACAGCAAAGCCTAAGGCAATGCCCATGACAAAGTCTAAGATGAAGTCACGTCAGTAGCGTCAAAGGCGACCACAATTTAGAAAGATGAAAAGAGATGAGTTACCAGCTACGACGTCGCCGTGTAAAAGGCGAAAAATTAAGACAGAACCTAAAATGAAGCGAGAACCAGAGCTTAAAGCTGCCACTACAAAGTCCATGAGGAAGATGAGTGTAGATGATTTACCGGTTATGATAACCATCAATGGAGAAATATATATTAAATTGGCGAAATATCAACAGCAAGGGATGGTTAACATTCGCGAATATATTACGAATCACACATCTGAGAGGTACAGCCTATCAAGAAGGGAATTTTGTAGTCATTGAAAGATTGGCAAATGCTGAAGAATCAAATGATGTCAGTGGATCTCATGCTTCAGATAATGGATGTGTATAAATGCAGTGACTGTCAGAATATGGTTGAGTAGAAAGTCATTGAGCGAGACGACTGTATACAGTTTTAACAGCACGACGAGCTTAGTGGATGCTATGATTTCATCATACTCAGTGCAGAAGATTGGAGCAAAGTTTTTGAAGCTAGGCAAGAACTTGAAACTTAGATTTCACCCAAATACACATGTACATTTGATATGTAGTTCAAATAAAATTGTCTTTATGCTTCATATGTTTAGTCAAATAAATCTATTTTTCTTCATCTGTTTCACTCTGTACACTGTCCATGCCACTTTCTTTCACTGCTGTTATCCTTCTTCTCCTCCTTATCTAGTAACTCTCCAAGAATGCATTGTTTTTTCTTATAGCCGCCTTTAGTGTCTTTGAATACTCATAATGTTTCTCATGAACAAAGTAATTAAAGTCCTCTAAAATCGTCTGATAATGTTGGCTTTGTTCTAGACGTTGGGTACATTGGAATAATCTAATAAACAGTTGCTTCAGTCCATGCTTATACATAGGTCGAAGTTCATCATTTGCTATTTCACGCTTATCTTCAAGTCCTTGTTCTTCATATTCTGAAACCTTTTCTTGAAATTTGTCATCATAGTCATGACTTCTTGAACCACATCATGCAAACAGCGTCTATTTCTGACTCTCTGTCAGAGTCTGTTTCTGACTCACTTTTAGAGCTCCTGTCAGAGACATCCTCATCACACTGTTCCATATGTTTGAACAAAGCTCCTTCGCTGTTGTATAATGCACCATATTTTGTACAAGCATGTGCAATCTTTTCAGTCATGTTGACGATTTGACTTTCCATAGAAGACTACTCATCTAAAGTTTCAGTGATAGGTGGTTTTACAGGGTTTTCCATATCCGACTCTTCATCCACTTCTGAAGTGCGAGCATCTTTAAGTGCATTTTAAGGTTTTGTGGCCAATTGTAAGATTTCAAACAAATGCTGCATTTATACATCCTTTCGGTTCAACATACACTTTTCAAGTGACGAAAAAATCTTTAAACATAGCTTTATGTACACCAACAACTTGTTCAATAACAACTTGTTGAACAAGATGTTTAACATACTCAAATTGTCCAACAACATGTTGAACATGTTCAAGAACATGTTGAACATATTGAACATGTTAAACAACATGTTCAACATGTTGAACTTGTTGAATAACATGTTTAACATGCTGAACAACTTGTTGAACTATTTATTGAACAATTCGTTGAACAATTGTTGAACAACTTGTTAAAAAATTGCTGAACAATGCCATGACGTAATATGTTCAAAAACATAATTCGAATACGGCTTTTGAAGGGGCTTGCCATTCAAACACATTTCTCAAATCTCAAATTTTCCCGCGTACCATGGCACAATGTGTTTTCAAAAGCTAAATTGGTTAAAGTTGCTTTAGAACCCACATTTTTTCACTACTATAACCTCAGAGTATCCGAATAAGTAGCATGGTGAAATGCTAAAACCTATTTTACACATAATATGTTTTCCAAAGACTAAATTTGTTAAATGTGCTTTAGAACCCTCATTTTTCCACTACTATGCATTCAGAGTATTCGAATAAGTAACATGGTAAAATGTCCAAACCTATTTTATACATCATATGTTTTCCAAAAACTAAATTTGTTAAATGTGCTTTAGAGCCCCCTTTTCCCCACTACTATAGCATAACACATAACATCAGACTTTTGTGCGAAAAATCTCACTCCTTCTAAAATTTATTGATTGTTCTCACGCTCTGTGGTTTTTGATGTTTTGAAATTATTGATCGTTCCCACACTGTGTGTGTGTGTGAAGTCAATAACATGATTACTGTAATAGGACCACTAAAATATAACTAATTAAATATTACCAGAGAAAATAGTTGCAGAAATATGGTCACTAAAATATGTTTAAAGAAAAAAAGTTTTGTCGGATTCATAGGTTGGCTCGAACCAAAAATCTTCTGCCCAAGAGTCCCATGCTTTACCAGGTGAGTTACAGAGCAGTTCTGGTGACCGATGTGATAATTACATACCACATACATAGTTAGACTAATTGTATCACATAGTCCTTACATAGTCCTCACATGGTGTCACATAGTCACATAGTCACATGGTGTCACATGGTCACATGATGTCACATCGTCACATAGACACATAGTAACATGATGTCACATAGTCACAGAGTCACAGGATGTCACATAGTCACATAGCCATATGGTATGTGGGCAGGTTCTCCCATTCGAACACATCTTGTGAATAGGAGAAGCTTGCCATTCAAACACTTTCCTGTCAATGGTGTATGCTCTTCACCCATGTCGCATTAAAAAAAGTTATGTTGGTCCATAGGTAGTATCAAACCACCTTCTGGCTGTGGGTTTTAGCCATTGTACCGGGTGAGCTACAGAGTGCTTCTGGTGAATGATGTGGAACACATGAGGTTAAAGAAAAGAATGTTACTTACCAAGAATCTTTTAGCTACTTCCTCCTCATGTGTTTCCAGTAACAGCAAATTTTTCACTTCTTCTCCATGTGCCTACAACAACAGCATCAGCAGCAATGGTACTTGTGCACACACAATGTGCTTATAAAGTTAATGGCTGATGAATCACGTGCTACGGGGGTCCCTCACTTAGTATGCTCTGGGGGGTCCCTCAGATAGTAAAAGTATGCCGGGGAAGTCCCCTAGTATTCCCTCACATAGTATGCCCTAAGGGGTCCTCACAATGAGTGAATGAGTGAATGAGTGACTGAGTGACGGTATGATAGACAGATGGTAGAAGGGACGTCACCTGGGGGGGGGGGATCAGGTGACTTTATGACGTCACAGGGTGTCTTAGATTACACCGCCAATGGGTGGACTCGAACCACCAATCTTCCACCCACGAGTCCTCTGCTTTACCAGGTGAGCTACTCGGGACGTAAGGACGCTGTGTGCGTTCTTCTCTGGTGAATCAGCATTTGACGGTACTGTACGCGTTTGGGCGCTTCGTCTTTGCTACCGTGAAGTTTAGTACTGTGCGTATCGGGCGATTTGTGGGAGTTTAGCAGTGGAAGCAGTCTGTCAAGTACACTGCAGTGTGTGGGACATTTTTGGGTATTTATTTATTTATCTATTTATTTATTTATGTACTATGTACTGTGGACAGGTCTGTAATAACATTGGTTTAAGTAGGTGGATTATGACATATTTACTTGTGTTTCTATTATAAATAAAATTCTCGTTGTTTTAATATCTGCCTTTTCACTGTGTTTCTTTGACTATCGGACACTCATTTGCTTATTTGGCCCAAAATAAAAATAACATCCGTGGCATCGTGGCGAGCCTGCATGAATAAGCAAATTTTAAGCCGTGGTTTGGAAATATAGTGAGATATTTTCTTTCGGTGCAGGCCTTGGTAGTATTTTTGCATATATTTTGAGCTATATCTGTGATATCTGTTGGGAAAGTGATTTAATTTAGTGTATCCCTGTCACCCCCTCCTTTTCCCCTCCCTTCCCCTCTTCTTTCCCTCCCCCCCCCTCCTAAACACACACGAAAACAGTTGAATGTGACTGGGTGGTTTTTTTTGCTATTGTGTATGTGCACTGTTTTAAAGCAGGCCGCAAAGAAGGCAGTGACCTATTCAGCAACGCATATATACAAAGCTCTGTATGCGGGAAATTGATCACTAGTTGTGTGAGTGAAGTACTGAGCTGATACACAAGAGGCGTTGCCAAGTAAAATCGATTCGAGAAGCCTGTGCTTTTTATTGACGGCTATTAAGTGAGAGCTGTGTCTCCCTTCAGTCTGTGTTTAAGGGACAATCCACAGTAAATGTTTTTTTTTTTAGTTGAGACAGAAGCAGTTTATTGCTACGTCGCCCCGTTTTATGATAAAATATGACATTTGCTTCGGTGGAAATAGATAGTATTATGTAAATAGAATTCTAGCCAACTTAAATGTGTTTTTTTTTTCAATAAACAGGTGACCGTATCTCCCTTCTAAAAGAAAACTAGAGCAGGTGGCCATATCCCTCCCTATAGTAATCAAAAGTTACTGCACATTGATCAAAGTTAACCGAATGTTGACCTGAGGGTCAGTCTTAACCGACCCCCCCCCCCCCCGCCTTATTACATAGTATTACAGAATTCACGCCTGTTAAGATGACGTCGGGTATTCGGTAGCACTTGTATTGCGGATCTCACGCCTATTTTTACCTCTGCTTGTAGACCTGGTAAACTTTTTTTGGTTTGGAAAACCTTTATAAACTTTTTTTGTGAAACCTAAAAAACCTTCAAAATACGTTTTATTTTCGTTATGTATGAAATGCTAGAAAACGTTTTTGGAGAACGTTTATTGAAGGCTTCAAATAAAACCATTTCCTAACCATTTTGACAATAAAATTCCGAAACCCTTATGAGCCATCCTTAAAATAATATTCATTTGTAACGTCCATTTGAGGCCATTGATCATTTAAATATCACTGCAACTAAACATTCGTACCTACCTGGGACTGAACTCGTCACCTCTTGCTACCTACGCATCGACCTTATCTCTAGACATATATATGTGAGGTCCCCGCCAACAGGGGACTTGGTACAATACACATATAGATGTATATATATGTGAGGAACCCCTAGGGAATTTGATGCAATAGACATATAGATATATATGTGAGTACCCCCCTGGTGACTGGCACTGTAGACATATAGATGTAATAGTAACAAGTTTTAGTAGTGATATTGATAATTTTAATATATATGTGAGGACAATATGTGGGGACTTGGTACAATAGACATATAGATATATCTGTGAGGACCCCTCCAGTTGACTTGGTACCTTAGATATATAGATATATATGTGAGGACCAGCCAGGGGACTTGGTAGTATAGGCATATAGATATATGTGTGGACCCCGACCCTCCATAGTTGACTTGGTACAATAGACATATAAATACATATATGATAGGACCACCCCAAGTGATTTGGTACTATTGACATAGAGATATATATGTATATAGATCTGCAATCAGTCATAGGGGGACCATGCCTTACATATAGTATTTAGGGAGACCATTTGGGAAAAATAATGTATGTTTTTAGCTTTTGGTCTCCTTAAACTTTTGGTCTCCATAATACTGCTGTTTTGGCAAAATGGTCCCCGTATTGCTGGAATTACACACACACACACACACACACACACACACACACACACACACACACACACACACACACACACACACACACACACACACACACACACACACACACACACACACACACACACACACACACACACACACACACACACACACACACACACATATATATATATATATATATATTTATATATGTGTGTGTGTGTGTGTGTTTGTGTGTGTGTGTGTGACTACCCCCATCGTGACTTGGTCCTATAGAAATAAAGATACAGATATATGTAAGGACGGACCCCTCAGTGGACTTGGCACTATAAACATATAGACATATAATGGACGTGGTACAACAGGCATACAGATTTATATATATATATATTTGGGGACCCCCTAGGGGACTTGGTACTGTAGACATGTTGATATACATGTGAAAACCCTATTTTTTTGATTTGGTCAAATGATTTGCGCCATAAAAGTGTAATTTTTACATTGCGATAACTGTGCAGTCATCGAAAAGATCCGTTTGGGTACATCTTGAAACGGAAATTACATGAAAATTATTAAGCCAATTATTCTATATATCTTGTCCTAATGATATATCTATAGACGTTTTATATTGTAATTCGTATGAAAACATCACAGATCCATTGTCAAGAAATAATATCTATTTTTTCATTAAGAAGACAGGTTTTACCTCGTGATTATTCATTGATGAATTATTAAGTGTCTAGTTTTTTCCCGTTTCAATTATTTTCAAATCTCGATCGTGAAACCAAGAATCTCCTTGAGGATAGTGTCAAATAAAAGTCTCAATTAACGTCCCAATCACCTCAGAATCAGTATATAAGTTTTGCGATTATCTGCATTTTCCTCACTGGCCACCTTCTGAGACCAATTTATTACACTTTATAACGTAGCTTTACTATGAGGACCTAAAATCAGGTAATTTAAAAGTTTATCTAGCTGTTTTATCTCTTAAATGTGCGGTGCGGCTTGACTTCAAAATTAACACAGAAAGCTCAAGCATCTCCCTATTACTTAAGATGTTCACATAAGAGAGGACACTCCAAAGCGCAAGATACCTATAGCACTTGATATTTTTGCAAAAATAAAACAAAAAGTTTTGATTTCAAAAATGGTATAATGTCTGGGCCGCTATAACATCCGCCCATTACGGGTTAATGGGGATATCGGATTATGCAGGCACTGAGATAATTGAACGAGTCGTTCATCTGTGCGTTAAAGGTGTCCAGTCAGAGGAATCGGTCATTATTTTCAACATAAAACGCTCAAAAACTGATGTCCATAAGCGTGAGGTTCACATTATTTTCGTGTGTACCAAAACTGACGTGTGTGTCTTTTGTGCCATCAAAAATTACATGACTCATTCAGCCTTTTCAAGTCAGGATGATTTTTTTTCAAACTTCTTCTGGTGCCCCATTAACTAGAAAGTTAATGGCATCAATCACAAAAAACGCTATTAAGTCATAAGGTCTAGATCCAAGTCTTCACAGTACTCATTCCTACAGCTATGGAGGCGCAACAAGCGCATCCATTGCAAATCTGAAAGATCTGAGAAGGTGGGCATGCAACACCTACACAACTTATATAAGCCCACCTGACCGTACTCTTGACAGTCTTCAAACAAATTGACCGACACATTTTTATCATTTTCAGTTTTAATGGGTCATAATTAAGCGTAATTAATATGGGCCTATTATGGCCCCCTACTTATAAATGTCTGTGAAATAATTTGCTTAAAAACAAAAATAATAATTTGTTAACAGAAATTTGAGACCCAACAAACGCGTAATCAACTAGTTAGGTATAGAAAGACTACATTATAAGCGTTTCTTGCATTTTGCTTAAAGACTTCGAAGGAAACATATCGCAATAATATAGTATGGATAAGCAAAATCGTTAAAAAGGACGTAGAAAAAAACAACGTGCGGGTAAAAAGTGTCACTGTGACAAACGCAGTACCATCGGTTGTTGCAGAGCAAAAGGAACAACTGTTGATGGATTATCTAGCGTCAATTGGCACCTTCCATAAGAATTTAGCAAAAAAAAAACAGAATAAAGAAAGAAAAACAAAACAAACAAAAAAAAAAAAAAAAAAAAAAAAAAAACAAAAAAAAAAAAAAAAAAAAAACAACGAACCACTTTGTTACCAAGGTATCTTATAATTTATCTGCTTTTATAAATATCTGAATGTACTGCTTCTTTAAATAGTTCAGAATTTCAACATTATAATTAAAACTATAAAATCTAGGAAAATGAAACTCTTAAAACTGTCACCATCGATCACCTTTTCAGTCGTTGTTTTTTAATCTTTTCAGAACTGGCAGGTAAGAAGAATGAATCTATTGACAAATACGACGGCTCCCGTGCATCTTTGCTTTTGAGGTGAATGACTTGCAACTCGTTATATCAAAGGAGTACGAGTTTTTGTTAACTGATTTTCAATCACGCAGTATATCGCTCCCAGTGCAGATTTATTGGGAACTTCTACAACACCTGGATGGCACTGATGCACAGTTTGAAGATATCATAAAAAGAAAAGAAGTATATTACCGGTCACTCCTTTGAGCAAACATCACTGTCAATATGAAGTCACCATATCGGATTGTAAATACTGGACCTTGGTGTATTGAGCAAGGTAGGAAAGTGAGTTACTATGATGGAATGCGCCTTAAGATACGTGAGTGGAGTGCTCTGAAAGCCGTCATGGCAAGTTTATACTTACCTGAACTCGAGACGTTCAAGTCATGCTACATGCAGGAAGATCATTTCAATGAACAAGGAATGCTGAATTGTTTCATTTGCTCACCAAATATTACAAATGACTATAAACCAAGACACAAGAAAAGTGTGTAATTACAGGTCTTGTGTAGCTGAACCGGGTGCAATGCATATGTTGAACATTTTTATTTTAAAGATTCATTAATGCTTGCAATTTATTTGCAAAGAAATGAATGTATAAAACAGCTTAAGTCGTGTGAGCTAACTGTCACCCCCTAGTGCCCCACATCATGCTTTAATGGAAACCGCTAGAAATCGGTGTGCCAATTAAAGACGTCATTAAAACAGCTGTGAGAGAGCACAAAGAAGCCGTTCAAAAGTTGATGATCAAGAATAAATTAAGATCATACCCGATCGCAGTGGCAGTTAACATGGAGACTTCAAAGGATAAAGTTCTTATGTTTCTATCCCCTACTTTTCTACTAACAATGCAATAGATTTTGCAGTGGAGTTACCATAACGACGGCACTTTCCAGGTGTTTGGAGATGCTCACTAATAGATACGCTATTGGAAAGAAAACTACAAGACCATGTAGCTGTATTCTGTGTCTTGCGCGAAAATCCATACATAAGTAGAAATGTTACCCTTTTTGAGAGTGCTGTCAAGCAGATTCTTTAGATAAAGCAACATTTTTGAACAAGTAATAGTCATACGCGTGTTTTCAAGTAAAAGTCTAATATTTATAAGAATGTTAGATGGGCACATACCGTCATTTATTGCTGGAACATCGAGTTGCACACTTATTTTCAAGCGAATAGCAAAATGGAGTTTATATCAAACAAGTGGAAGAACCATTTTGTAAATATGTTTGGAATGCAATACAAAGCCACAAGGATTTTATATGCTGAAGCCAACGAAAGTAGAGACATTATTATGGTTATGGTTTCACAAACACAGCAAGACGTGGGGAGGATTAAATCCGAAATGAAATAAAGGTATACAACAACTGACAACGACAGTCATTTTACAACCGCAACATATACACTTCATAGAAACGGAAATTATAATGGCCTTCAGGCAAAATAAATTGAAGGCCATACGGCAATAGAAAACATTGAGTGGATTGATAATCGACCAGTCAGTCAAATAACAATAGGTGCAGTAATAGCATTTGATGTGTCTGGCAGCGGTCTTAACTGCATTGTTCTACAACGCAATGGGTTTATCAATGCCCCTCTTTCATCACCAGTTTGACATCAGCCGTCAACAAACTCCAATTTCTGCATCGATCGCGAGAAATTTTACATGTAAGGCTATTCTGCTTATGCTGAATTATTCTGAAGACAGCAACGAGACACAACTTCTGTCAAACTCTGCTACAAAGATACATCGGGGTTTATGGATTCCCATAGGGTTGACTTTTTTACGCAAAGCTCAAACTAGCACTGTCAAGGTAATCGTTGGTCATAGCAAGGCATTGAAGACGTCACCAGCTATGTGTAAATTTACGAGGTCGGATCTAAAGCATTTAGCTTACCAACAGGAATTGACTTGAACCTCAGACGATCCATTTCTCGGTAGCGTTCCCGAATAGGTGATTGTGGCTCTTACAACGCCGGCGGCATACGGTCGTGACATATCTAAGAATCCATTCAACTTTGATCACATGAATGTCAATTCTATGGGATTTAATGTTGATGACACCTTAGTCTGTTTCAAGGTACCGGTGAGCACCGTGTGGATGAAGGAAATTTCATTGCACGTGAATCGCACCCAGACGAATATGCCATTTGCATTTTTGATCTGACGTCTAATCACAAGGAGGGCATTGATACATGTCATAGAAAGGGCATAAACGCCTAAGCATTCAGTTTAATGAAGCTTTACCAGCTACAGCAACGGTCATAGTTTATGCATAGTTTTCGGCATAGTGCTGTTTGATCAGGCCCGCAACGTCACATTGCAATAAATGAAGTAGAATTGTGAAGAATACTGTACATCAACTCTGTCACAAGACTATATTTTGGAGGCGTTTTTACACATGATGATATATATGAACTTTCCCCGGAAGCACCTCAATTTTATGTTGTGAACACGGACGTTAGCTGTGGTGAAGGAAAACACCCACCAATATCTAATGACTTTAATTTTGTTCACTTTTTAATTGCTAATGGATCGTCTTATATGAACAATAAAAAGCGCTTACAATCACAACATTCATAAGCATGTCGGAAATTTTGTATGTACTTAGCTTATCATCGGTGTCTTGGATATAGTTTTGTAGATATAATAAATATGTTTGGTAACAATTTGAGAATAAACTAATTTGAAGTAAAACATTTTGTTAATAATCTGTTCAAACTATTACGTCTGTAACTAGTGTATTTCTTAATTTCATTTTCACTTTTTCTGTGCTGTGTGTAGTTGAGTGAGTAGTATGTATATTTCTTTGTTTTATTGAACAAATGCAAATTATTGTGAAACACATTTCAAGTAGTATTATTTATGGTATTTTTGTTACGTACAACCTCTAAGCCAACGAAAATCACGTTTCATTTTGCATCCAATTATATAAGATTTCAATAAAATACTACATGCAATGAATAAACATGTGCAATTTATACACTATGCAATATATAAACAAGATATATGTAATGTAACGTAAATAAAATTTAAAGTGCCGATGTCTAACTAGGTTATTCAAGGACGCCGTACAGTAATACCAAAACTAGGTAAAATGACTAGAAATAACTACAATGGTTACTGGTTACAGTAATACATATAAACATTACAAATTACCAGAAACAATAGCAATACTGGACAAAAGTTAATAAGTTCCATAAAAATACTGAAGCTCAGTTTAAAGCAAATGTCTTAAGACCAGATTTAAAACGTTCATAGGTGGGTACCAATCGAAGTTCAAGTGGAAGGCTGTTCCATAATAGTGGTATAGCCACGGAGAACGTGCATTGCCCGTACGTATTTGTTCTAATTAAGGAACACAGAGACGTAGTTCATTTTACGATCGAAGCAAGCGATTGGGCGTGTATACTTTTATAAGTTCATAGATCTATTCCAGTGCTATCTCTTTTATTGCGCGGTAGGTGAGTGTGAGAATTTTATAGGAAACTCGTTGTTCTATGGGAAGCCAATGCAGACTTAAAAGTACTTGTGTTTTATGGTCATATTTTCTGGTCTTAGCTACAATACGAGCAGCTATGTTCAAGATACGTTGAACCGATGGTAGACGACATTTTGAACACCATGTAATAAAGCATTTCCGTAATCGACGCGAGAAGTGACCATTGAATGAACTAGTTTTTCACATGCCGATTTTGTAATGTATTGTCGAGTTTTTGAGATGTTGCGCAAGTGTATTATTGCAGATTTACACGTATTATTGATGTCATTTTCCATAGTGAGATGAGAATCTAGTGTCACACCAATGCTTTTTGCTGAACGTGCAACAGGAACTATAGTACCACAGATACTGAAATGCTGTAAGCGCATTTTTGCCGAATTGTGAGGCGTAAATAGGACCACTTCTGTTTTTGATTCGTTCAGCTGCAACTTGTTCGTACACGTCCAGTGTTTGATTTCCGCGACACACAGTTCAATCTGAGAAACTGAGCCTTGCAGTTGAGATGAATCACCTATTGTGAACGATACATATGTATTGTATACTCATCCACATATACAGAAAAATGGACTTTGTGTTTTCTAATAATGTCTCCAACCGGCAAAGTGTACATTTTGTAGTCCTCAGGTCCAATGATGGACCCTTGAGGACCCCCGGAACGAAGTGCAACAGAGTTGGATGTTGTGTTGCCGATGACTACAGATTTCCTGCAAATTTTTGTGATAATCAGTTATCCAATCTAGGGTAGTGCCACATGTATCTAAGCGTTTTTTAAGCCGGTTACTGAGCACTTCATAATCAAGAGTGTCGAATGCTGCAGAATGATCAAGCATAACTAAGATAACATCAAATCGGTCATCGAGTTCACAAAGAATGTCATTTTGTAGCCAAACCAAAGCCGTCTCTGTACTGTGACCTGGTCGATATGCTGACTGAAATACTTTGTTTAGGTGGTTTTCATCCATGTAGGATGACAATCTTTTCACAACTTTTTCAATCACCTTTGAAAGAAACGCTATGTTGGATACGGACCTGTACTTTTTAAATACAATATGGTCTAGTGTCAGTTTGTTTCAATAGCGGACGTACAAGAGCATGCTTCAGCAAATTTGGGAAGCAACCAGACTCTATTGACGTGTTTACAATTTTGGTAATGGTAGGTAATAAACAGTTAATGCATTGTACTTTTTAAATACAATATGGTCTAGTGTCAGTTTGTTTCAATAGCGGACGTACAAGAGCATGCTTCTGCAAATTTGGGAAGCAGCCAGACTCTATTGACGTGTTTACAATTTTGTTTATGGTAGGTAATAAACAGTTAAGGCATGATTTTAGAAGAGGTGTGGATTGGGGTCAAGTTCACAACTTGAGCTACTTAGGTTAATAATAACGGCTCATACTTCAGATTCTGTTGCAGGCTGTAGTTTATCCAGAGTACCGAGCGACCTAGGATCAGGAGTTGGTGCATAGTCAGTCCGGGAGTTGTTTAAATTATCCGGAATCTTTTGAGGTTTATCAGCAAAGTACGTGTTGAAAGCATCGGCTAGGACAGTTTCGGATTTCGAGTCCGGAAATTATGTGGGTTGAGTTTTACATAGCAGTTCGTTTAATATACAAAACTATTTTTTATGGTCACTACCACAGGCCTTCAATTTTGTTTGTATAGTGAGATTTCTTTTCACTTTTTAAAAGTTTGCAGTGGGTTAACCGAGCTTTTTGAAAAGCAATTCGATTTTGATCTGATTTTGTCTCTTGCCATCGCCGTTCAGATTGTCTCTTCTCCAGCTTAGAGATTCTGATAGCATCAGTGTACCATGAAACCTTTGGCCGATTTGTTATTTTAACAGATTTCAGAGGAGCATGCTTATCAAGCAGACTCGCCAGTTTCTGATTGTAGTATTGCACAAATTCAGTCACTGATTCAAACGATATTCTTTCTCCATGAGCATTCAGAAAAATCCACACAAAATTTAGAAACTTTAACATTAATTAATTAACCGGTTTCGAACTTTATCACACGCTCTCAACATTTTGAGAAAAGTGAAAGCCAAACTTTGTGAAGCACCACTCTTACTTCCCGACTTGATCAGCGATGATGCGGAAACGCGTTCGCATGTGAAGAGACTCAAGTCAGGTGATCCAGCCAGCTGCGCCGACCACACTTTTATATTTTATATTTGCCAAATGTTCACAGTCAATTACATTTGTTTGCTCATGCCCATCAGCCGCTGCTGCCGCCACCACTACCGCCGCCACAACGAGAACAGTATGATTACTTGTTTCAGAACTGTTATTTTTGTATGCACTGCTCTCTTAATATTAAAGCAATACTCTATAGTCTGCATACCAGACCTGTATTCCATGAAAATTAAAGGAGGTGCAAACCGGCAAATTCCGAGCATTGTCATCGAAAATAGACAAGTACTGGTAGCAATAACAATATGGCTCTAGATCAGCATAGAAACTACTAAATGCTGTTCAAAACATAAGCGCCATCTTAGTTACGTCATTGATCTTATTGTGTTTGAGATGAACATTTTAGTAAATTTCTGCCACGGATCTTAAATGTCAGCCTGTCTGAAAATTTTAGCCTTAGTCTATATTTTGCAATAGATTTAGTGAATCATCATCAGGTTGATTAAAAAATAGCCGACAAAAGTGACAAGTCAACTAATTTTATTCCAAAAAGCTGAGTGAGCGCGACAGAGAAATACAGAGAGGTAGAGAGATAGAGAGACAGACAGACAGAGAGAGAGAGAGAAGAGAGGGGGAGAGAGAGAGAGAGAGAGAGAGAGAGAGAGAGAGAGAGAGAGAGAGAGAGAGAGAGAGAGAGAGAGAGAGAGAGAGAGACAGAGTAAGACGATACAGAGTTAGCGAATTGATATTTAAACAAAAAGAGTGAAGAATAGTTTGACCTTTATAATTAGTTCTATTTATTTTTTGGTAAACGATATATTTGAACAATAGATATATCTAATGTAATTTATATATACTATAGGGTATCATTAATTTCAGGACAAGAATACTTACTCTAGTGTAAATGTACTTGCCCTGACCATTTTCAGGATAAGTATACTTAGACTTTTTTTCGCACCAAAATAATAAAGATACTTTGAAATGAATGTTTTACCATACCAGTAGCTCTGGCACTGTAATTAGACATGAAGCATCAATCGTGTAAGATTTTGCTTCCATTGCAATTCCGTTTGCAAGTTTTAATTGCAATTTCACATAAAATGTGTCAGATGTAGCTAATCCAGGTTAAATGTTGAGGGATCTGTGAGCTGTTACAATCATAACTTTACATGAATTATATGACTAAGGATTATTAACTACACTTTCAAAATGAAACTGTTTTCTGTTAATTCTGTTTCAAACCATGAGAGGCCTGCATGACAACGAGAATTGCACAATACAATGCAAAGATAACTCTGCATTAATATTTACATCACTCTCACTGAACAAGATGTGTTTGCAAACATCAAGTTAGTTTTCTTGAGTACTTTTCTTTAAGTACACCAGCACGGACGGCTATGACATACACGACTACTAATTAATCCCAAATATTTCGGAGGTCACACCTAGCCCGATCAACAGGAGATCGGAATTCTCACATTGTAGCTCGGTTGTCCAGCAGTCATGACAACACCACTTTGCTTTATCATAAGCTCTGTCTGGTCTATTTGTGCTATCGCAGCACCTTTGCTTTTGACGGAATCATTCGCTGCCTTTCTGGTACTGATGATATCGTTTCATTATCCGGAACGCTGACACTGCCCTCTAGAACGCTAGTACTACTGCCCTGAACGCCTGTGGTTGCGTCCGGAACGTCGCAGTCAAAGACCGGGAAACTGGTTTCACTGCCCGGAAAGCTGTCCTTGTCGACCGAAACGCAGGTTGCGCTGTCCGGAACACTGTCGCTGTCGACCGTAAACCTGGTTACACTGCCCGGAGCGTTATCGCCAACACCGGAACGTTGCGGCCCAGAACGTACTCGCAACTACCTGGAGAGCTGGTGCTTTGTCACAGATATGCGTGACTTTGCGTGCTCAAGAAAACCTCCGAAGGGGAACCCATATTTTTCCGTGTTTTATTTAAACTGAACAACCCCATATACGCACCCACACACGAGCACACACACATACACACTCAGAGACACTACATCGTAAAAGTAACTAATAAAAACAATCTTGTGATGAATGCACCAGTTGCTGTGTCCTCTGTGTTCGCACCCGAACACCCAGCTGCACCCGACGGTAACTCTGGTATTCAGTTGCAGAATTGTTTGGATATGCTTAGACTCAGTCAGACCCGTATAGACTTAGTTGGACACTTGTTTTGATACGCGTAGACTCAACCAGACCTTGTAGACTCAGGTTCAACCAGAAAATGCGTAATCTCACACATAACCGCGCAGAGAACACATGATAACAGGAATTCTATTGGCAGTGATGAATACACATGGTCTCTTGACACATCACATCAACAAGCGTGCTGGAACACTCAGAATTGAATGGATCCTTAATTTACAGTTCTTTTCATTTATATTTCTAATAAATCTACCCACTCTTTAAAGTTTTAGCTATTCTCTCATAAATTTTATTTAACAAGGAAAATATTTAAATGCAATATAAAACAACAAAGCATTGCTTCGCCCCCAAACTGGACAGCAGTACATGTTATTCCCTTAGAAAATTGCATCTACACAACGTCTCCATTTTTAAGTATTTACACCAAAGATTTTAACTATTTTCACTTATTACAATGAGTCACAATACCTGAGCAGCACCTTCCAAGTTTTACCCGCTACTTGTGCACATTTAGACGAACATAACTAGCTTTTGAAAGCTTAAAACGATGACATTTCCTTAATTATATCTTCACAAGCACAAAAAAGAGACATTCTAGAAAATTCTCTGCTTTATATTTAGCTGAAATGGTGCCGCCAAGCTAAATGCCAGCTTTTCTGTAGCTTAAAATAATCACGTGACTAATCTGGAGCCGAAATTGTAGCCGGAATTATGCCAATTTGTATACTTCTGTCTGATACAGAGAAAGTAAACAAAACCCGCATGGTTAATTTCGGCTCCAATTGTTACCACACAAAGATGCTAAAAATATGCACAAAAGAATCGTTCAGAAATAACGCGTTAATGTATAAGACACAAAAGATTCGCTCATTAATAATGCACTCGTATCTATGACACACACACACCCCGCTAAAGATTTCACTTCCCAAGGGAAATCTACTTCAAGAGATACAATGTACGCCAGTATAGAAGACACGCCATATAAGCGCTACTTACAAGCGCAATTCAAATTGTACAATTGCACTTTCATATATTTCGAACAGATTTCCGTAATCAAAGGCGTTTCATGCACAGAGATGCTGTCAAACCTCTTTTTAATATGTACTCCCTTCTAGTGGATATCACGCGGCATTGTATATATATAGATCTGCAACCAGTCATGGGGGGACCATGCCTTATAGCACTTAGGGAGACCATTTGGAAAAAATAATATATATTTTTTAGCTTGTTATCGAGTGGTAACACACAAATTTAATTTTAAAACAGAATATATTATATTCACTATATTATAGAATCATTCGTTTTTTGTTTACTGTGTAGTTTCATAACGTTTTAACACATTAAGAATTCAGGAGACTTACTTTTGGTCTCCTTAAATTCTTGGTCTCCCTAATACTGTGGTTTTTAGCAAAAATGGTCCCCGTATTGCGGGAATAACACTATATATATATATATATATATATATATATATATATATATATATATATATATATATATATATATATATATATATATATATATATATATATATATATATATATATATATATAAACAATGGGTTTATAAAATACACCCCACAAATGACACAAAATCACCTAATTGGGCATTTTCTTGCATGATGTGATGGTAATAAAAAGCTGTAATTGAGCTGAAGCTTTGCTCGGATCAAAACAAAGCTGCTCGTATCGTGGAATGAAGTGATGCGTGGTGAAAACGTGGTTTCAGTTCGATCATTTCTGTTGATCATCGAAGAAAGTGAAATCGGAGAGTTTTAATTATTAAACAAATTTTTCAAACACGGAGTTGATGTGGTCTCTGATCAGCTGTCTTCACCTTAACGGAATGCTTTACGAAGCAATGAAAAAAATGAAAATGTTTGAGAGATTTCAAAAATACTTGGAAGACTTCTACGGATATCTTATCAAATTGTTTGTGTGGTTATTGGATTTTTCGAATCTGGATTTCTATGAAAACATAGAAGATTTTCAGCCGTACGACAGTGACAGCGACAGCTCTGCTGGCGACGGAGAAGGTATTTTCTCCACTTCGGATAAATCCGTTGTAATAAACAGCTGACCTCTGCGGAGATCTGTTTGTTACATATAAACACAGATCGGATGGGTGTTTTAAATAATAGTTCCCCTCTTTTATGAGTGCCATTTTCGTGGAATCTCCAGTGGGTCTATTTAGTAAAAAGGTGATATACACCACAGGTGGGACCGCCGCAGAGGTTGGCTGTTGGGCAGCAACGAGGTAAATCCGTAATATTTGTATACATAAACATTTGGGTTACGTATGTCTTAGTTTTTCCGGTCTGACAATACTAGCACTTTCCGGTGTGACGGTGATGACACTGTCCGATCTGGCAGTGATGACACTTCCCGGTCGAGCAGTGATGACATTTTGTGGCAGTGACGACACTCTGTGACGTGGCAGGGATGCCATTTTCCGGTCGAGCAGTCGTGACATTTTATGATGCAGCAGTGACGACACTTTCTGGCCTGGTACCGGTAGTGATGACACTTTTTCCTGCGGTGATGACACTTTCTGATCTGGCAGTGATGGCACTTCCCAGTGTGCTGTGATAAAACATCGACGGTCGAAAAGTCGACGGATAAAATGTCATGAAATTTAAAAGCGGACAAAACATCGGCTAATGATGATTGTAGACGTATCTGTTGATAAACGTTATTACTTAAATTTAATCAGTCCTTCAATAAATACACCTGTGACGTCATCAATTACTTATTTACAAAAAAAAATTCTTCGCCATAAAAATGAACAATGTCCTGAAAATTATTTTACCCATAATGCCTTCGGATGCTTTCAGATAGCAGATACTCGATAATTCGTCCGTGTGTAATTCACTTTGTGGAGGTGGTGGCCCTCTGTGATGATTTTCGGTCTATTTCAAAAAAAAAAAAAAAAACTGACAATACATCCCTACAAAACTGCCGACGCATAAACGACGTCGTTAATCTCTAAATTGCATCGGCAGCGTTGGCAGCGGATTTGAAACATCGTTTATACGTTGGATATACGGCGGAATATATACGCATTTTCAGAAACATCGTATATGCATCGAAAATGCGTCGGAAAAAAGATGCCGATATTGCCAACGCGTATTATACGTATTTTTTAAACGTCTATAAAACGCATATTTTCCTATGTATAAACGACGTCGGAAATACATCGGAAAAAAAGATGCCGATATTGCAATCGTATATTATACGTATTATTTCATACGTCTATAAAACGCATATTTTCCTATGTATAAACGACGTCGGAAATACATCGGAAAAAAAGATGCCGATATTGCAATCGTATATTATATGTATTATTTCATACGTCTATAAAACGCATATTTTCCTATGTATAAACGACGTCGGAAATACATCGGAAAAAAGATGCCGATATTGCCAACGTGTATTATACGTATTTTTTATATGTCTATAAAACGCATATTTTCCGATGCTTATTCGACGTCGGAAATTTATCGATTGACGTTTTGAAGGGGACATTATGAAGAATCAATAGTGGAGCATTATGAATATACTCGAAAACTACCATTTGCCTTTATAAACTATCCCTCAGCAAACATAAAGGAGGAAAAGACAATACAAATAACTAAATTTAAAAGCGCCAGCGGTAACAAAACAACTAAAATGTAAGAAGTTAACTTTTTGGGACGAAATAAAAACGTTAGACCACTTAATTACACTGACGAGGCAGCAGCCGCCGTGGAGTAGAGGTATGTTCCGCGCCTAGGATGCAAGAGGTCCCCGGTTCAAACCCGAGTAAGTACTAGTGTTCAATTGCAATATATAAATATGCTATGTTGTATATTAATATGCTATGGTGTATGTATGAATATGTGAATTATGAATGGTTGGTAAGGTTCAATGGGTCAGTTAAGGTCAGAAACTATTTTTTTTTTCAAATGCGCATACGCATTTTATACGTCTAAAAAACGCATATTTTCCGATTGTCACTTGGTCGGAAATGCGTTGGAAAACCTCGGAAATACGCATTTTATACGTATAAAAATCATCGGAAGTTCGTCGGAAATGCATCGGAATATAAACGTATAACCGACGTGTAACCGACGTATAGCCGACGGTTGGTAATACGTCGGATATGCGTCGAATATATGCATAAAAAACTTCGTCGGAAAATATGCGCATAAACGACTAATAAACGATGAGCAAAACGGAAAAAATATGCGTATATCCGACGTATGTTGCCGATATTGCCGACGCATTTTATATGCATCTCCGACGTCGAAGAATTTGTAGGGATATTATCTTTTTTTGTACCATTGGTGTTGTTTCGACGTTGATTTGTCTTAAAACTACCATATGCTTCATTTTAAGGAAAACCAAAAAAATAATAAAGTACTAAAAATTTACTTATTTTAACGAGCTTTGCTTAATATATACAGAAATTTAACACATCGGGATAAATAGTTATTGAAGTAATCTAGTTTGAAAATAAAATAAAAGTTAGTGGACTACTTTATGAATCTAACCACCGGAGAATTGAGGGCGGGCGAGTAATCACGTGATCATGATGATATCTGTGAGGGTGTTTCCTCGTACTTTTATGGGAACTTCAGCTCGGGACGTGTTTGGTCAGCGACGCTTCTTCATAGAATCTCTGAGTGAACCAGCGGGGAGGGGGCAGGGCAAGGGAGGAAGGGTGCCATGGGTGGTGGGGGAGGGAGGGTGCCATGGGTGGTGGGGGAGAAAAGGTGCCATGGGTGATGAGGGAGGAAGGGTGCCATGGGTGATGGGGTAGAAAGGGTGACATGGGTGGTAGGGGGAGGGAGGGTGCCATGGGTGGTGGGAGGGTGGTACGGTGGATTGGGGAGGCTGCTGTGGGTGGTGGGGGAGAGAGGGTAACGTGGATGGTGGGTTGGGGAAGGGAGGGTGCCGTGGGGTGATAGGACACCGTGGGGGTAGGAGGGTTATGCCGTGGGTCGGGGGAGGTTGCCGTGGGTGGTGGGGAAGGGGAAGGAAGATACCGTGGGAGGTGGGGTGGGGTGGAGTTAGGGTACAGTGGGTGGTGGGGTGGTGGGGGAAGGGTGCCGTTGATGGTGTTGATACCGTAATAATTATGTGTGAAAGAGGAGGACGTGGCTTGGGGGGGGGGGGCTTGAAGAAGATGGGTGGATTTGGGGATCGGCACTAAAACTGATTTCTTAGTATGCCTGCCCGGCCGGACCTGTTTTAGAAATAAACGTAAAGCCCTGTCTTAAATCTTACAGGAATAGACTATTATTGAATGAATTTGTCGGCACGTGGTAAAAGCGTGATCAGTCTCCATGCATGAGTGTTCTATCGTGATGTAATTAATAGAAGGCCCCTCCCCCCCCCCCCCCCCCCCACGCCGCTACTTCGTTCACCGAATCAATATAGCAACGATACCCTGCAACACAAGCACGCAGCTGCCTCCCTCCCCGATCTCCAGAGTCTCAATCAAATATTAATAGCTGCAGTCTTGATCCTGATAGGGCCGGGGTCTTATTTATAACATGTAACGGATTTTATTTTCCGATTTTATTCTTCAAGAATATTGAATATTTCCTGCTGTTCGCACGAGTCTGGCGGAGCCTAAGGTTGAAATGGAAGTGCGAAAACAATATTCTGCGTTTGTTGAAACATTTGACGTAATTCTTGCATAGTTTTACTGATTTTTCATTGGCAAACAAAGACAGTCTCAGGTGTAGTTTATCAACTCACTTAATTTATGTAGCTACATTAGCTAGCAAACATGTTTTATTTCTAACTATCAGGGATCCGTTTTAGAGTAAGAAATTAGGGTCCGGTTTGAAATTAGGGGGTCAGTTTATTGGGGGGCTACAGAAATTAGATGGATTACCCAAACTACAACTTTACCCAGGGGACAGCTTTGTCAGCTAAAAGTCAGTAACAGCGAAACCTTACTTGATGAAGCTTTTTGGTGAGTGAGTGAAATATTTGTTATGATTCGGGTGAATTATAACAGTGGTGGATAGAAACGGTAGAGAAAAATGGCGTTCGGCCAAACGGTGTTGGGCAAAATGGTGTTGGGCAAAATGGTGTTGGGCAAAGTGTTGTTGTGCTGCTGGAGAACAATTTATTGGGGGTCACGTGGTCTGCTGCCAGGATATGGACTGTACTGGATATAAATAATGATTTCAAAATACTCTTTTGGGGAAGCAACTCATGCAGAAGATATGGAGATATGCCAGCCAGGATTTCACGACGTGGTTCAATAAGTTTCGATATCCAATAGCTTTAATTCCCCCCCCCCCCATAAGAAGGCGAATTTTCTCAAACAGTTCAAATCACGCTTCTTAACAGAGATATATCATTCTATGAGAAATTGTTTATTTGAGTATATTAAGAATTTTAAGAGGTGCCTGCGAAATGATTTCAGTACTGTGTCTGATTAGTACCGTTCTTAATAAACTGTGGAATATTTATCACGTTGATGTGCGGCATAACGCGAGAAATTTGGAATTGAAACTTCACCAAAATGGTGAGCGTGAAACGGCTTTGGAACAACCCACGCCCCCCCCCCCCACAACGGGTCTCAACCCCAATAGTGCGCCCCCAATAGGGCGTGATTGGGCCTGGGGTGGGGGGAGGGGGGAAGGGGTCAACATTAAAGCCCTCCTTTGCGGTGTGTTGTTCGTGACATGAAGAAATCTTTTAAAATCCCATTTTTTACTGGTAATAATGTTCTCAATAATATTGTTATCTTGATAAAAAATTTTAAAGAACATAATTAATGAATACAATTTACAAATAAATAAATAAACAAAAATAAATAAATGAGTAAATAAAAAAAAAAACAAATAATAAATAACAACTAAAAATAATAATGAATACAATTTAAAAAAAGAAACATTTATTAAAAGAATAAAAGAAGTTACGAGATTGAAAACTGCGGAGCACTAGCTATGGGTAGTTGTTTGAACTTGTGTGTACAGAAGGAACGGTGGAGGAACAACCTGAGAATCTTCCCAGTATCAGCAACCCGAAGTCTCGAATTGAAAGTCCGGGAGTTGCCGAACAGCAACAGTATGTGACCCGAAGCCTTTGGCTGTAAATTCGCGGTCACTTCTGTATTGGACGGTGGGGGGGGGGGGGGGGGATAGCGGGACGGGGAGGAGGGGGAGGAGGGAGGATGTGTCGAACAGCAAGAGTATGTGACCCTAACCGCTACCACCGCACAGTACACGTGAGCTTGTCTCACTGTAATTTGGCGTTCACCTTTGTATTGGACGGGGAGGGGGTAGCGGTACCGGGGGAGGGGGGACAGGGGGGGCTAGGATGTGGATGTCTATTTTTGCAGGGAGCAGTGAATGTTTTGGCCTTGTCTCATTTTGGGGACTCGTTGAATATTAAACGAGTCGGGGGGTAGGGGTAGGGGGTTCAGGCAGGCTGTACCGACCAGGTAAGGTGTCGGAGTTGGATGGGGGGCGGGTCGGGGGTAGTAGAAGAGGGTTCAGGCAGGCTGTACCGACAAGGCAAGGTGTCAGAGTTGGATGGGGGGAGCGGGTCGGGGGGTAGAGGGGTGAGGGGTTCAGGCAGGCTGTGCCGACCAGGCAAGGTGTCGGAGTGGGATGTGGGGAGAGGGTCTGGGGGTAGGGGGGGAGAGTTCAGCCAGGCAGTGCCGACCAGGCAAGGCGTCGGAGTTGAATGGGGGGGGGGGCGGGCTGGGGGGATTCAGCAAGGCTGTGCCGACCAGGCAAGGCGTCGGAGTGGGATGTGGGGCGGGCTGGGGGGATTCAGCAAGGCTGTGCCGGCCAGGCAAGGCGTCGGAGTGGGATGGGGGCGGACTGGGGGGATTCAGCCAGGCAGTGCCGACCAGGCAAGGCGTCGGAGTTGGATGGGGGGAGCGGGTCGGTGATGGAGGGGAGAGGGGTTCAGGCAGGCTGTGCCGACCATTCAAGGTGTCGGAGTGGGATGGGGGAGGTTTAGGGGGGGGGGGGCGTAGCGCTGGTATATTTCGCCTGTGGCCCTTTACTGTGTTTACTCAGATCATTTCTTCAATTATATTTTTATTTATTTATTTATTTTTGCATTTTTTGGTGTAGACTTACTTTAATCAGTCTACATAAAATAATAATAATAATAACAATAATAATAAAGTACAAGTAATTAGTTCAGTTGAACGGAAAGCACATTGCCATATGTGTGTCGTGATTTGAAATTAAAACCTTATTTCTTACATGTTTTTCACCGCACACAGAGAACCGGCGCCTGTTGAAATATCCAGGGAAGAACCAGAAGCCGAGGTGGAGTCCGAGCTGCGCTCTGCCCGATTATCGAGAAACCTCGTGGCCAAGTTTCGTGATTACGAGGCCGCTTCCCCCGGCGCGCAAGTCAGCAAGACATCTGGAGGCAAGGTGGCGCCACCGAGGCACGAACCGGAACCGGAAGTGGTCGAGGTGTGGACTAATGTTTCAAGTTTGAATTTGACAAAAAAAAAAAAAAAAAAACAACAACAAAAAAAAAAATCACGTGCTTTTCGTTTGATATAATTGTAATAAAATTTGAGTTTGGCCATAAATTGCGTGATTTTCGTAATGACTATATATCCGGCTGTTTCAACAAAGGCCATGAAATTTTGTGAAAGTAAACTAAAACGAAAGAAAGACGCATTTTAAAAAGTTTAAAATATAAGCAGGGTTTTGCCGCTAATTTTACCCTTAAAGGGGGGGGGGGGGCGTGGATCTGGGTTTTGGTGTTGTCCATCCGTCCGTCCATCGCCGGCTGTTGCTGTCACCCGTGTATATTTGATGTATAGGTAGCTTAAAATAGAGGATAAGTGCACGCTGTTGTGATCTTGGCCCAAATATCAAGGTCACAATGGTCGCCGAGGGGCAGCGGGTGGATGACGTCATCAGGAAGGGGGAGGACCCTGGGGATAGGAGGGACGCGGAGGAGGTTGAGCTGCCCGAGCGCGAAATGGAAAAGAAACTACTCGCCCGACGGCGATCGATCGATGTTGAGACGAATCCTGTCAGCCACGAGTCAACGAAGAGCAGCAAAGTGAAACGTCACCATACCGTAGCCGAGACGCCGACGCTCCAGGACGAGGCCAGGAAGTCGTCGTTACCATCGCAACCACCTGTCAATCAACATGATGCCATACCGCTACTGGAGGACGAGGTATTTGGTATATTTGGTATTAAAAAAAATGAATTAAATAAATTAATTAAATGAATTGACCTGTGCACAGTTTACGCAAAACTGAAATAAAGAAATGTATTTTTTTTAAAGAAATATAATACTGCGTAAAAACGAAATGGCGGCTGTCGCTAATATGACAAAAATAACATTGAAAAAATGCAGTACATACGCTTGCGATAATTCCAAACCGTTTTTCAAATAAATAATATAATAATTAATAATTTTTTTAAAAAGTGTCGTGAAAACTTCAAAAGTAAAAAAATCAAATTTGAGAAAGAATGAGGACAATATTTTACGTTTGATGTCGCTTTATCACTTTTCTGTACCTCTATGTATTATTGGTCACCGCCTCCTTCTTAAGCAGCGGCCTACTTAGTACAGGAGACATCGATTCATCGAGTAGCAGTTAATCGAATAAACCGGTTTATTAGCATATACAAAAAATATTCCTTGTAGTTTTTTTGTGGTTAAAACACAGCGGCTGGTCTGAGAAAGCTGGTTGAAGAAAAAAAAAAAACAAAACGCAATTTTTTCTTTTGAAAAAAAAATCGGCTAATGGATGAACCGGTTTCGACTGTACTTATAAGTCTGCAATAGCAACTGTTCACTCTCAATAATTTCCGGATAATGTGTAATTGAGACAGAAGGACAAGAACAATAACACGAGATTTGTGCATATTTTGACCACTACATGAAAGCGATTGCGGACACATAGCGTAAGTTGACACCCTGCGCCCCCCCGGAGGTTGGGCTCGGGTGTGTACGAGGGGGCTGACGTCAGCTTGCTGCATATTTACTGCCGCTGTACCAGAAGTTACTGCTTTCATTGACTGGAATGAAGAGTACAGATTATATGTCATGGATATTGTATGCATAAATTATTATGCATATTCAGTATGCTACATAATGCGGTCACTACGTGTTTCGTACTCTACACGACCTGCATGCTACGCACCTTTGACACTACATGGTTTGTATATCACGTACTATTGACACTGCATGTCCTGAGTGCTACGTACTGTTTATCTCCACATGGCCTTTTGCTACGTATTGTTGACCTTATATCGCCTATATGTTACGTACTGTTGACCTTACATGTCCTGTATGCTACGTACTGTTGACCATATATGGCCTGTATGCTACGTACTGTTGACGCTACATGACGTGTACCTATTAGAGAAGTCAAACATTTTTATTCGCTGCTCACTCAGACACACTTCCCAATGCGAATTTCTCGGCTGTTTAAGTCTAGGCCTTGACATTTTCGTAACCCTTCACTAGATGTGGACTGAAGCAGAGAAATTCGCCGTAAAGTTTTGTTTGTTTGTCGAACAATGTACGATATGGGTTGTACAGACGCCAGAAACTTGTACGCCCCATGGACACTGCTTGTACTTTACTTCGTAAACTTGACTGTGTTCGCGCTGGGGGTTGAGGAAAATCAGCCAAATTTGCTACCAAAATCCCAGGGTGGGTGGAGGAGGGGGCACTCACATACAAACTGGTTACTACGCTTGTCCTGACTTTTTAAAACGAGCCCCTAAACGCGCAGTGCTATTTTTGAAATATTCACCCGTTTGTAGGAAACGCGGACTACTGAATAAAAAATACCGCCCCCTAGGCACTACGCGCTAACCGTGCCTAGCCTCAAAATTATCCCCTTTCTCTGCGTTTTTACCTTTGGACATGCTTGGTAACACATAAGATACCAAGTGCCCCCTCCCCGCCCCCGCCCACCGGGACCAAAATGAAAACATAAAAATTAGTTTGACCACACCCCCACACCCCACACCCCCTTCTTCTTTACACCCCTAGCGGGGATAATAGCCATTTCATGCTTTAAACACTTACTGTTTTCTTCCGTCAATGTTCTGTTCCAGGAGGCTAGTAGTGACGTATGTATCGTACGCACGAAGTCAGTTTTATTTTCGCCTCGTTTTTTTACCCTCCCCTCTTTTTCTTTTCATTTTCTGAATGTTGCAGTTTCTGTGTACCTTCTACTGGAGGGGGGGGGGGGGGGGCTGGGGCTGGGGGTGGGCTTGCCTAAGAAAAAAAAGAGAAAAAACAGTCACTCGTTTTCGAATTTATGTGTCTTCTGTGCTGGACGAGAGCGGCACCTTCGTAAATAAAAACAAATCTTAATTAAATTCTGATAGAGACTATTGTGTAGTTCCATTCCTTAAGTATTCTTTCAGTATTCCTTGAGTATTTCTGTATCATTATGAGTGGTAACATTAGTATTATGTGGTTGCGTGTGGCGTATACTCCTGGTACTGCAACCCTCCCCCTCTACCCTCTCCCCTCTATTCAACGGTGCGTCAATCTGTTAAGCGTGACCTCTTCACAATTCCCCCTCTACCTTCCCCTCAGTTCTGTTGAAAAAAAATAACGTGTAGCTACTTTTGGATATCCTCTGATGCCTTTCCGTGTAAAGTACTTGTTCTGCACCCTGGTGAGGTGCTGACGTCACACCTTTGCCGACCGGATTCGAAGAAATTCGAATGTTGTTAATTCAGTGCACAATACGACTTCTGATTGTCGTAAAAATCGCACATTTTTTACCATTCATGCTCTTGTATTTCGTGGTTTTAATTCTCCTTTTTTCTTTCTTTCTTTCTTTCTTTCTTTCTTTCTTTCTTTCTTTCTTTCTTTCTACAGTAAAACTTCCATCAGAGAACACCTCCCGTTAGAGAACAAAGGAAAAGGAATAATCCTCAAGAAAAATATTTGTGAAGATTTGCTTCACTATCTTTTCACTGACGTGTTAAATTGACAACAAAGGTAGATCCATTAGATGAAGTTTTCTTAACCAGTTGGGTCTACCCGGATACGGCGTACTATGATGTTTTGTTTTGCTATAGTCGCATATTTCCCTGGAGGAATCCAGTGCAAAAAAATTGCACTTTAATCAAAAAGGAATTATCTTCAACGAGAATATTTGTGAAGATTTACTTCTATAACTTTTCGTTGACGTGTTAAATCGACAACAAAGGTAGCTCCGTTAGATGAAGTTTTCTTAACCAGTATGGTCTACCCGGATACGACGTCATATGATATTTTGTTCGTTAAAGTCGCATTTTTCCCTGGAGCAATCCAGTGCAAAATAATTTTGCACTTTAATGAAAAAGGAATCATCTTCAACGATAACAATTGTGAAGATTTACTTCTGTATATTTTCATTGACGTGTTAAATCGACAACAAATGTAGATCCGTTAGATTATTTTTTTAACCAGTATTATCTATATCTCTTTGAGAATAAGTGTCAGAGGTAAAAAATAATATTAGCATAAGCTGTCTCTACAATATCCGGATACTAACTAAAAGACGGTTTGACAATGAATCCATAAAAAATGTACTTTATGTAAATCTTTTGTAAAGTAAATTAAAGAAAATCTACAACATGCAGGCATGCAAAGACATACATAAGATTTGATGAAAAGCAATTCAGGAAAAATTCTAAGGATTTTGTTATATTTTTTTTATTATTGATCCACTGCTCTATTAGAGATATCTCTAGATAACTGTACACATAAAAACTATGCTTATACAGATTGCATAATGGCAACGTGGCATCATATGATAAGATAAGGAGATCATTATGAAACATACTTTATATCTTTAACTTAGTTTTGGTTTCTCTTCGTTCTTAGTTACAGATAGCACCACTTATAGACCACAGTCATTTGCTCTATTCACGGGAAACGAATAACATGGCTTCGTGCAGCACTCGTTTGGATGAAAATATTCAACAATATGTTGAATACATGAACAACTTGTTTGAAAGAGATCACAGTTTAAATGCATTGCTTTTGAACTTGCTGCCTGCTTTAATGGATGAATCACATTCACCAGTTCAGCTTAAAATCAGCGGAAGTGTCGCTGATGGTTGTTCCATTGCACGTCAGTTTCACCCGGATATCGCAAAACATGAAATTGAATTGGATCTGCTAAATTACTTAACAACGCTAGATGACAGCTACGCGCATGTGCTGGAAGTCGTTGAGGATAAACCTGACAATTTAAGAATTAAGCTTGACCCATCGCTTCTTTTTTTAATGAAAGCATCAGAAATTGCTAAAAGGGATGAATTCGAGGCTGATTTCAGCGGGCAATATCTGGATCCACGCCATGTACGTATAGTTGCGGAAAAATTAGTGACGATTGATACACCTGATGAGTCCATGCAAAATTTGATTAAAGCGCTGAGCGGGAATGAACATGTGGCCAAAACAATTAACGAAACCATAAAAGGAACAGCAGTTACGATGACGATGGCCTTGAATGACCTAAACGGTGATCCATTGTTTCAAATGAGTTCGGATAACGTTCCTGTTATAAGACTTGAGTTCTGGTCGCCAACCGCTAAGAACTTTAGCACAAGAGTGTCACGTACAGATCCAAGACGCCCACCTCTGTGGCCTTCTCTTAAGGAACGGGAACAAATTATTTCTCAAGGCTGCGACATAGTGCCAAAATCCTCACCTGACGGCGACAAGGCAACAGAGTGGCGATGGTCATTTTCTAGGGCCGAAACGTATCTTATGAACAAACTTACCAAACAACAAAAAAGAGCGTACCTTTTAGCAAAAATTATATACTATATGCACGTAAAAACTGTAGATGAAAATGAAGTACATTCATATTGGTTAAAAACCGCAATGCTTTGGCTATGCGAAGAACATCCGGGCTGTGACGAAATATGGAACGATTTAAACTTGCTCAGAAGCGTACGACGTATTTATACCGAACTTTTGAAAATGGTAAAAGACAGGAATGTGCCTCATTTCTTTATTCCTCAGCACTCGATTTTGCGCTACACTGCTCCAGAGGTTCTACGAAAACTAGAAGAAAAACTGACAGTCATCATTTCAGACATTAGGAAATATCTTCCATTGCCAGAATCATTTCAACGAGTTTTTCTTGAAACTCAAGTTATCTATGAACACTTGAAAACAATTTATGAAACGGCAAAAAGAAAACCCTGATCTTCCTACATATTTGCTCCATCGTGCGCTGGAGTTGGTTCACTATGATATCGTTACACCGGTGAGTTTCTTGTTTACTGCTTGCTTACGGTTAAGTGCCTTTCATTCTCCACTTTGTAATTGAAATGAAATATATGAAGGACAGAAAAGAACACGTGAAATATGAAGTTGTTTTCGCATTATAAATGCCATTTTGGGGTTATCGTAACTCGTTAAAAATTACAAGAATGTCCAGGGATATTGCGACCAGCCTAGATCTGATAAATTATCTATCACCAGGTTAGCATGATTGCTAAAAAGTGGTTGTCATAATGTTAAGAGAGGTTTAATGAAAATTGTACAAATTTATAAAGGAATTTAGTCAAATTGTGGGAGAAGAAGCGTTTTGAAATTGGCTACTAAAAAATTTAAACGCAGCCCTCTTTTCAAAAGAGGACTGCCTAATGAACATTTATGAAAAGTTTAAAGACATTCTGATCAAAAGGCTTTCAAAGTTAGCTAAAGAAAAATGTGCCCCATCCATTTGGCAAATTTTTGGTGGATCAGCACAAACATAACTTTGCAAGAGGGACAGGCTAGTGAACATTTTTGCAATATTTGAGGGCATTTTGATCAAAACTTTGGAAGAAAACAAGTGTGCTCTGGGTCAAAGTCCCAGCGTACGATAAGACCAATTTCACCAAGGGAATTTCTGAAAAATGGGGCTTCGAGAGGGCAAAAAGCTAGTTAAATAATTAATTTAGCAACGGACCCGAACATAGACCGATGAATATATACAAAGATTTGTTTCCTAGAAAAATAGGAATAGTCTAGATGGAATAGTCTAGTCCAGAGGAACCCTCGAACAACTTATCGAAATTGTGTCCACATACGTGTGCATGTTTATGTAACTTGCGTCGATGCGCTGTTCGCATTTCAGACTAATGTGCATATTTATTTAACTTGCGTTGATGTGCGTTTCTCATTTCGGACCAGTGCGCATGTTTACTTAACCTGCGTTGATGCAGTGTGTTTATTTTGCACCAGTGCGCAGTTTTAGCTTGCATCGAAACGCCGTTCGCATTTCAAACCTGTGCGCATGTTTATTTAACTTGCGTTGATGCGCGGTTCGCATTCGGACCAGTGCGCATGTTAACTTAACTTGCGTTGATTTTGGGTGCTTATTTTGGACCAGTGCGCATGTTTATCTAGCCTGCATTGGTGTGAGGGTTCACATTTAGGACTACTGCGCATGTTTAGTTAAATTGCGTTGATGCGCTTGTCTTATTTTAGACCATTTTGGACCAGTGCGCATGTTTATTTCAAAATTCCCCCACCCCTCCAAAAAAAAAAAAAAAATCCAAATCGAGTCAAAACGCACAAGTCGTATGCCCAACCCATCTAATGTTGCCTTATGCCAAAAATAAATGATATCGGATAAAAACTGTGGGGGGGAATGCATTTTGAAGTTTTTTCAGTCAAAAATTCTTCAAAAATACAAAAATTGTCCAATTCACTAAAAGGACACATGCCTTATCTCGACCCGTTAACTTTTTGAAAGTTAATTCTTATATACTATTCTGAAATAGTTTTCGGGTTAGAACAGGAGTCACGAAAGTTTGCTTGCCATTACTTGCGTTACAAATAACATGATTAAGAATCAAGCATATAAGATTCATTGATTGGTCATTTATTCCAAAAATAAAGTAAGGTATGTTATGTATTATATATAATTTATCGGTCAGAGATAAAAATGTAAATATGTCTTTTATCCAAGATTTACTAGTTTTACAGTCAATAAGTGAGTACATTATTGTGCCTTGTGTACCACTTCCACGATATTCACAAAAGAGCTACCTTTTATTTTCCATATGCCCCCCCCCCCCCCCCAAAGTTTAGGGTGTTCTGTACGATCTTGAATTGAGATCAGTTTTTTTTTGCCGTGGTGCATTTTCTTGCCAATATCATACTGTTATAAAAACGCTTGTTGCGTATTTGTGCCATTTTGGCATCCGAGTAGCGGCTCCAAGCTTATATAAAAAAAACAAAAACAAAAAAGAGGCGCAAAATCTTTACTTTTCGCTTTCATTTTACTTAACTTTTTGCCGTCTTTCACATTGAAAATGTAGCAATTACTGAGGAATATTGGATGGGTTCTCTCATCTACTAGGCAAAACTGGGAAGATGCAGCTTTTTACCGGTTGCATCTATAATATGATACAAAATTAATATATATATATATATATATATATATATATATATATATATATATATATATATATATATATATATATATATATATATATATATATATAATTTTTGCACAAACTGTTGATAACAAAGAAATTATCCTTTATCGTCGAGAAGGTTGTGCACAAGGATAATTCCTTTGTCAAACCATACCCTGTAAAAATACTTTTACCAGTAATTAGGATATTGCGATTATTCAAAATAACAAATTCTGAATTTTCCATTTGCATATTTTCTTGGGTATCCGTAAGAATTGCTTTATAAAATACTGACAGCCACGGTAGCCTATTCACGTCGTAGTTACATCTTATACATAGTTTAATTACACATAAGCAGTAGCAATAGACCGCCCATTTTACTAAAGTATTTGTTTTATGTCACTTTTTCCTTTCATCCAGGTTAACGTTAATGCTTTTCACTGTGACTTCACATCAATGGAATTGATGCCGCTCTCGCCATACTTACCTATCATTGCAAAATATTTACCTTGTCTTACATCTCTAATTGAATTTCGTAATTTCTCACCGAAATTTGGATGTGCAACGTGGTTATATAGCTACACAAGATTAGAGATACCAAACTTTACCGCACAGGCTAAAGTCTCTTTGAGACCATAATCGCATCTATATTTTACTTGGAGTGATCTCCGAGTCTCTTTGAGACCATAATCTGATCTATATTTTACCTGGGTGATCTCCGAGTCTCTTTGAGACCATAATCTGATCTATATTTTACCTGGAGTGACCTCTGAGTCTCTTTGAGACCATAATCGGATCTATGTTTTACTTGGAGTGATCTCCGAGACCACTTATGCCTTAGAAGCCGATGTATTTTGATCCCTCCACCTATCAGTCAAATTAAAATCCTCTAAGACTTTGCAGTGCATTACTTCTCTGCACATCTTTCTGTTTTATTCTACCTCTTTAACTAATTTGGGATCTAGTACTACATTCAAATCTCCCCTAATTATGAGCAGGTCACCTACCGCCACATTAGATAGAATTTCCCGCAGCTTCACTATGAAAGTCAGGCTCTTTGTTTCAAGAGTCGGCCCATCTATATGCATGTATCATAACACACGTTCCCAATCTTATAAAGCGTCCATTTAAAAATATGGCGTAAAAATTAAATTCTAATTTTTACTTAATAAAAAGGCTTTACCACAACTTCGAATACTTCCCTGCTTTATAAATATAAGACAATCTTCCCAGTTTCTATTCTGGACGATAGCTTCATTTTAAATCCGCATGTCTCCTGTATCAAATATATATATGCTCTTTTTTCTCAGGAACCTCATTATTGCAATTCCTTTTTTAAAGGCAAGTAATCTGAACATTAAAGGAAATTATTTTCACGTAATTTATACCCTATATTATTTTAATTAGCGTTGCGAATCACGTGCCATGCCCCTATGAGTGCAGTAGTATTTATACATGCTACAACACCACAAAAAGATTGAAAATATTTTAATACGCTGTTGATTAGTGTTTCCGCAGGGAGAGTCCCCAACCACCACAGCTTCTTAAAACATGGGCATCGGAGATGCAGAGCCCTCAGCCAATAGCGGTTACATCACTGTGGTCCAGTTACTCTTTTGAAATACCGCCCGGACAAACACAGCATACAAGGTGCAAAGGATGGAGCGACGGACGGATCCTTGCACATCTATACTTTATATACTTTCTTCCTGTAAGGATTGGTTAAGATCCAATGAATAGTTTTTGATATATCGCCCGGACAAGAAAAATTTCAAGTGCGACCGGTGGACAGAAGAACGGACATGAGACAAATTGAACCCTCCGTTGCACATCTGTACTATATATACTTCGTTCCTGTGAGGTTTAATGATGATCTGATGAATAGTTTTTGAGATATCGCCCGGACAAAAAAAAAGTTTAAAGTGTGGGGGACGGACAGACGGACGGACAAAAGACACATTGAACCCCTCATTACACATCTATACTACACACATACTTCTTTTCTGTGAGGTTCGGTGAAGATCCGATGAATAGTTTTTGAGATATCGTCCGGAAAGAAAAAAGTTTAAAGTTTGACGGACGGACAGACGGACGGACATGGGACAAAAATTGAACCCTCCTTGCACATCTGCACTATATATACTTCCTCTTCCTGTCAGGTTTGGTGATGATCCGATGAATACTTTTTGAAATATCGCCCGGACAAAAAAAAACATCAGGGACAGAGAGATGGACAGACGGACTGAGGGACAGACCGATAGCAATAGCCTTCAGCCAATATTGGTTGCTTTTATGATCATCTAATAACATAATATGACTGAATAGTGCTTTACATTATCATGTATCACAGAAAGACTGTAATAAATTGCATGCCAAATAGTACTACTCAAGAATACAAATACTGCTTTGTAGGGCTTTTATGACATAACAACTACATACTTGAACTAGAACCTTATTTCGCTAGCGAAATGTTAAACACTTGACAAAAATTTAAACGCAAAAATACTTCCTTTAATTTCTTGAATAATATATTGCAAGCATCGCAGCTTGAATACGTCTTAGAGGCCGAGTAGTGTTTTGTTTTTGTTGACTTAAGGTTTTATTGGCTGATCTATTTATGCAGTGAGAGCTCGCTCGCACAAAGCTAAGCAACTGTGTGTTCTGTGCTATGCACTCGGCTGCTTTACAAGTAACATTATACTGCAACTATTATAGATCGTTTTGATTTAATAACAGCGGTAGTAATTCATGCTGTAAAAATAATTCACCTATAATTTTCATGGACAGTACACATCATCATACACCCGGCTGCTTTCAATAATACATCAATATGCTATTGCTTGTTTTCCTTTACACCTTAATGCCTCAACAACAGACACCCCTCCGAAGTGGATTTCATTCAGTGCACTAGCACTGCATAAAGTACTTGGACGCTTTATAAGGGTCATTTGGCGAATCTGTGGGGCGGTGGGGTGGGGTGGGGGCAACTGGGATGGGGGGTGGGGCAGTGGGAGGGAATAGGATGGGTAAATCAAGCCAGACCCACATACTTTGACCGAAAATCGTACTATTGTATTGACACGAGAGGGAAACAGTACCCATATAACTGGAGCTCGCATTATGATTGGGACTTACAAGCATTAATTAACTGTCCCCTTGATTCAAACTCATCCCGATTGAGTTCATCCCAGACGAACCCAGCCCCAGGCGAGTTAACATCTAACATCTTCAAGTATTTGTCCCATGACGTTCTTGCCTTTCCGTTTGCTTGCGAATGAGGAATGGGGTAACATAGGAAGAGTTGCCGGATCGTCTTTTTTTTTTAAAGATTTAGTCTTTATTTTCGCATCGTTCTCTTTTTTTTGCCTCAAAACGTACTTTTTCCACAAGCGTTCTTTATTGTTCTTTTTTTAAGCCCCAGCTTTTTTCAGAAGCAGGAATATAACAGTTGTTGAAAGTATGCGTGAATAAACGTTTTTAAGTTGAAAAATCGTACATTCTCCCAGGATTTTAACCTGAATGTCTTGAAATTTTGGTGGAAGGTAGAGCTCATAGGTTTCCAACTGGCTATTGCTTTCTTGACAATTTTCCAAAAATTGGCGAAAATATTAGCGAAAAGCCAAATTTTTTCCGTAAAGTCTCGACTACTTCTGCTAATTTAATCTTACTGTTTTGAAATTTTACGTGAAGTTTGCAGGCTTTACCACTACCTAGCTATTTCTCTTTTTTGGTGATTGGCCAACGGGCTAAAATTTTCAGTAAAATCTTAATCTTGGTGATTGACCAGCTGGCGAAAATTTTTAGTAAAATCTTAACTGCTGAAAAATAGTCTTGCCGTGTTGGAATTTAAAGTGAAGGCAGCAAGAGTTACCACCTGCCACCTTTTAAGTAAAAGTAGCATAAACTACTGCCTAACTGGCTATTGCTGTCTTTCAATTTTAGATAAAAATAGCCATGGTTGTTACTTAGCTGGCTATTACTTTTTTCTTAATTTGGAAAAAATGGCGCAAATATCGGCGATTTCTTACTAGCATCTTAATTAATGCAATATATGTAATCTTACCTTGAAAGAGATATTCGAACCTACTTTGCTATTGTTTCTCTCACTCTTTTCTTTGTAATTCGCCAAAAATTGCCCGAAATATTTGCGAAAAATGTTAGCTAACACCAAAAAGGTAACCTCGTTGTCTTGTTATGTAATAGTGGTACACATTACTAACTACCTGCCTATTTTTATATGGCAATTCGCCAAAAATTATATTGGTCATAACGCAATTAAACGTATATCCTGCTGTGGTTTCAGTGGAAACGTGCACATAAGTGTTCACCTGTTCTTTTTTTGTTTTTTTTGTTTTTTTGGGGGGGGGGGGGCTGAGGGGGGGGGGCTATTCGCCAAAAATTGGTCGAAGTATTGGCGATAAAACTGTTTTTGTTAAAATCTTAAACAAATGCAGAAAAAGCCTTACTGTCTTGAAACTTTACGTATAGGTAGCAGGAATTAATTGTGTACCTGTTCATTACTGTTTTGTTGGCGGAAATATTGAAAAATGAAACTCGTACCATTGAAATGGCGGTCAAAGGCTAAGCTACTAGTATAAACAGTCTTTGGTACTGTCTTGAAATTTTGTTAAAGATAGCGGTCATTGGTACTTGCCTGGTTATGTTTTTTGCGTTATTCGGACAAATGGCGGAAATATTGGTGAAAAGCCAATTCTTACCAAAATCGTTAGTAGCGCTAGGAATATAATGTTACCTTCTTAAAATTTTGAAGAAGTTAGGAAATTAGTACCTATGTGGTTTTTTAACCCAGCCAACTTTGTCGGGCTGGGCTAGTCGTATCACTACAGGGGGCTTGAATGTATTGGCGTATGTTAAACCTTTTCTTTAAAATGCTACTCCTCCTACAGTTTTGCTCCAATCCTTTGGATATTATGCAGGAATGTTTTCTGAGTAGTCCTCCACCAGGCTATTACTTTTTTTTACGAGTGACGAAAATCTGACAAAATCGCGGCACTTTTTGTGCCCGTTTTGACCCATTTTAAAAATGATACTCCTCCTTAAGTTTTACTCCAATCGTTTAGATGTTACGAATGGATGTTCCCCAGGGGTTCGCCTACCATTCTGTTATTTTTTCCGCGATTCGCCAAAAACTTTCGAAATAGAGGGACTTTGAAGTTTGGCAAAAACTGGAATAAATGGTAGTAAATAATTGAATTGTCAAACTATTCATTACTCTCAGTCTTTTTCAAATAGTTATAAAATTTTAATCAAAAGTGTCTTAGGTTCTTCTCCACCTGGTCTTTGCTTTTTTCGCAAATGACAAAAAAATGCCGAAATGACGGAATTTAAAAAATTTTTAAATGCCGAATGGATGTTCCCCAGGGGTTCGCCCACCATTCTGTTATTTTTTCCGCGATTCGCCAAAAACTTTCGAAATAGAGGGACTTTGAAGTTTGGCAAAAACTGGAATAAATGGTAGTAAATAATTGAATTGTCAAACTATTCATTACTCTCAGTTTTTTCAAATATATATAAAATTTTAATCAAAAGTGTCTTAGGTTCTTCTCCACCTGGTCTTTGCTTTTTTCGCAAATGACAAAAAATGCCGAAATGGTGGAATTTTAAAATTTTTTTAAAATTGTGTAAGTGTCCGCAGAGTGCAACATAAGCAAAATTTTTTACTCGCCAGCTTGACGAGTAACTTTCTTTTTACTCGCCAAAAAAAAACTTCATGCCATGTATAATAAAATGTAGAATTAACGTAATTATCGTTTTATTTTGCGTCTTAATTATAAAGTTATTCTTTTCACATTTGTTCTTGTTTATCACAAGGCACTTTTATAGCGTTGTTAAGAATTGAAACTTGTCAAGAAAATCATTAATTTTTTAGCATTACTCGCCAAGAAAATAGCATAAAATTTCTACTCGCCAGCTTGGCGAGTAACTTTTTTTCTACTCGCCATCGGAATTTTTACTCGGCAGTGGCGAGTTGGCGAGTACTTATGTTGTACCATGTGTCGATAAATACGTGAATCGTCAAAGCCCCACCTCTCCAACATCCCTTTTCGGGCAGCTTCCACCCGGAGAAACACGTTTTTGTGTAGTAAAATTATGAAAAAGTTACGTTCAGAAACAAAGTTCTTTATTTTTTGGCCTAACAGTATTCGTTTCAGAGTTTTTTTCTCTTTCCTTATTTGGTAACTCGGCTGGGCCATGTCCTTGGACATGCTTGTTTTGGTGATTCGCCAAAAACGCAGTTGACCCCGGGTATTTGGCCTTGATTTCTTGAAATTCTGATCAGAGGTAGCAAGCTTTGGTACCCACCTGACTATTACGTTTATTCATGATTTTCCAAAAAATTGATGGAAATATTAACCAAAAACAATGTTCATGCCAACGTATCTCCTCGTAAAATTTAAATGGAAACATCCTGAAATTTTGATAGAAGGTAGTGGTATATATGTCTACCTGGCTATTACTTTTCTTGTTCGTCGATTCGAAAAAAAAAATTGGCCGAAACACGTGGCTATTACTTTTTTGTTATTTAGCCAAAAATTGGCGGATATATTGACGATAAACCGTTTTTAAATCAAAATAATGAATGACGCCAGCTTTTCTGTCTGAAATTTGGGTTACAGGTTATACTTATATGTCAAAATCATAACATCAGCATTCGTGGGCTGGGGCATTGTCCATGGACAATCCTGTTTTTTTTTGTTGAAATTTTTATAATCCAAAATATTCTACCGGATAGTACTATTAATACAACATTAGAAATTGCAGTGTATTAGTGAAAATTAATATACACTACAAACAAAAGATTACGTAATACGGAGTGGTTTAAGCCATTATATTTGTTAATTTTTAAAGCTACCAGTCATTACGGAATACTGGACTTAAACGACTATCTTACGAATATGAATATGTCTGATATCTTCCGACGTCTGTTTCTCGACGTGTACATAAACCCTCGATTTTCCGAAATACACCTAACATTGCGTCAGATGTTAAATAAACGTCACGTCTAAGGAGCGTTTTTGTCAAACGTATGTTCTATGGATGTTAAAGACGTTGAGTAGTGTTGATCTATGGTCGCACATGTAATCAAAACCAAATTACACCTAGATCTGATGTTGTGGAAGTCGTTTCTTAGAGGGCAGAGTCAACATCTACTCAACCTTGTGTGAACGTTGATCTATGGTTGCAACCAATCAAAACCAAATAACAACGAGATTCAATGTTGCGATTTTGCCTGGTCAATAACAATCAGAAGTCGATGTTTTTTTTTCGAAGTCGGAATGTTTACTAGGGTATGACAAAAGCTGTGTGTAGTAGAGTTTTGATGCAACTGGCAACTTGGTGTGACTTTTAATACAAATAGTAGCTGTATAATGGGTGTTCTAAAACAATATATAATGGGTGTTCTAAAACAGTGCTGTCATTTTGTTTTAGAACACCCATGGGTAATGACGTCACACAGATAGAGTTAAGCCTGGTTATGCGGCCAGCTAACCGACAGGCCCCCCGGGGCCAGCCGCACGACAGGCTCCCCGGGGCCTGCGGCTTACACTGCGAGGAAAGCCACTGTATCTATGATATGAGAGAGCTACCCTTACTCTCTCTCTCCACACACACACACACCACGGAAGACGGGCAGACGGGTAAATGAGCAGCCAGACAAACGGACAGCCGAAAAAAGGGACAGCCGGACAAATGGGCAGCCTGACAAACGGCCAAACGGACAAACGGGCAGTCATTTTGTTCTGTCTCTCCACACACCTATACCAACACCAACGGCAGAGTTAGCGTTTCATTTCACAAGCCTAAGTATTTTAACCCAGACGGCAACTTTTTTTGCTCTTTCACTCTCTCCACACACACACACACCATAGCATACACAGGCAGGCGGGCAGGCAGGAACTCTTTTTTATTGAGTCTCTCTCTCCACACACACACACACACACCACGGCAGACGGGCAGACGGGTAAACGGGCAGCCAGACAAACGGACAGCCGTACAAACGGACAGCCGGACCAATGAACAGCCGGACAAATGGGCAGCCGGACAAACGGACAAGCGGGCAGTCATTTTTTTCTCTCTCTCCACACACACAAACCACGGCAGACGGGCAGGCGGGCAGACAGCAATTTTTTTCTTACTCTCTCTTTTGCTTTCTCTCTCCACACACACACGGCATGTGCAGGCCCCCGGGGCCAGCCACACTTTTTTCTTACTCTCTCTTTCACTCTGTCTCCACACACACACACCACGGCAGATGCAGGCAGGCAGGCAACATTTTTCTCTCTCTTTTGCTCTCTTACTCTCGCTACGCACACATACCAACACCCACGGCAGACATGCAGCCTGGCAGACGGACAGATGAGGCACTTCCCCAAACGTACAAGCTCTCCATTTTTTAAGCAGAGAACTCATAGTCACATGGTTCAAGCTCAACTATGAGCCCCCTTAAAATTCAAAGGGGTATAAATCGATGATTTATAGACCCCTTTTTAATTATTTTTTTAGCATTTCCCACACTCTCATGCATACACACACATACCAACACCATGACATGTTTAGCGCTTATTTCGTATTAGTGGAGGGCGTAGAGGTTTTTTCGCTCATCTTTTCTTCACTTCTTCCTGCCGCTGCCCCAGCCCTGCTTGAGATGAAATGCTTGCCAAGAACACTACAGGTATGATCTTGGGACTTCATAGCCTCTCAGCATTTCTGTTCGTGCGCTCTCGCTGTGACGCCCGGCGGAATTATAAAGCCGCAGAAGTCACAGCATTATATACTTTCCACATCGTCCAGAAAGCGCACGACGTCCTGGAGTGTTGACTCTTTGCTAGAGTCGTCCTCCAGTTTCACATCAACCAGGGTAGTGGTGTGACCATAGTCGGAAGCCGACTGCATCTGGCTGGCGTTGATCGTTGCTGGCATATCTGTAATGCTGGCGACAGCAGCCGTCAGCTCATACATACGAGCAGGTTGTGGGCTGTCTGGCCTCGTGACAATAGCACTGGGCACGTGTCTCTGCCTGGTCACTTGCTGTTCAACCGGCACCCTCCGGATAGTGACGTCAGGCTTCCTCGGGCTTGCTGTCACTGAAGTCGCTTTCTCAGGAGTCACTTTCTGGCAGGGCGACGGATCCCGAAACTTCACAGGCGACAGCTGCCTTAGCCGTTTATGGCTTTCCTCCGCCGCGATGCCAAACCGGTTGTATTCCCATGTGGTTGCTGCCTGAAGCTCCCTCCACTTATCCAAAATGAATACTTGGTATTCAATGTATATTTCTTCAAACAGGTTAACATTCTTCTGAGTCAGAAAAAATTTCTGACGACGCTCAGCGTTGAAGAACTCTTCCTTGTATTGCAAGAGATAGAAGCAGACTGACTGCATAGAGTGTAAGGCTGCCTGAAAAAGAGGATGAGCTACCCACTCCCTCCCCAATGGCCGAAAGGCTGACTCTATCTCTACCATACAACAAGAGCCTGCACCATGTGAGGACCACCCCCGGGTGCCCACACATGTACCGTGTGAGGACCTCCGCCCCCCTCCCCCACGGCCACTGGACCATAGGCCACTGTGTCACCAACTCCATATATGAGTAGTATAAAAAGGTCAGTTCGCCACTCGCAACAAATACATTGCTAAGACATCATGAAAACGTCTCTGATAGCAACTACAGTTAGCAACATGGAAATTGATAGCTTGTTCGGCAACGAAACAACGACTTTTACAGATGCAGCTTTAACTGCGGAGGAGTTCAATGGCAGAAGCTGAAAAAGCCTTGGAGGAAGCGTTAGAGGCTCCGTCGGACGTGTCTACAGTACAAAAAAGAAAGCCTGAGGAAGCGTTAGGTGCTCGTCAGACGTGTCAACAGTACAGTAAGCAATGCCAGATCCTGAGGGATCTGACTACCCGTTCTGGGTTGCAAATGCGCTTGTAAGTGGTAGCGCCAAGCCACTTAGCACAAAGTTAACGGCACATCTAGAGCATCTTGAGGAAGAAGAAGTGGTCATCTCAAGCGATGACAACAACGACGACGACAACAACGGCGATGACGACAGCGACGACGATGACGACAGCGACGACGATGACAAGCAGCTCAAATCTAAATTTCAATTGAGCAAAACTATTCCTGTTACTGAAGAAAACGTCACGCTGTTGAAACGAAAATTTCGAGCAGTGATTCCTCTGATCGATTGCAACATTTTATGGCGTTTATGTGAAGAAGGCTTTTTCGACCAACACAATTACATATACCTAGCGGAAGAAGTGAACACTGTCATTCAGCTTATCTACATGCTAGAAGGAAAACTAGAGCATCTTCCCGCGTCAGAGCTACAGTTCTCCGAAGCTATGACCCGATGTTTCGTTCAACTTATTAGAAGTCTTCATGAGGAACTTTTTAACACTTTATGTCTACCGGCGCCAAAGTGTGTTGATGAGGATCGCGATTCCAAATGTGCAAAGGCTATGTTACATGGCTTCAAGTACCTTGAAGAACGTATGGTGTATGATATGATGGCCTACCTCTATGAAAAAGGACATTTCACCATGCCAATGCTCTTTGAATGGATAATTGGTAGTCGCAAACGAGGAGACTTTTTAGTGATCGTCATGAGACAATCTCTAACAGACGGTTTGCCAACAGCCTTTCTTGATGGTTTCAACGAGATCACTCCGCGATTTTGCAAACATCTCATGAAAACATACATGTAATGTTCATATAAAAGGAGTGAGGTTTCAAGTGGAGTCATTATTTAATGCGCAGCCATGGAGAAGACAAGCAGCTTTAAAATTAGTACAAACTTAACCATTACTGTGGAGTATGGACAATTTGGGCTATTTATTCGAATGAATCAAACGTGGAGAGAGATGGCTTGCTTTATTACCATCCTTGTGTGTGAACTTAACAAGATTACGCGACATTGGCTTCAAACTGTACTTAACGCAAACGAAATTGCTTGAAGTCATTTCATACCATGGTATGCGCTATGTGAGTTTTGTGCATACATCACTGTTTGAAGAGAAAGAATACAAGTATTACATCAACATGAATGGGAATGGGAGACATTGCTTCAGAAGATGGATAGCATCAACTCAACCTTATTGCCATTTACCGAATGTCATGGCAAGAAAACTCCTATCAAGCTGCAAAAGGACAATCGGATGAAAGTGTCAAAGTTATCCAAGAAAGGTCTGGCTGAAGTTCAATTGGAGAATATGGATGTGCAAAATCAACTTGAACTTACCTGTGAATATTGTGGTACTTACGGATATGCTGAGGATTATGATTGTCACTGCCACAAGTACAATTGCAAGTTGTGTGAACCAGACAACTTCTGCAACAAGTGCGGCTCACTAACAGTATCTGAAGAGTAAGACTGAGAGCCATTTGCTTGCCAGCCGCCATAGTGTGCAGACGTGTTATATGGACATGTGAAACAAAGATAGATGTAGAAACGTGTTTCAAGGAGAAGTATGTGGACTACATGATAAGTGAACTGGCACGTTTTGGATCTATTCAACAACAACTGCAACACTTTGACATTTATTGGGAACTTGATCATTCCACGTTAAACGTACCAAACCTACGCGAGGATTTCATCAAACAATGTGTGCTTTCAAACATTGGCGGAGCTGAGGAGTTTGATGTGGAAGCAGCATATCACTTCGCTCGATTTGATCCAAGAATGTTTGATGAAGTGAGAGAGTGGTTAATCTATATTGCAGTATAATGGCAGACATTGCATTGATGCAATATGTTGTGCAAAAAACATACTGTGAAGAAATGTTATTAGCTGTAAAAAAGTTTGCATGTTTAGTATGTCCTGCTTGTCAAAATGAAGAGTGTTTAGAATATACTTGTCATTCTGCATGTGTCTATACATATTGGAATGAAGCTAAATATTATATTCAGTTAGATAAAGTGTTAGATAATGCAAATCAACTTTGTGAAAAATATGGTGTAGATGTTATCACATTCGATAAAATTAAGTAGTTGGTAAATATACATTGAAGATCAATTTACTCCAATTATTCATACCATTGTATCAATTAAAAGATATGCTGATTGAGTTATAAGACAAAATAAAATGCAAGATATGTTGCTAAATAAAATTTAAGATATGTTGATAAAATAAAATCTAAGATATGTTGATAAAATAAAATATAAGATATGTTGACAAAATAAAATGCAAGATATGTTGACAAGTGTTGATCATTTAGTGTTAAAATGTCGAAGTGGAAAGACTACTTAACCAATATTTACTTTAAACCTGGCCAACCCGGGGCATTTGCTGGTCCTTACAAACTTTATCACATATTAAAAAAAACATGATCAACCAGTTTACTTCAACCTGTAAAATACAGGTTTAAAAGGCAACGTGTCATTACACGTAGAATTGATGACATGTGGGATGTTGATTTAGCTGACATGGGAAACGTAGCTCCCTATAATGATGACACCCGCTTTTTATTGGTTGTCATTGATGTGTTTTCGAAATATTTGTGGGTGCAGTCAATACCTAATAAATCACATACCATCGTCATAGAAGCCTTTCAAAAGGTTTTTCATGAAACACAACGAAGACCACGAACTCTAAGGTCGGATAAAGGAACTGAATTTAAGAACAGATGGGTAAAAGCATTTTGAAGAAGGAGGGAATACATACTTATACGACGAAGAATGAAACCAAAGCCAACTTTGCTTAGAGAGTCATTCGTGCTCTAAATGGATTGATGTATCGATTTTTCCTACATAATCAAACTTATCGATATATGGACATCCTTCCAGACTTGGTGTATAATTACAACCATAGACCTCATGGCTCCCTCCCTAATAAGTATGCTCCTGCAGATATTCGTAAAGACAACGAATTGAAAGTGTGGAAGTATATGTATGTAGACAAATTGAAATTGAAACCAAAGAAGAAGAAAAAACCCTACAAATTTAAAATTGGTGATCAGGTTCGCATTTCCCGCATGAAATATGTAGTTCAACGTGATTATCATATAAAGTGGACGCAAGAAGTCTTCATTATCACACATCGTTGTAAGAAGCAAGGAATACACCTGTATCGTGTGAAAGACTTTTTGGATAAAGATATTGATGGTCATTTCTATGAAGAAGAACTGTAGAAAGTGACAAAAGATATTGAATCTGTCTACAGAATTGAAAAAGTTTTGAAAACACGTAAAGGACGAGGTGTTAAAGAATTATTTGTTGAGTGGTTAGGTTGGCCAAAGAAGTTTAACAGTTGGGTGAAAGAAACAGACATTAAAAAATGAAGCATCCATTCACATGTTTGGTCTCTGGACCTACAGGCAGTGGTAAAACGTCTCTAGTTAGAGAAATTCTAGAACAAAAGTTAATTAAACCCTCTCCAAAAACCATTTTATGGCTCTATGCAGCAGATCAGCAGCAGGAATGAAGGGTGTGGAATTTTACCAAGGCATTTCAGGTGACATTGAAGAGCGTTTTAACCCAAAAAACCAAACTTACTCAACATTGACGACTTAATGACTAAATGTCATAGTGATGAGCCCGTGACACGTCTCTTTAGTGTTGGTAGCAGTGACCAAAATAAACATTATTTTTATTGTGCATAATTTGTTCCATCATGGTAGAGAAATGCAAAATATCAGTTTGAATACACATTACATCATTCTGTTTAAAAATCCTAGAGACAGTCAACAAATAAGTACATTAGCACGACAAATGTATCCCGGAAAATCTCAATTTCTCATAGAAGCCTATCAAGATGCTACCAGCAAACCTCATGGCTACTTATTCATTGATTTAAAGCCTAAAACGAATGAACAACTACGTATTTGTACAGGCATACACATTACGTATATGTTGATAAAGTAGCGTATGAACAAGAACCAAGTCACTTAACCATTCGCAGACAAGATGTCTAAACGTATTCAAGCTAATCAACCTTTTCTTCACTTGCTCGCACGCAGCTGGCCTAAACGACGTAAATCCTTGCTACAACAAGCTACTAGGGAGGAATTAACTAGCTTGTTTGAAATTTGTTTCAATATATTGCGAGGACATTTACCCTTAATCTCGAAAAGGTATAAGGAATTCAAGCGTGGGCGTCATACCCTACGTACACTAACAGATAAGAAGATAACACTTCGAAGAAAAAAGAAGTTGGTTAATTAGAAAGGAGGATTTATTGGAGCTATTGCTAAATTTGCATTACCCTTATTAGCTCAGTTGCTGTTAAAATGAAACGTACTTTGAAAATGGTCCTCATTCCTGAATATGAATATAAAATATTGTTAGAAAAGAAGGGAAAAGATGGTGAAATCAAAACGAAAGTGAATAAACTTTTACGTGGGAAACGAACTCGTGAAATGACAATAGAAATGTCTCAAGTGCTTGGACGTCATTTATGAACAATTCAGTCACAACAACAACTACAAAAGTCTGTATTCAGAAAAATCAGAAAAGTCCCAACAGTTTCTAAACCATTTTCAACCTATTTATCATGTAAAACTAACATAACTTCTGGCAGAACTTAAGAAATATGGTACGAGATGGACAGATAAAAATAAACTTGTTTTAAAAACGGGCACTGTCATTACAAATTCCAATATTATTGATTTGTTGAAAGAAGCATTGGTTGCCATAAGAAGAACAGAACGACGAGAAACACCACATGGTTGGAAGCAGTTGTTGTTGTAAAGAAAATAGAAATAAAAATACTATTCCTGTAAAAATTAGGTGTGTCAGTGCTTGTTGTCAAGAAGTAGTATATTCCAATGTAGATCACGTAGATAGCAATTTAGACAACAATGTAGACAACAATGTAGACAGTGTAGATGACGAGTGTCTAACATGAAGTAATGTATATACACATCCAGTCTATCTACACAACATAAACGATTTAGCTGTCATGGAGTCAACAAGTTTTTACATTACTTTATCCAGCAATGCTAGTATGAACTATTATCCTACTAATAAGGCTTCTACTTATCAAAATCGTTTACCTCGTACATTATAGTTGAAAGGAAATTATGAAGTAGCCTTAGCTGAAAATCAATACCAACACACATGGACAATAATGAGGCCAGGAATAGACTATACTCTTCATTATCGATCATCATTAGAAGTATATTATGAAGTTACCATTCCATATGGTTAGTACAGATCCATACCTGAAAAATGTAGTGCAATAAATGAAGAAATACAAAAATCTATTAATGCAAACTCTATTCAGTTAAAGTATGATAAAATTAGTTATCTCAGTTAAAGTATGATGGTGATATTATTATGAAAACTTATGAAGAATCTCATTACGTCCCTATAAACACATCCAAATTTGATACGATACAAATAAATATTAAGGATGACAAGGTCATAATGTTTCATTTTAAACTGGGAAAGTGATATGTAAACTTCATTTTCGACCAAACGCATTATGAAAGCATACACACAATCCATCAATATATCGCAACAATTTTCTTCGTCAAGTGGGTGGGGAATTACCAGGATTTAAAGGAGCGCGAATACACTATGGAGATGTTATTGGTTCAACACTGGGATCATTGACTCACAAAGCTATTCCACTGCTTAAGGCAGGGGCTAAAATCGTTGCAACACATGTTAAAAAGGCTGCAAAAGATGTCGCAAAAGATGTTACAGGTCGAGTAGCACAGCGTGTGATTGGTAATGTGTTAGGAAGATAAAAGAGAGCGAAACCGACAAAACCTGTCAGAAGGCGAAAGGCAGCTAAACGGATAACATCAAAAAATATAAGAAAGATATTTTTAATCATGTCTTTAATTCATAATCATTCTTGTGAAAGTAGTCTTTCTCCATTAGAATGGTTTCGCATACCACCAACGCAAACTGCTGTAGAAAAAAGTTATAATGTAGACTATCAACCACTGACTACCATTCGAGAAGGTACTCTAATAGATTTCTACATTTCTGCGAGTACAGAAGAATATCTAGATTTAAAGAACAGTAGACTTCATATTGTATGCCGCATCGTAAAGGCTGATGGAACACCGTGTGGTGCAGATGATAACGTATCATGTATCAATGATTTGTATAATGGGTTATGGTCAAATATTGAATTTTTTCTAAATGATCGATTGGTATCACATAGTAACAATACCCATGGTTAGACCAGTATCATATCTCATCTCATTCATGACTAGGAAGAAAGTCTCCATTCTGAGCGCTCTATGCGTCTCATTTATAAAAATAATGTCGGTTCAATGAATAATCATGAAGTGAAAAGAGCTAAACATGAAAGATATGTATCAGGTTTTCATGTAAATGTTGAGCGTGGCGATCTAGCTCTACAAGGAAATAATGGTTTACATAATCGTTATTTGTATACACGTCTAAGCCGTAAGTTTATGCTAACAGGTGGTTTAGGGGTAGATTTGTTTGAGCAGGATCGTTATCTTTCCAATGGTATTAGTATGAAATTTAAACTTTTATTTCAAAAATACCTTAAATACATCAATAAACAAATGCCATTCATACCAATATAAATTAATATATGTATCGTAGACATTACAACCACGTCTGTAAATGCTATAAAAACTAACATAACACTGTCCATAACCAAACTGTATTATTTTAACATCTTCGTGTTCAGACAGTTTCAGTTCATATCCATCTTCATTTATGTCTATGTCCATCACCACAACACACATTGGATGTGTCATGAGTTGCACTCCTTCCTCTTTGAATTCAAGCGTCAGGTTCTTTCAAATCCATTGCTTGTAACAGAGCACACCATTCCACTGTGTTAAGGGTGATGTAGTCGTAGAGTTCTGTAAGTTCGTCATATTGGCGAAATTGTACAAACACGTCTAGACAGTTCTCAGTCACACGCACTTCTAAATCCTCTGAGAGTTTTAGGAGAAAGCCAGGTATCTTCAACTTCTCCAGATGGTCTTTCAACACAGATTGTTCGTCAGGTGATGGAACCATATACCTTCCAAAATGTCTTAGCACAATGTCATCACATAAGTTTCTCAGATATGAGAATCCATTTGTAATGGGTTCATAATCCGATAAAAAGTCTGCCATCTCGTTCAACAGTCAGATCAACTGTGAGCTGTCTCCTTGTCTGCTTGTCTCCTTGTCTGCAAAGCTTCTAGGAATCGTAAGACTGCGCGCCAATTCTTCATATCAAAGTCAATCAAATCTGAATATGGAGTATCTGGCACAACTCCATCATAATCCTCTGGATAATCCTGTAAAAGATTTCTCCAGAATCTAACACGTATGTCAAAATCATGTCCAACCACTAACACTTCAACTTTATTTTCAAGTCTACGTTCAAGCCCAGGTTTAAGCGGTATGTTTTTAATGTCTTTCCACACTTCAGGTTTAAACTGATAAGCAGAACTTATTATCCGAGAACTTATTTTCACTTTATTCAAATCATTTACAGTAAGGTAAACACCACCGTTAAACATGAGTGCATTCATGATGACAATACCTTGTTATGAGCCGTCTTCTTGTCTTCGAAGCCTTTTATTCACTTCTTTCACTTGCTTCTTCAACATTTTCCATTCAGGTGTTGTCAACAAAATACCCTTTTTTGTAGGACGGTTTCTTACGGACCCCTCAACTCTGAGGTACTTGCGAATGTTTACCTCTCCTTCATTACTTTGTTTCATAATCTTGATATACTTTCCATTTACTAGAGAAAGCATTCCCTCCGACGACTGTGGTGGTGTTGGTGCCGTCTCCACTTTCAATTTCTTGATGGTAGTGGCAGGATTTTTAACTTTTAAGTCTTTGACTGTATCAGCAAGAGTATCCATATCAGTTGTAGATCTCTTACGACTTCCAAGTTCCATGTTAACGCTTCAATGTTCACACCTCAAATAACTCTTACTTTGGAGGACCTCCCCTTTTATAACGTTGCCTTGTAATGTTTATGTGCTAAGGCGGAATAGACATTGTTCAACACATATCGCTTGTCATCATATGGGGAAAGGGCTACTTTCCTCAACTTTTCCGAGAAGAGTTGGTGACTATGACTTCAAATAATGCGTCCTCTAGCCATCGTTTGAGTTTGGTTGAACAAACTGTCTCTATACTGCACATGTTTAATGCGTCTTTGACAAGCTCGAGTGATGCCTTTAGCTGTATGTTTTTCTTTTCCACCGCATCATAAACAGTAAATTTTCGGTCTGAGTCCAACAAACTCTTCAATGGGGATACCTGATGTCTCATCCTTCATTTTCCTAAGCACTTTTTTGTTCACATTAGAATGTAGGAAGTGATCTGACGGATAGTCACTTTTGTCGAACAAGTCAGCATCGTGTTGCATATCCTTGTAGATATCTTCCGTTTCTATGTCATAACATTGACTGTCGGTGTCGCTGAATAACAACTTGGCATTGGGATACTTGGCCATGATATAGTTGTAATGAAAGTTGAACATAAGCACTATGCTTAGGTCGAGAATGGTGAAGCCAACTTGAAAGGGCTTATCCAGAAGCAAATCCACTTTGCTTAAATGTACGGCAGTCAAATCTTCGTTGAAAATTTTGAATTTGTGGAAAGAAAGTTTGGCTACAAGTTTCTTGAACCTCTTTTCCTGGTGAACAAGTTCAACATTGATTCGCTTTCTCACATTTTCTATGGTTTTGCCAAACACAGAGTTGTTCATCAGTTTGAATAAGTCTTTCTCAAATGGGTTCTTGGCCAATTTTCTCTTTTCTGTGTTCAAGGTAATGTATTTTGCTAGCCATTTGCTCTGTTCAAACGTGATGGCGCGATGTACTTTCAACCCCAGTGAGACCGATGTAAATTCCTGTAATGAAGTACATATTCCTTCTTGTCGCACAAGTTAGGAATGAGCTTTTCAATAGGTTTGTCTTTAATGTTCAGATCTTTCCGTTATCTTCTGACTGTACTCTGACAATTCTCCAACTTTGATACTTTTCCGTTCTGAAGCCAACGGGTAGTGATTCTGATGATCATGGATTAAATGTGGATATTCTAAATCAACTTCGAAAATGAATCCAATGTCGTCATCTTCAGCTACATCCATAATGCCGAGGGATTCTAGCTCGCTCAAACACATAATCCTCTTTGTAGCATGCTTTGTGACATAGCTAAGCCATACAAGATGTTTGTGTCGAGGTACATCAGGTACTTATTTGGTATGTCAGAATTGTAATCTGCTACGTAGGGATTATTTGCTTTGGTATACTTGCGTGTGATCACAGATATTCCTCCATGTATGCCTTGCTCAACCATTTGGTAAATGTCAATGTCATTGATCAATTCCAACTTCACCGTTGTCGCTTTTAACATAGCATCTCACGACAGTCCTGGCGCTGTATAGTAGTGAGCAGGATCCAATTCATCTGTGTTGAGACACACTTGACGAAAATTTTCAAACACGTCAGCAATAACACATCTGATTTCAGGTATAGGTCGTGGTATTCACCAAATGTGGTACAGTTGAATGTATCCCACACCTTCTGCACATGAGCATAATCCTCATCGCTAATGTCCTCTTCGCTAAGCTGACTATAAAACTTGTCATTTGATTGTAGCTGCGTTTCGGCAAACTTGAATGGTTCGTCCACGTAATCGTAGGGGTACACTCCCTTTCTCAGCAACAAATCTTGTTGGTCACTTTCGTGAATGTGAGAGGTCATGTTGTGGAAGTTATCTTTCCCTTCTGCTGCAAGTTTGGATGCCAACTTCTGTAGAGAGGTACTCATGATCTGTAAATTTTACATTGCTCATGGTGAATGCAATATATTTCTCAATGGTGTTGTGAATGACTGTAATCGTTTCATCTTTGAATTTCCCAATTTCCTTCATGATTAGATGACTGTCATAGCCTCGCAAATTGTGGAAAAACACAGGAATGATAAAAGAATCTTTATCCCCCTGCTGATCTTTTCTAGGTCGAAATTGTAAGTTGCATTCACTATGCGCTGCTCCGCGATATATGCCATTGATATGGTCATGATATCTCACACGATCTGCTCCTAGAGGTTCATGACGAATGTAGCAATCGACAGCGTTCTTGAAATTCTCTTTCTCTTCACGAGTCATCACCATTTCCTTTGGCTGCTGTAAACCACGCACAATACGATCTAGTTCATTCACCATATGGTCTAAAAAGACTTTTACGGCGTTGTCTTCTCGATACACAACTGGTGCACGTGTGTTATACTGACTGACAACCACATAGGCAAAGCTGTTTGGGCGATGAAGTTGATACTTGTCTCCTTCTTCATGCTTTTTCATGAAACATTCAAAGTCAGCATTAATCACAAAAGGTGCTCGCTGCTGTTTGGCAGCATTCTTGAACTTGATAAAGGGTTCCTTGGGAAATGATAAATGTCTTGCTCCATGCTTGTCACACACTGCACGATTTTATCTAAAAGATCTTGTCGTATAAACCCGTGAAGACAGTTGAAACAATAAAAAGCTGTACCCTTATCCTTTGATCGATAAGGCATAAGTCTTCTAAAATTCATGATGAGACAGTAATGCCTCGTCTTGTCAGTGCTAATCAGTTGATTTCTCTCGCACTGACGTTTCGACTAAGTTGTATTGGAAGAACTACATCTTGTTCATATCCAAACACGTTGATGGCTACATCGTTCTCCTTTTCAAACTTTGGAATGTCAGTAATTAGTGTCGGAAATGTCATACCCTCTACCTTTAATTCCTTCCCAAATGGTTTGTATAGTTTCACGCGATTTTGGTTACTTGTTGAAGGGTGAAGGTAAGCCAATACTGACCATAAGAAACACTTGTTGTCATCATTCTTAATGTTTATCACATCCTTTGTTTTCTTCACTTTCTTCGGCAGTGGAATAAAACTACTCGCTTCCAGTGGTGTTGGCGTAGCTGCATGTACTTCAATGTACAGTATGTTATCCAATACCCAGCCAGAGCCTTGTTGCTCATGTTCGTCAAATTTAGTAAATAATTCTTTATAGGCTTCTGGCCTGTTCGATATCTGCTGGATTGTATGCTGTATATGTTGGACTGCTAATAAACGCATTATCCACTTGTTTTGTCATAACACCTTCTGCATTCGCCGTCAGTTTCTTGAAACGTGCATGCACTACAATATACCATTTCATTCCATGGTTTAAGGTCTCCAACAAATGTGTCTTAATACGGTTCTCGTGCTGTCGCATTTCAAGCATTAAATCCGATCCATTGCCAGACTCAAACCGTTTTTCCTGCGCGTTTTCACCAAGACTAACCCTTCTACCTCTCCCTACTTGTCCTGTCTTTTGTTTCTTTGAAACATGTTCTTCATGAGGCACATTTTCCATCTCAGCTGGTATGCATGCATGTGCTTCAAACGCATCCATAGATAGAAATTTCATATTGCATTTCATACGGAGGACTGGACCGTATGGCCAAATGTCGTCTTGTTCCATCTTTACTCCTTTCCCATACTCTTCACGAGCGTGTTTCACTATAGTTTTCATCTCAGCTTTACTACATGTATGTGCCTCAAAGGTATCTATAGATGTAAATTCCACATTGCATTTCATACAGAGGACTGGACTGCATGGCCAAATGTCTTCTTGTTCCATCTTTCGTCTCTTTACTCCTTTCCCATGCTTTTCACTTTTCGTCTTAGCAAGTTTACATGTATGTGCCACAGACAATTCCAGAGATGGAAATGTCACATTACAATCACGGCAGAAGACTGATGTGTCTGAATTAGATGCCATTGCTGTTGTTACGTCAATTGCTGAAACTGAAATGCTGAAATGTAATCTTAGACATCCCCTTCTAAACACACTCATACATAGGCAGAATTTGCGTTTCATTACACAACAGAGGATGGCCCTTAGAAGGGCCGAAAGATTTTAGTAAGTTTGCTCTTCACCAACAAGTCGGCTTTCCGCCACTGCACTGATATCTATAACACTGCTCCATCGTGAAAGGTCTTCTTGGGCACTTAAAAGGGTGAAAATTATAATACTTGATGCTTCTCAGGGTTGCACTTCACCACGAGCAGTCCGTACACGGCAGTTCTGGTTCAGGTAATGTTGCCGTAAACTTATACCATAGCAAACTGCCACAGGTTTTGCAACAGTATCGACGCGGTGCATTGTGGTGTACCGGGCAGCTGTGTGGTTGTCCTGGATATTCTAACCACACCCAACACTCGCATTCTGTTGTCAGCGTCACTGTCCTGCCGTTCCGCATCACTGTGTATGTGCGAGTTGTAGACATATTGCCGCTTGTTTTTTTAAATGTGGCCTTTAACTACTTTTAAGCGGCCATCCTCACATTATATGTCGCAAGCAGGCCCCCGGGGGGGGGGGGAGGTCCTCACACGGTACATGTGTGGGCACCCGGGGGTAGGTCCTCACACGGCACATGTGTGTGCACCCCGGGGGTGTTCTCACATGGGACATGTCCTGGTCAGTTCATGTTGACCCGGGGAGGGGGTGGGGAAGGTGGTATATAACTGCTAGTCATTTCAGTTCAGGTTCACAATCGCTTTGAACTTTCAACAGCATGGAGTGTTTCTTCGCTTTGAATCGACGCGTTAACGCTGAGAAATGTACGGAAAGTGACTGTACCAGTGACTCCACCAATCAACCAGCCCTCACGCTTCTTCTTTTACCAGCTGCTGCCGGACCCGGCTAACGCCTCAGTCCTCTGCATACCGGTTTGTTTTTCAACAAGATGGTTACGCTTGGGGGCGCTACGTTCAAGCGTATTTCCGCTCCACCATGTTGGGAGAGTCAATCCCCTCACGACTCGAAGAGGAGGAATATCCGGCTTGGGGAGATTCTTCTTGCAAGAGGACTTGGATATCTGCATCGGTTGTGGCTGTATGTTAAGTCCGGATAGAGTCATCGCAGCCGACTGTGGACACCAGTCATGCATTTATTGCGTGTCACTGTGGACCTATCTAACAGCATTCAATCATCAATATACAACAGGATGCTTCACATGCGGGCTAAAACAGATCCTTTTCTATTCAACAGCCAGCAAATGAGCCACTGCGCCTGACCAGTTCAAGATATCATGGAGTTTTTTTAAACCGGGGACCGGCAGCAGCAGGAAAAAAACCAACACTTCCCGGCTCTTTTAAGAGGCCTCCACTAATACGAAATACGCACTAAACGTCTGTTATGGTGTTGGTATGTATGTGTATGTATGAGAGTGTGGGAAATGCTAAAAAATAAAAAAAAAAAAAATAATAAAATGGGGCCTATAAATCATTGATTTATATCCCTTTGAATTTTAAGGGGGCTCATAGGTGAGCTCGAACCATGTGGCTATGAGTTCTCTGCTTAAAACATAGTTGGAGAACTTGTACGTTTGGGGAGGTGTCTGTCTGTCTGCCCGTTTGCCTGTCCTGAGAAAAAAGTTGCTGTCTGGGTTAAAATACCTAGGCTTATGAAATGAAACGTTAACTCTGCCATGAGTGTTGGTATATGCGTGGAGAGAGTGAGAGAGCAAAAAAAGTTGCCGTCTGGGTTAAGAATACCTATGAGGCTTAGGGAAACGCTAACACTGTTGGTATACAGATACGCTTGCGACATACGCAAAAATAAGTCGTAATAATTTTCAAAAAATAAATGCATTTTATTGCAGAAAATTGAAACAAAACGCGTCCTGTTCGTCGCAAAATGCATCTAGCATGCCGTAATAAATCGCAACAAATTTTACACACATTGCAACTTGCCTGAGTGTTATGCAACACATTGTCTTTTGATGTTTTGCATTGTGTGCTGTCGTTATCGCATCAACTAATCCCCAGTAAGGCGCACTTTGTTTGAATACAAGAAGTATTATGTGGGATGGCATGATGCTAGCAGTGTTAAAAATTTTAAATATTGTTTTACAGTGTGCAAGGCTATTTATTTTCCGGACTGAGGATTACACCTTTTATTTTCTGGAAGGGTGTAAAATGTTAATTTAAAATTATTGTGTGGATATGTGTTCAGTTCTTTTATTATGAAATCATTCTGTTAAAATTATATCGCTTTTTAAGTGAAAAATTTAATAACTAAATAGCAGCCGTTCCATAATGTACTTATACTTGACCCTAACATTGCTTATTAGTCGACGTCAGACTCTGCTCTGTCTCGCTACTTGGGCAGTAATCTCCCAAGCCAAGCCTGGCGGGTAAGCGCCAAGAGGGGTGTAGGCGCATGATCCCGTCGGGTTGGGAGAGAAATGGTACTGATCCTTCCTCCGTCCAAGGAAATGGCGCGTTCTGACATAAGTGTTGAAACTGATGTTGACACTGACCTTTTTTCCCTTTCTGTATCTCACGGTCGGGAACATGAGTCTCAAATCTGACATACATGTTAAAAATAGGTTATATTTTTTTATATTTTGTGCGGTGAACAAACATTTTTAATTAATTAGTTAGTAGTGAAACGATAATACAAGTGATCTTAGCTGAATTACAAAGATGTAAGGATCGATTGTTCTTTTCATTATTGAATTCTAAAGATGGAAGAAAGTACTGATCTGTTCATTTGTTACTAATCTCCGGTGTAATTCATCCTCGCAATTAAACCCAATTTCAAAATTATCAATTGCGATCACACGTGAGATCAGATTTAGGATGGCAGTTAATAATAGAACAACTTTGAAAATGGCAGTTAGCACCTGATTATCAGCGGACACTTTTCTTTTTAAGCATTCTGTTTAAAATCCAGAGTGACCCCCTTCGGCCTCAATTACTTTTGGGATTACTCGATGAATGTGATCAACGTAGCGGTTGCACTGTGAAACAGTCAAATGTGTTGTCCAAAATAGAATGATCGCGGCAACTAGGGCTTCCTGAGAACGAGGAGATTCCTTACTCAAAAACCGTTTTAATGACACCCACACGTTCTCAATAACGTTTAGATCTGGGGATTCTGGGGGTGTTTTAAACCAGTTAATTTCGTTGTCTTCCATGAACTTTTTTGCCTTTATCCTGGCACAAGCGATGTGTAGATGGGTGTGGATAGAGATGATTAATGGCAGGAAGTAGTTTTTCACGTAGTATTGAGTCTTTGTAAACTTTAGCATCCATATTACTATCAAATATAACCACCTGCGATGCCTGACGGCGCGAGATACCACCCCAAACATGTACTTTTAACTGGTGTTTTACTTTCTCAAAGGTTGGCATATCTCTGCCGATGATTTTTCCGTTTTCATCTCGCAAGATTTTGGCCATAGCAATTTGGCTGTTTTTTCCAATCTGCATTCGTCGGTGAAAATAACATCGTCAAAACTATCCTTAGTTCGAAGCAATTCCGTGCAAAATTCAATTCTTTTAGCTTTATTTGCCGCTCTGATAAATTGTATTTTCACTGGTTTAACAGCCTCGTAACCGAGTGACTGGCGATGCTTTCGAATTGTAGATTGATGAAATTTACAGTCAAATTTAACTTCTATTTCTTCTTGTAAATCTTTAGATGTCGCTTCCCTGTCTTTCCCATATACATCAGAGATTAACTTAGACATTTCGTTTTTTTCTCACTTCAAAGTCGACCCATTTTAAAGTTTGATATTTATTTTCTATGTTGACAATTTTCAGTCAATTACACAACAACAAGCTAGTGAATTGCAATTAACGGGCTTGCCAATTAAGTCATATACTGGGGAATGTTGGCTGTTAATCGTAATAAATACTCAATGCATGTCCAGTTACTCCGTATTGAGGCTGGAAAAAGTACTCCGGAGGCAATTTTGTCTGGCCAGTAATCACATGCTGGGGTATTTTCTTGGTAAAAGTTCAGCTCCGGAGTAGAAGCTGACAAATTGCATTGGAGGTGGATGGTACACATTGCACGGTCAGGCGTTGAATTACTCAGTATAAGTTCAGCTCCGGAGCAGAAGCTGACAAATATAAATAGACCCTGGAATAAATCATGGCATAATTATTCAAGAATAACTCAAGATGACATCAAGATTTACTGCTCGCCAGCTTTTCAAGTCGTTGCCAAAGGAGGGTCTGTTTCTCTTTGAATGCGACCAGAAGACCGATATTCGGCCAACCAATACAATCATCGATGGACCCGACAGCATTATTGAAGGAAATGTTGTTACTCTGATGTACGGCCATGAGAAACTGAGAGCTAAACTAATAAAGCTGTCTGATGCCCGGACAGTTCTGACTGAAGCTGATAGAAGACCTTGTAGCGATCTATCGACAGAAGCTAAAACTTCTGCCAAGAAGAGATCCCGAACTACGGCTCCTGTTGTATTGGGATTCTCTGATTTCCCATACTCTTCACACAGTGTGCAGACCACAAGTCCCCCATTTGACATGTTTGTTGCCGGTGAATCCGAGACAACAATGACCAGAGTCATATCTCGTGATACTAATCAGCGTATTGATTCCAATTCTTCCCAGGTTTCTGCGGCCTGTGATGATGATACACTAAAACAGATTATTCGAAGTTGCGAGTCCTTCATTCAAGCTAGATACGATGATCGCGTTAAACATCTAGAATCAATTAATTAAGTCAGAGTGCAGCGAAAATCATTGCCCAAGACAAGCGCCTGATTGAATGTTAGCTTAAACTTAAAGATAGTGACCGTCGTCTTAACGATTGCGAACAACAATTGCACCAGCGCGAGCAAAGGCTTGTCTTCTGTGAACATCACATGCACCAACGTGATCAGAGAATTCGCGAGTGTGAAGAGCTGCTGCGTAATAAGGCCAGTACACCACGTAAAATGCCCGATGTCAGTGACGTTACGCTTACAGCAGTAGATATCGAAAGTACCCACGAGTATGATACCACCGTACCGGTGTATGTGCTAAATCAAGATGTCCTCTCGAAAATACGTGTCCTCTGAAATATTGAATCGCAGCTAGATGCAATAGAATGCAATAAGTCACAATAAAAAATTGCAACTTTTTGCGTATTTTTCCAACATATTTTTGTGTTTGTCGCAGGCGTATCTGTATACGTGTGGAGAGAGAAAACAATGACTGCTCATTTGCCCGTCTGCCCGTTTTTCCGGCTGCCCATTTGTCCGTTTTTCCAGCGGCCCATTTGTCCGGCTGCCCATTTGTCCGGCTGTCCGTTTGTTCGGCTGACCATTTGTCCGTTTTTTTCAGCGGCCCATTTGTCCGGCTGCACATTTGTCCGGCTGTCCGTCTGTCCAACTGTCCGTTTAACCGTCTGCCCGGTTGCCTACTATCCCTGTGACGTCATTATGACGTTAATATGACGTCACCGTTTTACTATACCCATGGGTGTTCTAAAACAATATGACGTCACTATTTTAGAACACCCTTTATATATTGTTTTAGAACACCCATTATACAACTACTATAAATTTTTAATAAATTTTTAAAGTTTTCATAATCGTATTCTGTGGCTTCAAGTGTAATTTTTGCTTCTCGGGAACAACACGTACTGTTTTGCTGTTTTTTTCTGTTTTCTTGTTTGGTTTTATCAGGTTTAAAACAAGAAAATTTTCTTTTCATACAGAAAGAAGTTGTCGACTTTGAACATATGGTTGTGAGAGAACTCGACAGATTTATGAAAGCCGAACAAAGAAGCACAAATAAGGAGATAGCCAATAGTGTATACGCATACATGAGCAAGAACATGGATTCTAAATATTACTTTTGCATGGTGTACAATGATATGCACACGTTTCCCAAGCATTGTGTGTCAGGAAATCTAAACATCAGGTTCCACCGTTATGGGAAGTGTGGTGTGGTGTTTCACAAGGAAAAATGCACGACAGAAACATCGTCAGCAAATGCTGAAGAAGTCAAAAAGTTCGCAAAGAAGATTTCCAACGGTATAGACGTGAAGAGCGATAACGCAGAGAGCGCACATGCCACGATGCTTTCCTTCTTGTGTGAAAGAAAGCTACAGTATTGGGGAGTGGGTTGTTGGTGTAATTATGACGATAACAATGAAAATCCTTTGATTGCCGCAAAGGGGAATGAATTAGGCACTGCTGTAATTATGGAGGTCGGGTCAGTTTATACCGTGTGTGTACTTTTAATGTAAAGCTTTGCATGGGACATAAAAATGATGTGCAACAATAACAGTATGGTGTTGCTGTTATGTCCATATATATACCTGATTACTCATAACCTCCCCACCCCTGCCCCCCACCCCATGTCTTTTTATGCCTGTTATTGTGCAGCTTACTGAAAATAAGAGCATTTTAACTGCTCGAGAATGAGCGAATCTGACTAGAACATATGACAATTTGCTTACTCTATTCGTCTGCATTGTGGCAATAAAAGTTACCCACATAAAACGAAACATCATATGAATGAAAAAAGGTCATGTTTCTTCTTGTGATGATTCAGGCATAGATCATTTCCAGCTTATCGCAAATGCAAAGCGTAACTGGTTTTGTTATAGCTTAACGCAGTGATGTAAACTGTGACTTTGCTGCATGCTATATTTAGACCCTCTGCTAATTAAACAGTCGTAAATTTTAGTTAAATCTCTAAAGCTATATAGATCCGCTTCAATGATGTCAGTTAATTGTGTTTCGATAATTTGAACTATATTGTTATGCCTCAGTGCTTCTAATTATCGGTGATGTACTGTAGTGAATGCACAGCAACGGAGAGAGACAATTTATACACAGTGCAAAAAAAGTAAAAGGTTCTTTATGATTTTGCCGAACGAAACGAAACTAAATGCGGTGCTGCACATGGAAGTGCTTTTCTTAAAAAAATTGCGAAATCGGCTGAATTATGGCATTCACAAGTTCATATCAGTTGATGTTTTTATGTACATGTGCACTTTTCAGCCTAATTTTATTTTCCTTTTTAACTTTTCAGACACGACAAGGCAAACCTGTCTAAAAACCTGTCTAAAAACATAGCTTTGCTACTTACTGTATTGTGACATTGTTATTTTTTACTTTGTTGTACGTGATTGACGGTCGCTCGTCTGGAGCGACAGTTCGCATAACGTGATTGACAGCTTCGTAACTACACGACGCGCCGGCAGTATATAAGCGCGGCGCAACGCAACTCACGGAGCTTTGCAGTCCGAGCTCCGTAACGTACACTTCGTTTACGCTCCTCGTAACGTTTAGTCACAACACTTGTAGTATAATGTTCAATTTAATGTGTTTGGCTTAATAAAATTTTATCATCTTTTATTTGAATAGTATTATTTTCGCTATCTCGTAGCAACTTGTTTTCGTATAAAGACCCAAAGGTCACAACTTGGTGGCAGGTTTCGATAAATTTTCGGTCGTGTTTCTTTAATTTTTGTGTGAAAAGGAAGGAGTAGGATATCTGGAATATTAGTTCCTTATTATGCAATATCCTCATGAGGATTGCATTTAATAAGTGGAACGTATTCAATAGACAATCGCTCTCTTTTCTCAGAAAACTGTCAAAGATTTTTACCTCGTAATTTTTCTTAGTTCGCCGAAACTAATTTTGTTTCTTTTTCGCTGTTGATGAGAAAGCAGTAAAATCTTTTGAATATTTGCATTTTCTACTCAAATTTTACCGTAAAAGTAAAAGTGACATTGTTTACAATAGAACATTTTATGCAAGTTCTGTCGTTTCGAATGCAGTGTTGTGAAACTTTTGCTGTACCACAAAAAAGTCGTACTTCGTATTTTACTATGAAATAATTGTTTGAAAATCCAAATTACATAGCAAATTATTGACGTGTAGATGCGTGTTAGGACTGGCTCCGATAAAATTTCAAGGAAATAAGTTGATATTATTTCCATTTTAAAATTGTCAAATAATTTTATTTAAAATTTGCCCATTTCAGCTCGCTGTCATATATTATTCGATTATGGAGTATATTGATAGTGGAAAGAACAGTACAACATTATAACAAAGTTTAGCGATATTAGCTCTTTATTTTACAATATTCATTAGTGAGTTGTGAAATATTTAGAGCTTATCAGTAAATACTTTTAAGTGGTATTTTAGAGGGAAAACTTATCCCAGTAACCCTATTCGTCGACAGATTGAAGGAGAATTAAACTCAGAAAATGACAATGATTCAGAAAATGACATTACTCGACCAGAGGTTCGTGCAAGGAACCGAGAACGGCAAAGTCGTAGTAACGATATACCATTGATCGATCTTTATAATTCCCAGTATAATATGCCAGTTATGAGACCCGACACTTATATTAACCAAAACAACCACGTCAGAGACCAGTATTACTCAGGCAACGGAAGACAGGATACATTTTCGCCAGGTTGCACTCCAAGAAATATATTTAGAAGGGGTAGAGGAAACAGAAGGGGAAGAGGCAACTATAATTCCAGTAAAAGAGGAGAGAAAATGAAAACAAAACAGTTTTCCTTTTGGAAAGGAAGATCATGCAAAATATCAGTTTGAGCTAATGTCTCATAGTTTAAAATGGGATGACCAGGAGAAACTTCTAGAATTAAGTACTTCACTGGACCAAAAATCAAGACATTTCATCACAGATTCCTTTCCTAGCTTGTTGGAAGCTTCTTGGATAGAGGTTATTTCATTATTAGATGACCGTTTGAGTTCAAGAGACACAGATCACTACAGAGCTTTATTGTTTTCTAAAAAAATACAGCTTATTCGAAGATATGGTCGAGCATACTGATAAGCTCAGGAATTTAGCTAGACGAGCATTTTCACAAGAAAGACCTAAATTTATTGACGAAATTGTGGCGACAGCTCTATATGGAAGCATTAAAGATCGGGAATTATCAAAGTTCTTGACTAGCCAGAGAAGACGTTTGGTTAGTGTAAAGGATATTATAAAGGCTATTCAATCTTACCAAACTATTTACGATACCCATGGAAGAGACAGAAAGTTTGGATGCTATAAGAGCTTCAGAAGTGATGTAAAGAAGGATTTTGTTAAATACATCAGTGTATATAGTGATGAAGAAAATGAGGATTCTGATGAGGAGGAATATGAGGAACATTTGGATGAAATCTGTCAACATTTGAAAGAAATGGCAAAACCAAAGGAGGGAAGAAAAGACGAGAGTTCTAGAAAGAACAGAGATTACAGCTCTGTAGTCTGCAATCATTGTGGAGGAAAGGGACATTTTCAAAGGGAGTGCCCTTCCAAAAATAGGTTTTCATGTTTAAATGCGATGACTTCCACTTCGAAGCCCGAAAGCGGGAGAAATCAAAAGAGCCAGTAGACTCAACAAAAGGGCTGTGTAAGGATTCAATGGAGGAAGAAAACAAGAAGAAAGATGATATACAAACTGTCTACCAGATAAACTGTGAAAATGTTTCAAAATTTAATTTTGATGAAGATTTAATCCAGGAAACTACTGAAGAACCCTCCATTACATTACTTACTCATCCAGATGTTTTGAAGAAGTGTATGGCAGAGTTAACAGTTTTGGACAAAAGAACTAGAGGAATATATTTATTTGGAAGTTTTCAGTCACAGCCTATTCCAATGTTACTAGACACTGGAGCATCAGTCAATATTCTAGCGAAATCTTTGTTTGACAGTTTAGAAATGGAAAAGAAGTTTACTCTGAAAGATATCAATTGTCGTGTATTAAACGCCTCTGGAAAAGAGATAAAAACTTTTGCAAATTTAGATATTCCTTGTACACTTGGGAATTCAAAGAGAATTGTTAGTTTTCTAGTAGCAGAGATACCTTTAGACTGCGTAATTCTAAGTTTCAAATGGTTGCAAGAATGGTTGTGAGAATTCGGTTTATTTAGATGACGTCAAAGTTCCATGCTGTGTTATAGATGGAATACCAGCAGTGAAAAGGGTATCTAAGTAGAAAATATGAGCTTGTACCTATGCAGGAGTACATCATTTACGGGAAGGTGAAACATGCTAGCCACTCAACCGACTCAAAGACAGAATTCCTATGATGTTAGAACCATATTCACCTTTTGTAGAGAAATATAATGTTATTCCATGCGCGTCCATGGTTATGAATGGAGAGTACCCATTAGAGTTTTAAATTGTGGTTCAAGTACAGTGACACTTCAGCCTAACAGTATTTGCGGTTATCTTAAGCCAGCAGAAGTTGTATCTGTGATATACTCTGTTGAAACGGAAGATACCAATTCTACTACCGAAGACGTTGACGCAGAGAAAAGATGTAAATCTACAGAAGATACCAATTCTACTACCGAAGAAGTTGACACAGAGAAAAGATGTAAATCTACATAAGATACCAATCCTACCACAAAATTTGAATTAACAGATCTACCTGAACATCTAAGAAAAATGTTTAACGAAGCTTGCATTCATCTGAACATGAAGCCGAGAGAGGAATTGAAGTTTTTACTATTAAAATACGTGGATACATTTTCACGTAACGACATGGATATTGGTTTTACCAGTCTCGCTCAACATAAAATCAACATAAAAGAAGGAGTTCAGTCAATTAAACAAAAACTAAGACCGTTTCCGTTGAAGCAACAGGAAGGAATAGATCGACAAGTGGAAGAATATTTGAATAAAGGTTTTATTCAACCGTCAAATTCACTGTGGACAAGCAACGTCTTACTTATAGAAGGATAATACATACAGGATGTGTATCGATTACAGGAAACTTAACGCTGTGACAATTCAAGACGCTCATCCGATTCTACCAATACGACAAACTATAGACGCTTTATCACAGGCAAGATATTTTTGCGCTCTTGATAATTAGTGCGGGTTATATGAACAACCCAGTTCATCCGGAATCCAAGGCAAAGACTGCTTTTATAACACGTTCCGGCTTATATGAATGGACTAGACTCAGTTTCAATTTAGTTACAGCACCGTCTACTTTTCAACGTTTGATAGAATACGTCCTTCACAATTGCTACTGGAGCATAGCAATGGTATATTTGGATGACACCTTGGTGTATGGAAAAACTATCATCGGAACAATAAAATATTTATCAGAAATTATGCTAGAATTGCAGCGCCATTGAATAAGTTGCTAAACAAGGATGTTAAATTCGGTTGGAATAAAGAACAACAAGAACTGAAGATGAATAGGCAGCGCCTATTCTGTCTATGCCTATGGAAAAGGGTCAATATATCTTGACAACAGATAGCTCTAATTTTGCTATCGGGACTGTGCTAAGTCAGATACAGAACGATGAAGAGAAAGTTATAGCTTATTCCTCAAAATCATTAAACAAAACGGAGAAAAAGTACTGCATCACCAGAAAAGAGCTGTTAAGTATAGTGTACCATGTGGATCATTTTCGAATGTATTTAATGGAATAAAGAACAACAAGACGCTTTTACGGAACTGAAGATGAAACTTATGGTGAAAACAGATCATAAGAGTTTAAAGTGGCTCTTAAATTTTAAAGAAGTTAATTCTCAGTTGACGAGATGGTTTGAATTATTCTCACAATTTGATTTCGACATTGAATATATGCCAGGTTGTAAAATCGGCAATGCCGATAGTCTTAGTAGATGCCTATTAAGGAATTGAGTATGCAAATATGATTGTAGTGACCCTACAACAGAGGAGTTTGAAAACTCGTCGTGTTCACTTAGGGAAGAAACACAAGTCGTACGTTGTATACAGCAGGATATTTCTTTGTCGTGGACGTTAGAAAAACTAAAGGAAGCCCAAGAAAAGGAGTTCAAAGTGGTTTTAGACGCTCTAAAAGCACAACAAAAACCTGAATATGAAGAGATTGCACATTATGACGAGTTAGTGAAGACTCTTTTCGCTAAATGGCAAACATTAGTATTGCATGAGGGAACCTTATATAGAAAGTTTTTCTCTCTTAAAAACGACATTCATTATCAGATAGTCGTACCAAAGCAATATCGTAAGAAAGTAATGGCATATTATCACGATACCAAGACAAGAGGCCATTTAGGTGTTGAAAAGGTGCATAAGAAAATCAAATTCAGTTACTACTGGTCGCAAATGCTTGAAGACATTACATTTTGGATCAAGTCTTGTACACAGTGCCAGAAGAAAAAGAACCCAAAGAAATCGCACTGTGCTGATTTGAAGAGATATCTGGTTGGAAATCCTTTTGAACGAGTAGGAATGGACATTCTAGGCCCATTGCCAGTAACTTACAAAGGCAACAAATACATATTGATTGTTGCAGACTATTTTACGAAATGGGTGGAAGCTTATGCTATCATGGACATGACAGTAGAGACTTGTGCTTTTGAGTTCTGTAGTCAATGGATTAGGCGGTACGGCGCACCCAGAGAAATTTTCACAGATTTCGGCACACAATTTCAGTCGGAAATTTTCAAAGAAATGTGCAGATTGTTTGAGATAGAGAAATTCAGTGCAATACTCCGTCGTCCAGAATCAAACTTATTCATAGAAATCATAAATCACAGTCTGACGCAAATGCTTTCAAAGATAGAAACTTTGATCCTCACCAGTGGGATATTTGTTTGCCATATTTACTATTAGCGTTGAGAAGCAGCGAACATTCTTCAACTGGTTTCACAGCAAACAAAATGTTATTTGGTCGAGAAATTTCATTGCCATTGCATGCTATTACGCCCAGAACAGCAAATTACAGGGAATACTCTGTTGACGAGTATGCTGCTAAGCCAAAAGATTATTTAGCTGAATCACATCAAATAGTCCGAGAAACGTTAGATAAGGCCTTTAAACATAGACACACGGAGCATCAATACGGAAGCATCAATACAGTAAACTTTCGGGTATGATTTGGTTAGTTCTGGGATAAAGGTGGATGAATTTTTTGGAGGCTCAATTTTTGAGCAACACCGGCTGTTACAGTTTCGAATGCAAACAGTTGTTGTTATGTTTGGAACGTATCCATAATTAATATCAAATTTCTTCACTTTTGAGTTCTAAAATTACATAAATTGTATTTCAACATAAAATATATAATATTTAGATTGTTTTGACATCGCATTAAAATACCCGTTGCAGTTCTCAACAACATCAAATTAGTTTATTGACAGCTGTCAAAATGTCGAGTTTCTTTTGTTTTGAAACTGTAACCTTTTCGTCTTAAAAGTTTTATTTTACGTATATATAATTTTATCAGTACTAGTCCATATCAGTAATGATGTTCCAATGACAGTTCTGCCCGAAGAGTTTCCCTCTCGAATACAGTAAGAACCAACACGAGAAGGCGAAACATGGTCAAGGCAAGGCCGATGACTTCAGTTCCATCATGAAGGACATCAATAATCTAGCTCAAACCCTTAGTGTCAGCCACAATACGGAAGTGATAGCAGAAAAGGCTGCTACCAAAACCGTTGAGACTGAGTCATCCAGTTTGATGAGCAAAACAAAATTACCAAAAGTTGCTCGATTTGCTGCGAAAGAAGACCTTAAATGTAGTAAGTGTATTTTTACAACAAGCAACCAGAAAACCATGGTTCAACACATAAAAGCAATGCACTGGGTTAAAACAACTGCATTTATTTGCAAGTTGTGGGACATGCATTGCGTCTTTCCAGAAGAAATGTTTTCTCACGTCGTCAGCAAACATAACCAGTAGGGGAGAAACGAGAGTCCGAGCACAGGAAGTGACGTCATCAGACCCCCCCTCCCCCCTCCCCCCCCTCAGGAGGCATAACCCTAAGTCACCTATGAAACATCATAACGTCATTAGTCACGTGACCTGTCAATCATCATTAGTCACGTGACCTGTCAATCATGTGTCACATGACCTGTCAATCATGTATATGAGGAAAATTTTCCCGATCATAAACCTTCTGGTCTGAATGGCTCAGTTGGTAGAGCGCAGGGCCCGTAAGCGGACCCATGATCTGAAGGTCAATGGATCGAACCCGCCCTCGGGCATCACTTTCATATCATGGGGGAGCCCCCCTCCCCTGGTAAAGAATCATACCATGGGGGACCCCCCTGGTGAAGAATCATGTCATACCATGGGGGACCCCCCTGGTGAAGAATCATATCATACCATGGGGGACCCCCCCTGGTGAAGAATCATATCATACCATGGGGGACCCCCCCTGGTGAAGAAATATATCATACCATGGGGACCCCCCCTGGTGAAGAAATATATCATACCATGGGGACACCCCCCTCTGGACATAATATGTCATTCATGCTCTGACTGCCGTTGGATACACATAGAAAAAAGTGAAAACAGTTGCTCTTACCTGTTGTGTTGTGCTGTGCTGTTGAAGAACAAGTGAAGGATTGACTGGAATACACATAGGAGACGAAGTGAAACATTAGTTATTCTTTGGAAAAGGAAAGTGGAAGATTGGAGACGAATTGGCAAAACAGTCGTGGTTTTTTTTGTTACACTATGTAACACTTTGTGACACTATGTAACACTGTTACACCATGTAACATTATATGACACTATGTAACACTGTTACACTATGTAACATTATGTGACACTATGTAAGACTGTTACACTATGTAACATTATGTGACACTATATAACACTGTTACACTATGTAACACTGTTACACTATGTAACATTATGTGACACTATGTAACACTGTTACACTATATAACATTATGTGACACTATGTAACACTGTTACACTATGTAACACTATGTGACACTGCGTAACATAATGTAACACTATGTGACACTATGTGACTATGTAACATCATATAGCTATATGACTATGTAATTGCTATGTGAACATAATTAGTCTAACGTATGTATGTCATTATCTGATCGTTCAACAGACAAGCCGTGATAGCTCACTTGGTAGCGTAAACGGCTAGCAACCCGAGAGTTGCGGGATCGATCCCACCTCGGGGCAAACTTTTTTTTTGGTTTTTGGTTTTTGTTCACTTTTATGACTCTGTGACATTATGTGACAACATGTGACTGTGACATCATGTGACTCTGTGACATTATGTGACTCTGTGACTTTTTTTATTATTATTATTATTATTATTATTATTATGATAATATTTAATTAGTCATATTTCAATGGTTTCCCATTACAGTAACCACACACAGCATAAGTACATGTGTACAGAGTGTGGGGGAAAACCGACTGAGAAATTTTAGAGTGCACTCGTACAGAGTGTGGGGGAAAACCGATCGATAATTTCAGAGTGCACTCGTACAGAGTGTGGGGGAAAACCGATCGATAATTTCAGAGTGCACTCGTTCAGACCGTGGGAACGATCGATAAATTTGAAAACATCAAAGGCCTAGACCGTGGGAATGATCAATAAATTTCAGAGTGCACTCGTTCAGAGCGTGGGAACAATCAATAAATTTGAGAAGGAATGGGATTTTCCCTACGTTAAGTCCAATGTTATGTTTTAAGTTATAGTAGTTAGAAAATGACACTTCTAAAACACATTTAACAAATGTAGTTTTTTGATAACATATAATATATAAAATAAGTTTGAACATTTTAGCATTCTACTTATTTGAATGTTCTAAAGTTATAGTAGTGGAGAAATGGTGGTTCTAGACCAACTTTAACAAATTTAGTTTTTAACACCATATGATATATAAAATAAGTTTGAACATTTTAGCACGCTACTTATTTGAATATTCTAAAGTCATAGTAGTGGAAAAATGGTGGTTCTAGACCAATTTTAACAAGTTTTGTTTTTTGACAACATATGATGTATAAAATAAGTTTGAACATTTTACCATGGTGTAGTAAGGTAAAAATCAGGGTTCTAAACCAACTTTAACAAATTTAGTTTTTTACACGTTTCAGACGATTCTACCACTTGGTTGATTGGTTGATTGTTGGAAAATGAAAAGTGAAAATGTGGATAGTTATGTAGGAAAACTGCGCCCATTCAAAAGACGTGTTCGAATGGCAAGCCCATTTTATAGACGTGTTCGAATGGCAAGCCCATTTTAAAGACGTGTTCGAATGGCAAGCCCATTTTAAAGACGTGTTCGAATGGCAAGACCATTCAAAACACGTGTTCGAATAATTTTTGAAAGATATTACGTCGTGGTATTGTTCAACAAATTGTTCAACACGTTCAACATGTTCAACATGTTCAACATGTTCAACTTGTTCAACATGTTCAACATGTTCAACATGTTCAACATGTTCAACATGTTCAACTTGTTCAACATGTTCAACATGTTCAACAAGTTGTTCGACATGTTCAACATGTTGTTGTTCAACATGTTGTTGAACATGTTAAACAAGTTGTATATAAAGCTATGTTTAAAGACTTTCTCATCATTTGAATATTGTAGGTTGAACCGAAAGGATGTATAAATGCAACATTTGTTCGAAATCTTACAATTGGCCGCAAAGTCTTAAAAGACACTTAAAGGTTGCTCACGCTTCAGAAGTGGATTAAGAATCGGATATGGAAAACCCTGTAAAACTGCCTTTCACGGAAACTTTAGATGAGTCTTCTATGGAAAGTCAAAGCGTCAACATAGCTGAAAAGAATGCACATGCTTGTGCAGAATGTGGTGCATTGTACAACAGCGAAGAAGCTTTGCTCAAACATATGGAGCAGTGTGGTGAGGATGCTGATGACAGGAGTTCTGAAAGTGAGTCAGAAACAGACTCTGAAAGTGAGTCAGAAATAGACTCTGTTTGGCATGATATGGTTCAAGACGTCTACGATGACTATGATAACATATTTCAAGAAAAGGTTTCAGAATATGAAGAACAAGGACTTGAAGATGCGCGTGAAATAGCAAGTTATGACCTTCGACCCATTTATAAGCATGGACTAAAACAACTGTTTATGAGACTGTTCACCTATACCCAGCGTCTACAACAAAGCAAACATTATCAAAAGATTTTAGAGGACTTTAATTACTTTGTTGATGAAAAACATTATAAGTATTCAAAGGCATTAAAGGCGGCTATAAGGAAAAACAATGCATTCTTTGAAGAGCTACTAGATATGGAGCAGGAGGAGGATGGTAGCAGTGACGGAGAAAGTGGCATGGACAGTGAACAGAGTGAAACAGATGCAGAAAAATAGACTTATTTGACTAAACTTTATAATAAAGACTTTATAAATGTTGTTATATTTTATTAACTTAAGCGCTGTGTAATATATGTCTTGCTTTGCAACATATAAAGTCGTAAGGTTCCTGACACGGTTTTAATTGACCCTTAAACCATATATCATATATTGGGTATTATAGTTAATTTTGTATTATTATGTATTTTATTCAAGAATTGTATTATTATGTATTATATTCAAGTATTGTTTTATTATGTATTATATCCAAGTATTGTTTTATTATGTATTATATCCAAGTATTGTATGAGAAAAATAAAAAGTTGAAAAGCATCATATGTGTTTTTATTGAACATTACAACTATGTACAATTATGATAAAAACAAAACTATTTCAAATACATATTATGTTACTACATGTGCAGAAGAACTTAACTTAAATTTTTATAACAACTGACTTCACATGAACATAGATAATGTTAATTTCATAGTCTACATATGAAGACAATTTAATTTGAACTACATATCAAATGTACATGTTCATATGAGTCAAAGCTAAGTTCTTGTCAAGCTTCAAAACCTTCGGTCCAATCTTCTGCACTGTGATGAAATCAAAGCATTTACTAAGCTCGTCATGCTGTTAAAACTGTATACAGTCATCTCGCTGTCTACTCAACCATCTTCTGACAGTCACTGCATTTATACAGATCCATTTTCTGAAGCATGAGATCCACTGACGTCATTTGCTTCTTCAACATGTGCCAGTCTTTCAATGACAACAAAATTCCCTTCTTGGTAGGATATAACCTCCCAGATGCATGATTCGTAATATATTTACGGATGTTAACCATCACTTTCTGTTGATAATTCACCAATTTAATATATGTTTCTCCATTAATGGGTATCATAACAGGTGAATCGTCTACACGCATCTTCTTCATAGTGGTATCAGCTTTACGCTCCGGTTCTCGCTTCATATTAGGCTCTGTCGTATTTTTTCGCATTTTACACGGCGGCGTCATAGCTGGTAACTCATCTCTTTTTATCTTTCTAAGATGACGCTGCTGACGTGACTTCGCCTTAGACTTTACCATGGACATTGCCTTAGACTTTGCTGTAGGTATTGTCTCAGGCTTTGCTATAAAATTTTCTGCAGGCATTGCTATAGATGGTAGTTGTTGTTCACTCACTGCAGACATGTTCACTCTTCAGTATCTTGATACAGAATGTGCGTTATGTCTGAGGGTAGGTACCTTTTATGCTCTATAGGGAGCTGTCACACTCGAGGTTGGACACACTATGTCCTAAAATGTTTAGAAATAACTTTACCATATGCGACTTTGCAGCCAATTGTAAGATTTCGAACAAATGTTGCATTTATACATCCTTTCGGTTCAACCTACACTATTCAAATGATGAGAAAGTCTTTAAACATAGCTTTATATACAACTTGTTTAACATGTTCAACAACATGTTGAACAACAACATGTTGAACATGTCGAACAACTTGTTGAACATGTTGAACATGTTGAACAAGTTGAACATGTTGAACATGTTGAACATGTTGAACATGTTGAACATGTTGAACAAGTTGAACATGTTGAACATGTTGAACGTGTTGAACAATTTGTTGAACAATACCACGACGTAATATCTTTCAAAAATTATTCGAACACGTGTTTTGAATGGTCTTGCCATTCGAACACGTCTTTAAAATGGGCTTGCCATTCGAACACGTCTTTAAAATGGGCTTGCCATTCGAACACGTCTGTAAAATGGGCTTGCCATTCGAACACGTCTTTTGAATGGGCGCAGTTTTCCTACATAACTATCCACATTTTCACTTTTCATTTTCCAACAATCAACCAATCAACCAAGTGGTAGAATCGTCTGAAACGTGTAAAAAACTAAATTTGTTAAAGTTGGTTTAGAACCCTGATTTTTACCTTACTACACCATGGTAAAATGTTCAAACTTATTTTATACATCATATGTTGTAAAAAAAAAAATTTGTTAAAATTGGTCTAGAACCACCATTTTTCCACTACTATGACTTTAGAATATTCAAATAAGTAGCGTGCTAAAATGTTCAAACTTATTTTATATATCATATGGTGTTAAAAACTAAAATTGTTAAAGTTGGTCTAGAACCACCATTTTTCCACTACAATAAGTTAGAACATTCAAATAAGTAGCATGCTAAAATGTTCAAACTTATTTTATATATTATATGTTATCAAAAAACTAAATTTGTTAAATGTGTTTTAGAAGTGTCATTTTCTAACTACTATAACTTAAAACATAACATTTGACTTAACGTAGGGAAAATCCCACTCCTTCTCAAATTTATTGATTGTTCCCACGGTCTGAACGAGTGCACTCTGAAATTATCGATCGGTTTTCCCCCACACTCTGTACGAGTGCACTCTGAAATTATCGATCGGTTTTCCCCCACACTCTGTACACATGTACTTATGCTGTGTGTGGTTACTGTAATGGGAAACCATTGAAATATGACTAATTAAATATTATCATAATAATAATAATAATAATAATAAAAAAGTCACAGAGTCACATAATGTCACAGAGTCACATGATGTCACAGTCACATGTTGTCACATAATGTCACAGAGTCATAAAAGTGAACAAAAACCAAAAATAAAAAAAAATCAACTCTCGGGTTGCTAGCCGTATACGCTTGTCTGTTGAACGATCTGATAATGACATACATACGTTAGACTAATTATGTTCACATAGCAATTACATAGTCATATAGCTATATGATGTTACATAGTCACATAGTGTCACATAGTGCTACATTATGCTACACGGTGTCACATAGTGTTACATAGTGTAACAGTGTTACATAGTGTCACATAATGTTACATAGTGTAACAGTGTTACATAGTGTCGCATAGTGTTACATAGTGTAACAGTTTTACATAGTGTAACAGTGTTACATAGTGTCACATAATGTTACATAGTGTAACAGTGTTATATAGTGTCACATAATGTTACATAGTGTAACAGTGTTATATAGTGTCACATAATGTTACACAGTGTAACAGTGTTACATAGTGTCATATAATGTTACATGGTGTAACAGTGTTACATAGTGTGACATAGTGTTACATAGTGTAACAAAAAAAAGTCACTTACCACGACTGTTTTGCCAATTCGTCTCCAATCTTTCACTTTCTTTCCAAAGAATAACCAATCGTCCACTTTCCTTTTCCAAAGAATAACTAATGTTTCACTTCGTCTCCTATGTGTATTCCAGTCAATCCTTCACTTGTTCTTCAACAGCACAGCACAACACAACAGGTAAGAGCAACTGTTTTCACTTTTTTCCATGTGTATCCAACGGCAGTCAGAGCATGAATGACATAGTATGTCCAGAGGGGGGGGGGGTGTCCCCATGGTATGATATATTTCTTCACCAGGGGGGAGGTCCCAATGGTATGATATATTTCTTCACCAGGGGGGGGGGTTCCCCCATGGTATGATATGATTCTTCACCAGGGGGGGTCCCCCATGGTATGATATGATTCTTCACCAGGGGGGGGTCCCCCATGGTATGACATGATTCTTCACCAGGGGGGTCCCCCACGGTATGATTCTTCACCAGGGGGGGGGGGGCTCCCCCATGATATGAAAGTGATGCCCGAGGACGGGTTCGATCCATTGACCTTCAGATCATGGGTCCGCTTACGGGCCCTGCGCTCTACCAACTGAGCCATTCAGGCCAGAAGGTTTATTATCGGGAAAATTTTCCTCATAAACATGATTGACAGGTCATGTGACACATGATTGACAGGTCACGTGACTAATGATGATTGACAGGTCACGTGACTAATGACGTCATGATGTTTCATAGGTGACTTAGGGTTATGCCTCCTGAGGGGGGAGGGGAGGAGTTGGGTCTGATGACGTCACTTCCTGTGCTCGGACTCTCGTTTCTCCCCTACTATAACCACAACAAAAATGCGGAGTATTTTACTAGGTATATTTTCGTAGAGGATACATTTATTATTTTTTGCAGATTTGCCGCGTTTGGTTTGAAACATTGTCTATGTAGATCTACACCTACATTAGGGGAGGCGAAAGATTGGAGAATGCCGAAATTCAAGTCTATACCCAAACGTCAGATTTCGCAGAAGCCGAAAGAAGTATTTGAAAGAACCGAGTTGTTTCCTAACCCACCCACCAAATTTCAGCGTTTCCGTAAACGATGAAAAATCACCGACGCCGTTACAAAAATTAGAAAAGTTCGTGTATAATTTTCCAGTGCCCAAGGTAAAGAGCTGCGTGGTGAAAGTTGACAGGAAGAAGCCGAAAGAGAAGAAGGGGAAGAGAGAAGATAGGGAGAACAACACGTCAGGTAGAAAGAAGAAGAAAGAGATCACAGGGAATACTATATAAGTTAAGGAAAAGGAAGTGGCAAACAAAGATATTCTCGATGAGGCGGTAAAATTTTCAGGCATTGGGGAAGATGGTGTACGTGTTATAGAAGATTTTCTTTTAGACGAGGACCTTGGCGAAGATCCAGTTCCAGGATTCGACCTTAGTCTACTAGATAACGAAGATTAGTTCACTTATTTTGTACAGATTGGATGTTGATGATGTTACTGTTTGCTGATGAAATACAGAGTTATTATGGTGAGTCACTGCAACTCCTTTATCAACTTCTGTAGTACGCTAACTTGTAGCAACAACTATAAATTACAATTTGATTTCATCTGCATATAATGTGGACATATGCTGTAAAGTTTCAAGTTAAAAGTAAACGAATGGTACTCTTGCAATGTTTGGCCAACGTGCAAGGTCCTAGGAACATTCCATTGGAATGAGATAAACTGATGGAGTCTGCAAATAACGACATTTTACTTGAAAACATAAATAACGAGTTTGATACTTAGTGATTAGATCCAGTTAAAATAGCGAGTGTCATATCGTTGACTCAAATACGGTTTATTTGAGAGCAATATGGCAAGGTTTTATATTGTTACCTGGCTTATTGCATGAGATAGGGAGCTGGGAGCTGATCAATATAAATTCGTGTCAAGATTGCTTCTAGTTCATAGGCTTAATAAGTGAATAAATGGATACCCTGGGAGGTCCACGTCAGTTATTAGCTGTTATTCGTCATGAACAGATAGCAATAGAGTGTTTATTTAGCATAGGAATTCAACAAAATTTTGAAATACACCAGTTCATCAAATCGTTTCTTCCACTACTTCAAGTTTGAGAACACCTTTTGTGATATGTACTTGCTTTGACGCCGATGAGTACATGATGATGTTTGGCCTTCAGGTTTGGTCAACTGCCGCAATCCCGTGTGCCCCGTAACGTCACTGATGTGGTGTCTACGGCAGGTGGTGTCAGCATTGGTCGGATTTTCGTGAATTTTATGGACATTTTAGTTTATCGTTAATACCAGTGTTAAAATGGACATTTATTTTATTGGAAATAGTTATTTTTAGTTATAGTTAACTTTGGAGATACAAAGTTTTATTGAAGATTGGGATAAAATAATTTATAAAAGGGGGTATATTTGGTGGTATATTTAAATTCAAATTCTTCAATGGGAAATATGTATTTGCACTTAAACTGGTTATTTTTAACATTAAACTGTTAACAAAGTGGTGAATATTATTTATTCTTTATTAATAATTTGTCAAATGTGGTCAGTTAATTAACAGTGAATATCAAATATAATGAGTCTATATCTAGTCATTTATAACGGTAAAACTAGTCACATTTAACCATTCTAGTCGTACTAGTGTATTCAGTATTGGCAAATATTATTAAAATGACAAATATTTTAAAATATTTTAAATATTCTGTTTTGCTGTATGTTACGCAATATCAGCCTCTTATACTGCATTACTATGCGTAGTTTGTAGTTATAGTTGGGGTGTATTAGCTTACTATACAGATAAACAGATAGGGACTATCTTTTATTCGGAAGGGGAAAGTTTTTTGGTTTAGTACAAGGATAATTTAATCGCATATTTTAAAATGCCAAAAATATTTTAAAATAAAGCTTAAATGTCGTATATTTTAAACTTTGAAAATATTTTGAAAGATCTCCTATACTGCTATAAACTGGTAATATATAAAATTTAGCTTACGCACGTACTCATTTCGACAAAATTTATTTATTTATTTGGGTGCAAGCAGCTAACAAAGTAAAGAAAACACACGTATTTATTGTTTTATTAATTTTATTATCATTGATTATTGTGTACACTGGGTACATGTTCTTTTAACACAGTTAAAATAGTTATAAATTGTTTACAGCAACATGTAAATTAATATAAAATCGTTTAATATTGATAAAAGCGATTTTAAATTTTAACAAATTATTTGTTGCATTACGTACACACGTTGTTATTGATGCATTTATAAAGGAACTCTGATATTTAACATTTTATTGTAAAGCAGACAGTTTTGCAGAAAATGTCTTTTAAGTTTATTTATACTGTTGTTGTATAACAAACGGCCAATTTGGAACTGTGCTCCGAAGAGATTCTCGCCCGCTACGTGCAGATGTAATTTCTTGAATGTTGAATTGGTTCTTGAACAGTCAACCTGTAAATAGAATATACTTACGTGTAAAATTTATTGCAAAGTTTAACGTGTATTTATCAATGTATTTTTGCATGAGGACATGCATTCTCTGAAACCCCACGGGGTAGTTGTGACATTGTTATTTTTACTTTGTTGTACGTGATTGACGGTCGCTCGTCTGGAGCGACAGTTCGCATAACGTGATTGACAGCTTCGTAACTACACGACGCGCCGGCAGTATATAAGCGCGACGCAACGCAACTCATGGAGCTTTTCAGTCCGAGCTCCGTAACGTACACTTCGTTTACGCCCCTCGTAACGTTTAGTCACAACACTTGTAGTATAATGTTCAATTTAATGTGTTTGGCTTAATAAAATTTTATTTGAATAGTATTATTTTCGCTATCTCGTAGCAACTTGTTTTCGTATAAAGACCCACAGGTCACAGTATGAAAGGGCATCCCTTCCCCTCCGACCATCACCAAGAATACGTCGCAACTGAAGTCAATAATTTATATGAAATACAGTGTACTTAAAATGACCACGCAAGATTTTGCATCAGCATGTCGTTCTTATAAACTGTAACTGTCGTTTTATTTCGTAAAGCGCTTCGTTGTGAGTGAAAACGTAGTTGTTTTAAGGTGGAAAACACAGTGTGGCTTTACTCGTAAAAAGCGTTTTACGAAATAAAACGACACTTTTACTTCTCAACCTTTAGACGAGATTAGAAACCGGCGTTTTGTTATCCTTGCTAATTAAATTGAGGGTGACGAAACCCCTACGGAGGTATGAAAGAATGAAAAATAATTATAACCACAGTAGAATAATAAGTTTTATTTACCTTGCCACTTCAAAATAACGGTGAAAAAACCGGCTTCTTCGAGCATTATATAGAGTGAAAAACACTTGTTCACGTTTGCGACTGTCGGAGGCACACCTACTTGATCTTGAAATCAGGCGAATTTAGTCTGAGCGCGTATTGTTGCGTCACAAGTCTATTTGACAAAAATAATGAAAACGAAACTTGCAACTGAAGATATATTTTAAATGACAACATATCAGAAATAAGTGTATCAAAAATAATCCAACGCAAAAGATCGGTATATAAAATTACACAAATTTAATAATATTAGAATTTCTTTATAAAGATCACTTGGTGCTATGTTGGTAAAGTTCAGCGAAATCAGCGACCTATGTAAACAACAATGGCCGGATATTAATAGAAAATTTATTATTGATTTCTTTCATAGATTTCATACCAGTTGGGGTAGGCACTCCTCTTGTAGCAAAAATTCATTTTTTACGAACTACATCTTACTGACGAGAGTAAATAAAAGACAGCAAAGTACTTTTGACGATTTAACTACTCTTCAATAAATTCGATAAGCAATACTCATATCATTTAAAGTAAAAGACACTGCCAAGAAAGAACGACAAAGTGTAAACCTGTTTGAGCCAAGCCACATCAATAGTTTATGTCAAACTCTTCATATGGTTCCGAACAAGTGGATGGAACCATACGCTGCAGTGGCTCTAGCCATATGAACCAAAGTAGGTAATAGGGATAACTATGTGGGAAGATCCATCACTCATCGATGACGGCTCCACCCATGCATCTGCACACTTGACTCCCCCCACCCCTTCCCCCCAATCCGCTTTTCAAGAAGAGTAATGGACCAGGGCCTCAAAAAGAACTCATGCCCTTACGGGTACCTCGCTGCTGACTTAGGTAAGTCACAGCGGTCTAGTTGTGTAGCAGAAAAATTACTGACCTGATTTCTAAACCGGGGAGTAACTGAGTGATTGCCAACCAAACCACCTCAGTTCTTGCCAGTTTATGTGTTTGATCATCAGCAGACTGAGAACTACAGTCATTCTTATTGCTCTTCGAAGCCTTCTGTAGTAGAGCTTTCTCAATTTGGCTGTCTTTTCTGTAGCTACTATTAAGTCCAGTAAAGACTATTAAGTCCAGTAAAGACTCCAATTCGGTTAGACTCATTGGTTAATGGGGTAATTTTTTCAATGGCTCTGACAATTCTCTTCCATCTCTCCTCTCACGAATAACCTCTGACCAACTCCAAACCCAGCCTCTGCAAGAAATATCATTTGCTGCTTGGGTACTAGTTCTGACTGTACTAAATTGACCACAAGATCTGGCCGCAGCGCTTGTTGTACTGATAGAAGGGTTTGAAGTCTGGCAGTTCTGCCAAATCTATGACCATTATCCAAACCCCTGTTTTTTGTTTTTATTTTTTGTTTTTATTTTTTTGTTTTTTTTTTTAAAGTTTTTTTAGCCTACAAACACTCGTTGGAAAAGCACTGCTCGGATTCTGGCATTTCCTGTATGGAATTTTTGTTTTACAACTCTGGAACCTTATCTTACTCGGAGCCATAGCTGCAGAAGGTGGCTAAATGATTTGGAGCTTTGGGATGTATTGGTTACCGTGAGACATCTTCCCCGACCACCCCTTGTCGGAGCCAGTGTCTACTCGACACGGCGTCCCCATCGCTTCCAAAAATAACCTAGCCTTACTCCTATGGGCCACAGGTCTCTGCAGTTCAATAACTCGTCTATTTCTCGTGATAAATGAACGACATCGCCTGGAGCTGAGTCCCTCATCTCAACGTCATATCATAGTTCGTTGTTACGAAGTTTTATGGTTGGGGTGCTGTACTGCTGCCTCTGTTCTTAGGGGAAAGGGGGCGCGACTTCCATGTGGCACTCTTTTTTTTATGTTGCCTCTTATGGTTAACCTCCGATTTTTTACCTTGAACATGAGCGACTAGGGCAAGGTCAACGAGATCGTCCTTTATCTCCAAAGGATCGAAAATAAGCTCAAAATTGATCTACCTGTAAGTTTTCAGAGATAATGGTTAAGGAAAAAACTGCGGATTTCATGACGACTCGTCATCCTGCATTACTGGGCCAAATTTCACCTCCCTACCTCAAATAGCGCAAATGAAAAAAAATAAATCATTGAAAAAAGCAACATTCCTTGAGAAAATGGGGAAAAACCGAAACGTTGCAGTAACAAGTAACAAGTAATCGTTCTCACTGTGGACAGCTGAGCGATCAGTATGCCTAGGCTGATATCATACATGTGCCTTAACTGCCACATCAAAGCTTTTGCCTGCTTAATAATGGGCTTCAATGGCAAAATAGCAATGTTCAGTTGTACATATAAAATGTTAAGGAATTTCTTTAAAAATTGACCTGGATCAACTAGATTTGTTCTATTACGTTTCTGCCAAATTACGTTATCCTAGCCTTAGCCGTCTTAGAGTAGTTCGCGTGACAAGGTCTTTGCGAAAAAACAGTAATCATACCGAAACACTTTACCGAATCTTACGAAAGCAATAAAATAGGTGATTGAAAATCGCCAAGTGTAATGAGACAAGTGTAAAGTTTTCAGAATTCTACTCGAACACAGAAAGTGATTTTAAAATATTATTTTTGGCCAAATGTTTAATATATCGCCTTTGAGAAATAGGTTCTCGCTTATACAGAAAAAATTGCTTTACAAAATGCATGTTAAAACAGTTTTTACAATAATTTGCTCTTGAATAATACCGTAATATCCGTTGGAAACCTCATGCCAACCTGGACTGAACAATGAACCCTAATAAGAGATCTGTGTGTTGTGTGTTTAAAACGAGGGTTTATGAGAGTTTGTATATGTTACAGCGAATCTGTAAAACCAGCGAATCTACAGATTCGCTGAAAATTTTCAACGAATCTACAGATTCGCTGGTTTTTCACCTTTACAATTATACAGATTCGCTGAAATTGCCTGACCAGTCATCTTTACCGACAGAATTACTTGTGTTGGGTGATACTTGACATTTAATTGCTTTTATGTGACTTCTTTACTCCGGAGGTGTTTGTTTTACACTCCTTTTTCTTGTTTTTTTGGGGGTGTGATATACAGTATTGCAATCAGAACTTTTAAAATTACACATATTTTTATTTAGCTAGTTTTAACATGCAGTTGAAATGTGAATTTCTGGTCTCAAATGAAAAAGAATATTGGAAAGCGTTCGAAAATATTTGCTATCAATATTCACAAAGGTTTAAATTAAATTTCTTGTTTTCTGGGAATAGGATATATTGCAATCGGAACTTTTAAAATTAAACATATTTTTATTTAACTAGCTTTAAAATGCATTGTTGAAATGCGAATTTCTAGTCTTAAATGAAAAACAATACTGGAAAGCGTTCGAAAATATTTGCTATCAATATTCACAAAGGCTTAAATTAAGTTTCTCTCTTTGTGTTATCCTTTTTCACAAAAGTTATAACAGCAAATCTTAATGCTATTGTTTCTAAATAAATTGCAATCATAACTCCCCTTCTGAGTATCATTCAAATTGCCATTAACGAAATTGCAAAACACAAAAATCTCTTCACCTCCGGGTGATATAAATTGCAATTGAATTACGGTACGCTTATCCAGTCAGTGTTGATTTTCGATGTTCCGCATACTAATCGTTTAATTTAACAGAAACTGATAGGACAAGGATTTCAACGAACAGAAACTTTATTCCGATGTGGTAGCATATAAATTGCTGCACTTTCATCAAATGACCAAAAAAAAAAAAAAACGTTAGAAAGTGACTAAACATATGCTTTGTTGACAGAATGTTATGATCATGGTTTGTTGCCTTTTTTCGTGTTTATCTTTTTTTGCTTTGCCTTTTTTCCGTTGTCATTATTTCCTATGCGATGAAAAGTGATATCGTGTTTTGCAGAAACAAAAATGTTTTCTGTTTATGCTGGTCAATAAAATTGTTGAATGTGTCCTGATCTGAAACCGTAAATATAAGGGCATGTTATACAACAGGAAAACAGGCTGCACTTAGCAAATATAGGATAGTATTCCTCTGGTTTCCTCTGGCTTGTCACAGAGTACAGAATACACTTGATTTCTGTTTACATATAGTAACGTGAACTGTGAGACATTCTTGCATGCCATATTTAGACGCCATGCTAATTAAATTGCTGTAATTATTAGTTAAATCTCTGTGTTTCGATAATTTGAACTATTTTGTTAGGTCTCGATGCTTCACATTATCGGTAGTACTGTAGAGAATGTACAGACAATTTATATGCATTGTAAAACGTTATTTATAATCAACCTAGAAAATCTGTAAGAAGTTTCTATTTTCTTTTGAAGAGTCTGTGGAGCTCAACTGACATAAAACAAAATCTTCTAAGTCGATTGAGTTATTTTGTTTCAATTCCGCTCCTCAAATTACAATTAACAGTGACGGTGACTGATATTTTTACGAAACAGAACACAACCTAATATATTCTTTAGATCTTGCTAACATTTAAACATTTCCTGTTTTTGTTGTCAGCGTTTCAAGCGTCCAAGTACAATAACGTATATTACAATTTTTTGGTTGGAGGGGTGGGGGATGTCATATGTATACATTTCATATGCTAACGGAAGCTACTGTCGCTTGTATGTCGTCCTTTAAAACCAAGCAATTTTGTCTAGGTTCGTTCATTGCCTTTTGAGAAATGGAACATTACTTTTTGTCAGTTGCCCTCCTCAGCAATTTATTTTCCTCCAAAATATCAATTTCGTTATTCCCACTTGGCACTGAAAATGCCAAATGGGGATGGATTGCCTCGAATTCTTTACCTATTTTTTTATCCCTTTTTTTATTTTTTTCTTCTGCCGAATCGGTTTCCAGACATCTCCTCCAAGACCGCTGAAACTAGACCAACCAAACTTGGCACATGTATGAAGGGTCATCTGAAGTAGTGCACCTGATAAAAATTTTTGACCTTGACCTTACTGGTCAAGGTCAAATCGCGAAAAAGTTTAAACGGTTTTTAGACAATTACTGCAAGGCCGATGAAGTTAGAAAAGCTAAACTTGGCACATATATAAAAGGCGATGTGCTCTGAAGCAATCGATAAAAACTTTTGACCTTGACCTTGACCATGAAATTGAAATCGCGAAATACGTTATTTAAGAAAAACAATGAATTATCTCGAAAACGGAAAGAGATAGAGCAATTTTGACCCCATTTCGAACTTCACCACCTATACGACGATACGTAAGGAACAACTTCCGTTGATCTTGAACCAAAGGTCACTTTCGAGTTATCAGTTGCGAGTTATGACGTCATTAGTGTTTTAGTGTTCAATAACTCGAAAACTATTTAACCTAGCGCTTCCATTCAAAATACATTATAGACTACTTTTTAGTCCGGAATTTTTTGGCATGTCAAAGTTGTACCTATGACGTCATCATTTACGAGTTATGACGTTATTTATGTTTTAAAGCTCAATAACTCGAAAACTATTGAACCTAGCGCTTCCGCACAAAATACAATACGAGGCTACTTTTTAGCAAGGAATTTTTTGGCACGTCAAAATTGTACCTATGACGTCACCATTTACGAGTTGTAACGTCATCTGGTGCTTCGGCACTAAACACATTGAGACTACTTTTTAGCAAGGAATTTTTTGGCACGTCAAAGTTGTACCTATGTCGCCATCGAAGATCAAATCGCGAAAAACATTATTTCAGAAAAGGGTAAGAGATTTTGACCTCATTTTCGACCTCATCCCCGTATACGATGTTGTGTAAGGTGTGACTTCCGGTGTCCTTGACCTCCAGGTCACTTTCTAGCCCCAAACCGGAAGTTGGCATTTGTCTCGAAAACGGTAAGAGATAGAGCAATCCAGGCATCTCCTCCAAGACCGCTTAAGCTAGACCAACCAAACTTGGCACTTGTATGGAGGGTCAACTGAACTGGTGCACCTGATAAAAATTTTTGACCTTGACCTTACCGGTATAGTTGGTAGTATTTAGGAGGATGTTCTATATTCAGACATTTGAAAATTGTTAACAAATAGCAATATCACCTAATTTCCGTTTTAAGTTATCATTCCCAGTGGAGTCTAATTCGCTATGCGAATTTCGGTCTAGTTTTCTGTTTGAAAGCGTTCAAATTGCTGTTTTATACACATGTTTATGTTTTATTTTTTTATGTACGTGTGAATAATTTAGAAAGATTTATTCGTTTCCGAGTTAATCATTTTGCTTAGAAAGAGCAAGGTGCGGCTAACGTTCTTACCAGCGGGCCTATTGGCATAATATGTGTCTAAGTAAAAAGTAAGATGGATAGGACATACGCTGCAAAAATCGAAAAAAAGCAACACGAGACAAGCCCTCAAATGGACGCAAGTTTGGTAAACATGCGCACTGGTTCGAAATCGAACCGAGCATCGACGCAAGTTAAATAAATGTGCGCACTGGTCCAAAATGCAAACCGAGCGTCAACGCAAGTTAAATAAACATGCGCAGTGGTCCGAAATAATATCCGCGCATCAACGCAAGTTAAATAAACTTGTGAAGTGGTCTGAAATGCGAACCGTGTATCAACGAAAGTTGAATATACATGCGCATTGGTCCGAAATGCAAACTGCGCATCGACGCAAGTTAAATAAACATGCGCACTGATCTAAACTAAGAACCGCTCATCAATGCAAATTAAATACACATGCGCACTGGTCCGAAAAGTCGAACGCGCATCAACACAAGCTAAACAAACATGCGCACTGGTCCGAAATGCGAACAGCTTATCAACGTAGGTTGAATAAACATGCTCACTGGTCTGAAATGCGAGCCACGTATCAACGCAAGTTAAGTACACATGGGCAGCAATGCGTATTAAAAAACATGCGCACTGGTTTGCTTTGCGAACCGCACATCAACTCAAGCTAAATAAACATGCGCACTGGTCCGAAATGCGAACAGAGCATAACGGCAAGTTAAATAAACATACGTATTTTCCCGAAATGCAAACCACACATCAACGCAAGTTAAAAAAAAACATGCGCACTGGTCGGAAATAAAAGCCCCGCAAAATAATACATACCAAAACATAAACTTAAGTAATGATGTTTTTTTCAAAAGGCACATGTGTTTGGTCGTTTCTGGTCGTTTCTGCTGCTTGAACTAATTGTGTATGTCCGAAAGTACATGTCAACAGTACACATGTGTGGATACAATTTCAATACGTTGTTCGAAGAGATTTTTGTGGAAACAAATCTTTGTATGTATTTATCGGCCTATGTTCGGGTCCGTTGCTAAATTAATTATTCAGCTACCTCATTGCCATCTCGTCATTTGAAGCCAATTTTTCAGGGAAATTCGCTTATTCAAGCACGCCGAATTTGGTCTTATCGCTTTTCGTAACCTGGATCTTTGTCCTTGGACAAGCCTGTACAATAGATCTCGGCTTGTCACAATGTCCCTGGACATTCTTGTTTTTGTCAAATATGACAAAAATTTAAATGACATTAATTTATAAGTATTATTTAATTTGTTAAATCCCCGGGAGATTCGGATTGTATGGTAACCTGCCACATTACCGGCAGCCTCGCAGAGTCGCAGTGTGGTATTCTTGACAACGGCAAACAAATGCAACCGTGGCGAATCAGGTTCAAGGATAGACCGGCAAGCGTCGTAAATAAACGACCGGTTTCGAGTAATGCACGTGTCCTTCACCTTTCTATCATACCCCCAAAAATCTTTGTGTTCCGTAACTTGTCGGCTTCAGTGCCGAATGTCAACAGTTGGAAAGCGAACATGAGGATAGTGCTTTATTTTTCAATCAAAAAGAATTTAATTGTAACCTTAACAGTTAATTGAAAAAGTCTATCGAGACCCGTTTCAAGAAGGCGAGGTCTTTGTTTTTTTTATTCGGGCGATAATACCGTCGTAGGCTATAATACCTTGTTATAAACAGATGACCTTTCAGAGATGTCGTCGATAATACAGTATTTGTGCAATATTACAGTATTTCCAAAATGTCAGTGCTTTTAATAAACAACGTATAACAAATATAGCGCATTCTTTTAGTAGACAGGAAACGACAGAATGAGCCCACTTTGTGACGTCATAATGTCTGGACCGGAAGTGACGTCATCTGTCTGGACCGGAAGTGACGTCATAGTGTCTGGAGCGGAAGTGATGGCAAGGTGCGGTAGCCATTGTAACGTGACGTCATAGACGTAGTCATGGCATAACCCTAGGAAGTAGTTGGGACAGACCCTATGATAAAAAGTGATGATCTCCCCCATGGCCGCCAGTCGGGACATACCCCCCCCCCCCCCCCCTAGGCGAGCAACATTCTGTCAAGTCAGCATGCCAAGTCAGCATAAGTTACACACCACAATTTGATCACATCAGAGTGGTATATAAGGGATGAGCACCCCACACTAAACCATGTAAGAGACAACATGGACAACATGGACAACACAGAGATGGAAAGGGAAAAGGAAACAGTTACTTTTGATGAAACATTATTACCGTGGGAAGATATTGATGCGTTCCTGGTAAACGCTGAAAAAGCCTTGGAGGAAGCGTCGCCTGCAGTGGAGCAAGGAATACCTCGGGAGGAAGCGTTAAATGCTCCGTCAGATGTCGCTGCAGTGGAGCAAGGAATACCTCAGGAGGAAGCGTTAAATGCTGCGTCAGATGTCGCTGCAGTGGAGCAAGGAATACCTCAGGAGGAAGCGTCACCTGCAGTGGAGCAAGGAATACCTCAGGAGGAAGCGTCGCCTGGAGTGGAGCAAGGAATGCCAGATCCTGATGGACCTGATTACCCGTTTTGGGTTGCGAATAAACTTGTCAATGGTACGACTCACAACTGAGCGCAAAGTTAAAAGCACATCTAAAGCATTATAAGGAATATGAAGTGAATGATGATGAAGTGGACATGTCAAGCGATGACGAAGAAGATAAAAATCTTAAATCTAAAATTGAATCGAGTAAGACCATACCTGTTACTGAGGAAGATGTTACGTTGTTGAAACGAAACTTTCAAGCAGTGCTTCCTCTCATCGATTGCAACATTTTATGGTGTTTATGTGAAGAAGTTTTTTTCAACCAACATACGTAGGTGTACCTAACGGAAGAAGTGAATACCGTTATTCAACTCATCTACATGTTAGAAGGAAACATAGAACATGTTCCAGCGTCAGAGCCAAAGCTCTCCATGCAGCCATGACTCGACGTTTCGTTAAACTTATTAAAAGTCTTCATGAGGAACATTTTAAGAATTTATGTCTACCGATGCCAAAGTGTGTTGATGAGAATCGTGATTTTAAATGTGCAAAGGTTATACTACAAGGTCTCAAATACCTTGAAGAACGAATTCAAGTGTATGATATGATGGCTTTCCTCTATGAAAAAGGACATTTCACCTTGCCAATGGTCTTCAAATGGATAGTAGGTAGTCGCGAGCGAAGAGACTTTTTAGTGATTGTCATGACACAATCTCTAACAAACGGTTTACTAACAACCTTTCTCGATGGTTTCAATATGACTCCGCGATTTTGCAAACATCTCATGAAAACCTACATGTAAGGAGTGAACTCATTGTACACTCATGGCCTCGAAACCTAAGTTCATGGCTGCGAGGATATGTTAGAGAAATTCCATAAAGCGTTTAACCCGTACACGATAATTTTAAAGTAGAAGCTGTCATAGATTATGGTTAAGAGGGGGAAGACGATTCCCCGAGAAGAACTTATACCTCATCAAGTGGAAGGGTTGGAGTCATGAGCACAACACCTGGGAACCTAAGTTCCAGGCTGCGAGGGTATGTTAGAGGTTTAACCTGTACAAAGCGTTCTAGGCTGCGAGGGTATGTTAAAGCGTTTAACCTGTACACGATGATTTCGTGAGACATGGATATAAAGCAGTGATAAATTCTGTTGACTCAGCAATTATAGCAAATTTTGAACAAGTTACACACCTTATTTTGATTATATGGAAGTATTATAAATAAATGTGTGACGAGAGAATACTTCACAATGTCGACATTACTTCTTGACAGATGTATGACTATGGATGACGTCTTCAAAGTGAACTATATTGACTATGTGTTTTCAAAGCTTCGTGCCTTTGAATCGGATTGGATGTTGCAAGTGAAGAATTTGCATCTGCATTGGGAACCTGTTGGAAAAGCTATTCCAAGAGATGTTTCATCCGCTCGTTTCTACGTGAATGTGAAGAACTACATTTACTATCAACTTACGACATTGATTCTGCATTTATCAACGCGAATACAATTTAGGCAACTGACCTCATGTTAGTTGTAGCTACTAGAATTATTCTACATTATGATGATGATGTTCCAGATAATGTATCAGAACTTGTTCGGTTCAACCATGGACGAGTTGAAGTGAATTCAAAAGTTTGCAAGTTGTTTGAAAAGGGAGCTGACTCAGCAGATAGTTGGGTATAAAAAGGAGTGGACTGACTCAGCAGACAGTTGAAGGGAGTGAAGTCATTAAACTGACTCAGCAGATTGTTGAAGGGAGTGAAGTCATCATTTCTCAGCAGACAGTTGGAGGGAGTGAAGTCATCTTTTCTCAGCAGACAGTTGGAGGGAGAGAAGTCATCATTTCTCAGCAGATAGTTGGGTATAAAAGGGAGTGAAGTTATCAGTACATTGTGCAGTCATGGAGAACAAGACAAGCAGCTTTAAAATTAGTGCCAACTTAACCATTACTGTGGAGCATGGAGGATATCGGCCATTTCTTCGCATCACACGTGGAGAGAGATGGTGTGCTTATTTGTCGAAGATTATATGTCGAAGCTTGAAAAATTTGCGCCCTATCACCATGTGTGGAATGTCATGACAAGAAAACTATCATCAAACTTCAAAAGGATGGTCGGATGAAGGTGTCAAAGCTATCCAAGAAAAGACTGGCTGAAGTTCAATTGGAGAACATGAACGTGCAAAATCAACTTGGACTTACGTGTGACTATTGTGGTGCTTATGGATATGTGGAGGATTATCATTGCCACTGCCACAAGTATAATTGCAAGATGTGTGAACCAAACAACTTCTGCGGCAAGTGTGGAGTACTTAAAGTCTGTGAAGCAAAGTAGAAGTGACACTGAAACCAGATGGACGCATGTTTTAAAAAGGCTTATATTGACTTGATGATTGCTAAACTTTCTAGCTGTGGCACTCCAGACTATCAACTTTATCATTTAGACGCTTTTTGGGATGTTGTACATCATAGTCTTGATGTGATTGAACTACATTCAAGATTTCTTGGAGAATGTCATAAAACTGGAATAGAAGAAGATCCTGACTTTGACTTTGATTCTGCCCTTTATTCTGCTCGTACTGATGTGGAAGTATATTTCACCCTAGTTGATCATTTGAGAGATTGCTGTAAAGAAGACGAAACAGAGCAGCTTTATCAGGTAACTTTAAATTTAACCTTTTAACATCTTTGTGATAACATAGCGAGTTGGTAACAATTAACTTACTAACAAATTTAATTTTATGTGAGTGGTTTCAACGTAAACAAACAGTATGATAGAAGAGGCAGTAAATATAGCTAGTTAGTTGGTTAAATGGTTTGCTTAACGACACGACTGACCCTATGCGGGTTACATTGTGTCAGAAACATATTTTATTACAGGAAGAAAATGACATGTCAGAATAAACAACAGAAACAAAGTCAAGACAAAACTTTAGTTGAAGCAATGTATGATCATTGGTGGGGAGCTGGTGTGAAACAATTGTCATCTCCTTCATATCCTGGTCAGAATATCAAGGGAAAGTTGTTAGAAATGTTGTGTGAGACTTGATGTGTAGACGTGTGGACATGGAGAAGTATGTTAAGTGATAAGTGAACAACAACTGCAAAACGTGCTGAACAAACTTGTGCTGCATTGCCGGAGCAACATCTCAGCAGTATAATGGCAGACATTACATTGAGACAATATATTGTTCAAAAAGCCTATTGTGAAGAAATGTTATTAGCAGTAAAAAAGTTTGCATGTTTAGTATGTCCTGCTTGTCAACATGAAGAGTGTTCAAAACATACTTGTCATTTTGCATGTGTCTATACATATTGGAATGAAGCTAAATATTACATACATTTAGATAAAGTGTTAGAGAATGCAAATCAACGTTGTGAGAAATATGGTGTAGATACTGTTACATTGGATGAACTCAGTAGTTGGTTAGTATTCATTGAAGACCAATGGTCTCCAGTTATTCATACCATTGTATCCATACTTGATTTGCAAAAACTTGTTGTCATGTTAGTTAAGTTATAAATACATGTTAAGTTACTATGTTAGTTAAGACTATGTTGGTTGAGTTATAAAATAAAAAGTGTTCTGTTGAGAAGTGTTTTTTCATTGATCATGTCGACGTGGAAAGACTACTTGACCAATATTTACTTCAAACCTGGACAGCCTGGAGCATTTGCTGGTCCTTACAAACTTTATCACATCTTAAGAAAACATGATCAACCAGTCACACATTCACAAGTGAAGAAGTGGCTACAGGATCAAGATGCATTCAGTTTACTACAACCTGTAAAATACAGGTTCAAAAGACAACATGTGATTACATGTGGAATTGATGACATGTGGGATATTGATTTGGCTGATGTGGGAAACATAGCTCCCTATAATGATGACACACGCTTTTTACTCATTGTCATTGATGTGTTTTCCAAATATTTATGGGTACAGCCAATACCTAATAAATCACATACCAGCGTCATACAAGCTTTTCAAAAGATTTTTCATGACACACGACGAAGACCACGAACTCTAAGATCTGATAAAGGAATGGAATTTAAAAACAGATGGGTAAAAGCATTTTTAAAGAAAGAGGGAATTCATGCTTATACCACAAAGAATGAAACCAAAGCCAACTTTGCTGAAAGAGTCATTCGTACTCTAAAGGGAATGATGTATCGGTATTTTCTACAAAATCAAACTTATCGTTATGTAGACATTCTTCCAGACTTGGTGTACAATTACAACCATAGACCTCATGGTTCTCTTCCTGATAAATATGCCCCTGCAGGGATTCGTAAAGAAAACGAATCGAAAGTGTGGAAGTATATATATGTAGACAAACTGAAATTGAAACAGAAGAAGAGGAAGAATTTTAAATTTAACATTGGTGATCATGTTCGTATTTCCCACATCAAATTCGTGTTTCAATGGGATTATCACATTAAATGGACGCAAGAAGTCTTCATTGTCACACATCGTTGTAAGAAGCAAGGAATACATTTGTATCGTGTGAAAGACTTTTTAGACGAAGATATTGATGGACATTTCTATGAAGAAGAACTGCAGAAAGTGACTAAAGATATTGAATCTATTTATAGCATTGAAAAGTCTTGAAAACACGTAAAAGACGAGGTGTGAAAGAATTTTTTGTCAAGTGGTTAGGTTGGCCAAACAAGTTTAACAGTTGGGTGAAAGAAACAGACATTCAAAAATGAAGCATCCATTTACATGTTTGGTCTCTGGACCTACAGGCAGTGGCAAAACGTCTCTGGTGAAGGAAATTCTAGAACAAAAGTTGATTAAACCCTCTCCGAAAACCATTTTATGGCTCTATGCAGCTGATCAGCCTTTGTACAAGGGAATGGAACATGTGGAATTTTACCAAGGCATTCCAGATGACATTGAAGAGCGTTTTAACCCGAAAAAACCAAACTTACTCATCATTGATGACTTAATGACCAAATGTCATAGTGATGAGCATATGACACGTCTCTTTAGTATTGGCAGCAGTCATCAAAATCTAAGCATTATCTTTATTGTGCATAATTTATTCCATCATGGGAAAGAGATGCAAAATATTAGTTTGAATACACAGTATATCATTCTGTTTAAAAATCCTAGAGATAGTCAACAAATTAGTACATTAGCACGGCAAATGTATCCTGGAAGATCTCAATTTCTCATAGAAGCCTATCAAGATGCTACCAGCGAACCCCATGGTTATTTATTCATTGATTTAAAACCAAAGACAAATGATCAACTACGTATTCGTACAGGCATTTTACCAAAAGATACACATTATGTATATATTGATAAAGTAGTGTATGAACAAGAACCAACTCAATTAAGCATTCGCAGTCAAGATGTCTAAACGTATTCAAGCGAACCAACCGTATCTTCACTTGCTTGCACGCAGTTGGCCTAAACGACGTAAAGCCTTGCTACAGCAAGCTACAAAGGAGGAATTAACAAGCTTGTTTGAAATTTGTTTAAATATATTGCGAGGAAATTTACCCTTAAACTCAAAACGGTTTAAGGAATTCAAGCGTGAACGTCAAACGCTACGTACTCTAGCAGATAAGAAGATATCACTTCGAGGAATAAAGAAGTTGATTAATCAGAAAGGAGGATTCATTGGAGCTATTACTAAATTTGCATTGCCCTTATTAGCCCAACTGCTGTTAAAATGAAACATACTATGAAAATGGTTCTCATTCCTGAATATGAATACAATCTGTTATTAGAAAAGAAAAATGACATCAAAACAAAAGTCAATACATTTTTACGTGGGAAACGAACGCGTGAAAAGGCTATGGAAATGTCTCAACTTTTTGGTCGTCATTTAAGAACAAGTCAGTCTAGGCAAAAACTCGTTGCGTCATCATCACCTGAAAAGTAATTTTTAAGTCATTTTCAACCTATCTATCATGGAAAAGTAGTACAACTTTTAGCCGAACTGAGGAAATATGGTGTTAAATGGACAGACAAGAATGCACTTGTGTTGAAAACGGGTGATATTATAACAAATTCCAACATTGTTGATTTGATGACCGCATGGTTGGCATCCGTTTATCCAGGAAATTGTAAATGCTAATATTCCAAAAATAATGTTTAGTAAAAAGACCACTCGTGATGACATTACAACAGAAATGAAACAACGTCAACAAAGACAGTTTCCTGAAGGATGGGAAAATTTTTAACATAGCTGAAAGAGCTATGTTGTTGTCAAGAAACGACTATTCCTGTAAAAAATTAGATGTGCAAGTGCGTGTTGTGAAGGAGAAGTAATAGATCTTGATGTGAAAGATTATGAGACATATCATTTGCATACATCTGCGAATGGTGCGCGCTATCGTGATGTATATAGACAACGTCAACGCACATTTACCATTTAGTCCATCATGGAGTCGACAAGTTTTTACATTACTTTGCCTAGCAATGCTAGTATGAACTATTATCCCAACAACAAGGCTTCGAATTATCAAATTCGTATGCCTCGAACCATCTATCTGAATGGAAAATATGAAGTGGCTTTAGCTGAAATTCAATATCCACAAACATGGACAACTATGAGACATAGAATGGACTACTCTATTCAGTATCGACAACAACCACAGACAGACACACTTGACACTATCAATATTCCTTATTTTTACTATAGATTCATACAAGAACTATGTCAGGCAGTGAATAAAGAAGCGGCTAAGTCCAATGACCTTAAAGAAGCTATTTGGATAAAGTATGATAAAATAAGACGACGCGTTTTTCTATTTCTGAATTATGGCTTTGAAGTGTCATTCTCCGCTGGAATAGCTGAGATTTTAGGATTTATCCCAGATCAATGGTATATTGAAAGATGTATAGCTGAACATAAAGCTGATGTGAAACAGGGATTTTATACACTTTATGTGTATTGTAGCATTTGTGAACCACAAGTTGTTGGTGATTATTATGTTCCTTTGTTACATTCTGTTGAAATACAAGGTCATGATGGAGACATTGTTATGAAAACTTACGGCGAACCGCATTATGTTCCTGTAAACACGTCCAAATTTGACGTGATAGAAATGAATATTAAGGACGACACAGGGCACAGTGTTCCATTTCAAACTGGAAAGGTGATATGTAAACTTCATCTTCGACCAAAAGCATAATGAAAGCTTATACAAACGATCCGTGTGCATATCGCAACCATTTTCTTCGTCAAGTCGGAGGAGAATTACCAGGATTCAAAGGAGCGCGAATCCAACATGGTGATGGTATTGGTTCAATACTGGGATCATTGGCTCGTAAAGCTATTCCATTACTTAAGGCTGGGGCTAAGATCGTTGCGCCACATCTTAAAAAGGCTGCAAAAGATGTCGCGAAAGATGTTACGGGCCGAGTAGCACAACGTGTGTTTGGCGAACAAAAGCGCGTGCAACCGACGAAACGTGCCAGAAGACGAAAAACAGCCAGACGGATAACATCAAAACATATTAAAAAAGATATCTTTTAATCATATCTCTCATTCATAACCATTCGTGTGAATGTGGTCTTTCTCCATTGGAATGGTTTCACCTACCACCGACGCAAACTGCTGTAGAGAAAAGTTATAATGTCGACTATCAACCACTCACAAGCATTAGAGAAGGCGCTCCAATAGAATTCTACATTCCTGTGAGTACAGAAGAATATCTGGATTTAAAGAATAGCAAACTTCATATTGTATGCCGCATTCTAAAGGCTGATGGAACAGCATGTGGCGCAGATGATAATGTCTCATGCATCAATGATGTTTTTAATGGGTTATGGTCTAATATTGAATTGTTTCTGAATCGATTGGTATCTCATAGTAACAATACCCATGGTTATACCAGCATTATCTCTCATCTCATGATTCGGAAGAAAGTCTCCATTCTGAGCGCTGTATGCGTCTCATGTATAAGGATACTGCTGGGTCAATGAATAGTCATGAGGTGAAAAGACCCAATCATGAACAATATGTATCAGGTTTTCATGTCAATGTTGAGGGTGGTGACTTAGCTGAGCAAGGAAACAATGGCTTACATAATCGTTATTTTCATACACGTCTCAGCCGTGATTTTATGCTCACAGGTGGTTTAAGGATAGATTTGTTTGAGCAGGATCGTTATCTTCCTAATGGCATCAGTTTGAAATTGCGTTTCCATAGACAGAAAGATGAGTATGTATTGATGGCTGCAGATAATACCTATAAGGTAGAAGTGAAAGAGGCATTTTTAACCATTCGCAAAGTGAGGGTTAGTCCAGGTATTCAGTTAGGACATACAGATGCATTGATGAAAAGTCCTGCCAAGTTTCTTATCACTAGAAAAGAATGTAAAGTGTTGGCCATTCCAGCAGAATTTCAGTCTTTTGTGAAATACAACATCTTTTTGGGTCAATTACCAAAACGTATTGTCATTGGTCTGGTTCATAATGAAGCCTTTGGTGAAACAGCAGTGAGGAATCCATATGATTTCAAACATTTTGATTTGGACTATATGCAACTGCACACGGATGGTGAACCAGTTCTATCCAAACCTCTCAAGCTTGACATTACACAGTACAAATACCTAGACGCTTTTGAAACGCTTCACAAATCGTTTGATAGATTGGATGGTGAGAAAAGTTCCATTATAAAACGGGAAGATTGGCCTAGAGGTTCTACTTTATTTTCGTTTGACTTAACACCTGATTATGATGGCGATGATCATTTTGCCCTGATCAAGCATGGGAATTTGCTGCTAGAAATGAATTTTGCTAGGGCTTTGCAACATACAATCAATGTCATCGTCTATGCTGAATTTGACAACATTATTGAAATAAGTGCAAATCGCAGCATCCAATTCGACTACCAGTCATGAACACAAAGCAGATCAATGCCATATTGAGTCATGATGTCATGACCAAAGACTTGTTTCAAGGCGTGTTTGCCATGGACCAGTTACCATCTTTACAACGCGGTGCCTATGTCATCAACACAGACGATCAAGATGAACCAGGAGAACATTGGGAACATTATATGTATAATTCCATATCATTACAAACACCAATATCATCGTCATGTGGGTTTTATTGTGTATATTACATATGGCATAGAGATCGAGGTCAGAGTAGGTGTGATATTGTTAATATATTAAAAAGAAAGGATGGTGATTTTACTGTAAAGGATTTTGTATATAGACATTATAAACCATTGTTTTATTAATGTTGTTGTTGTTGTAGTTAAGTTGTTGTTAAGTTGTAGCTAAGTTGTAGTTAAGTTGCTGTTAATTTTATTATGGATATTATAAATAAACAAGTGTTTACACAGCATTCTTTTTATTTTGTTTCAAACTCTATTTACGAACTCTATTTACAAACTTCTATTTAACAACACTATTTACAGAGTTTACAAACTCTTAACTACAAACTTCTATTTACAAACTCTATTTACAAAGTTCTATTTACAAACGTCTATTTACAAAAGTCTTAACTACAAACTTCTATTTACAAACACTATTTACAAAGTTTACAAACTCTTAACTACAAACTTTTATTTACAGAACTCTATTTACAAACACATTTATTTTTCAATACATTCATCAATGAATGTCATTCATTAGAATCTAAATTGATATAGGTATCATAGACATTATACCCGTATTTGTAAATGCTATGAAAGCTCACATAACGCACATCACCAAACTTTATCACCTTAACAGTTACATGTTCAGACAGTTTCAATTCATATCCTTCTTCTAAGTCCATCAGCCGCATAGGCTGTGTCAACTCAATGGATTTGGTACCCCGCATAAGTTGTATTCCATGCTCTTTGAATTCAAGCACAAGGGTCTCCCCAATCTAATGCTTGCAACAGCGCGTTCCATTCCACTGTGCTGAGGGTGATGATATCATAGTGTTCTGTAAGCTCGTCATGTTGGCGAAATTGTACAAACACGTCTAGACAGTTCTTAATCACACGCACTTCTATATCATTTGAAAGTAGAAGCAGAAAGCCTGGTATTCTCAACTTGTCTAGATGATCCTTCAACACAGATTGTTCGTCAAGCGATAGTATGATAAGCTTTCCAAAATTTCGTAGCACAATATCATCACATAAGTTTCTCATATGTGAGAATCCATATGTAGTGGGTTCATAATCCAACAAATAGTCTTCCATCTCGTCTATTTATGCTCGGATGATGTCGAACAGCGTATGTTGTATAGCTTCTAGGAATCGCAAGACTGCGCGCCAGTTCTTGATATTAAAGTGGATCAAATCTTTATGTGAAGTATCTGGCACAACTCCCTTATAATCCTCTGGATAATCCTGTAAAAGATTTCTATGGAATGTCACACGTATGTTAGAATCATATTCAGCCACCATCACTTCAACGTTATTTCCAAGTCTGCGCTTAAACCCATGTTCAAGCGGTTTGTTTTTAAAGTCTTTCCACACTTCAGGTTTAAACAGATAATCAGAACTTATCCGAGAACCTATCATCACTTCATTCCTCTCATTTACAGTAAGGTAAGCACCATCGTTCAACATGAGTACATTAATGATTTTACCTTATTATGCGCTGTCTTCTTGGATGCGAAGCCTTTTATTCACTTCTTTCACTTGCTTCTTCAGCATTTTCCATTCAGGTATTGTCAGCAAAATTCCCTTTTTCGCAGGACGGTTTCTTCCAGCCCCCTCATCTCTGAGGTATTTGCGAATGTTCACCACTCCTTCATTGCTTTGTTTCATAATCTTGATATACTTTCCATTGCCTAGAGAAAGCATTCCATCCCACGACTGTGGTGTAGGTGCCGTCTCCACTTTTAATTTCTTAATGGTGGTGGTTTGATTTTTCACGTTCAAGTCTTTCACTGTATCAGCAAGAGTATCCATATCCGTTGCAGATCTTTTCCGATTCATGTTCACACTTCAGTGTTCACACATCAACTAACTCTAAAGTTGAAGTGTCTCCCCCTTATATACTGTAATGCCCATGCGCCAAAGTGGAATAGCCATCACTCATCACATATCGCTTGTCATCATAGGGGAGAGAGCCACTTTCGTCAACTTCTCCGAGAAAATCTGGTGGTCATGACTTTGAATGATGTGTCCTGTAGTCATCGTTTGCGTTTGGTTGAACAAACTGTCTCTATACTGCACATGTTTCATACGTCTTTGACATGCGCGAGTGATGCCTTTGGCCGTATGTTTTTCTTTCCCACCATCCTTCATGCTATACATTTTTGGCCGAATTCCAACAAACTCTTCTATGGGAATGCCCGCCGTCTCATCCTTCATTTTCCCAAGCACTTTCTTGTTCACGTTGGAATGTAGGAAATGATCTGGGGATTACTCACTTGTATCAAACAGGTCGGCATCTTCCTGCATATCTTTGTAGATATCATCCGTTTCTATGTCATAACATAGACTATCGGTGTCGCTGAACAAGAGCTTGGTGTCGGGATACTTGGTCATGATTTAGTTGTAATGAGAGTTGAACATGAGCACTTTGCTGAGGTCGAGAATGGTGAAGCCAACTTGAATGGGCTTATCCAGAAGCAAATCCACTTTGCGTAAATGTACCGCGGTCAAATCGTCGTTGAAAATTCTAAATGTGTGGAATGAAGGTTTGGCTAAAAGTTTCTTAAACCGCTTTTCTTTGTGAACAAGTTCCACATTCATACGCTTTCACACATTTTCCATGGTTTTGCCAAACACATAGTTGTTCATCAATTTGAAAAAGTCTTTCTCAAACGGGTTCTTGGCCAATTTTCTCTTTTCCATGTTCAAGGAGATGTATTTTGCCAACCATTTGCTCTGTGCAAACGTGATGGCACGATGTACTTTAGTAACTTTCAATCCTAGTGAAACATATTGCTGTAAATTTCTATAATGAAGCACATATTTCTTCTTGTCACACAAGTTGGGAATGAGCTTTTCACTAGGTTTGCCTTTCATGTTCAGATGTTTCCGTAGCTTCTGACTATGTTTTGACAATTCTCCAACCTTAACACATTTCCGTTCTGGAGCTACTGGATAGTGATTATGACGATCATGGATTGAATATGGGTATTCTAAATCCACTTCTAAAATGTATCCAATCTCGTTATCGCTCACCCACATAAATCCACTTTCCGGCATGCTTTGCGACATGGCCCAACCATACAAGTAGTTGGTTGGTTTCAAGGGATCATAATCTGCTACGTAGGGGTTATTTGCTTTCGCATATTTGTGTGTGATGACAGATATTCCTCCACGTAGACCTTGTTCAACCATTTGGTACATGTTAATGTCGTTGATCAATTCCAATTTCACCTTAGTTGCTTTCAACATAGCATCCCACGACAGTCCTGGCGTAGTGAGCAGGATCTAATTCATACGTGATGAGACATACGTGACGAAAGTTTTCAAACACGTCAGCCAGCAGTAACACATCTTATTTCAGGTATAAGTCATGGTATTCGCCAAATGTAGTGCAGTTGAATGTCTCCCACACCTTCTGCGCATGCGCATAATCATCATCACTAATGTCTTCTTCGCTAAGCAGACTGTAAAACTTGTCCTTGGACGGCAGTTGTGTTTCAGCAAACTTGGATGGTTCATCCACATAATCATAAGGGTACACTCCCTTTCTCAACAGTAAATCTTGTTGGTCGCTATCGTGAATGTGTGACGTCATGTTATAAAAGTTATCTTTCCCTTCTGCCGCCAGGTTGGATACCAGCTTCTGTAGAGAAGTACTCATAAACTGATAACCATCCGTAAATTTCAGATTGCTCATGGTGAATGCAATATATTTCTCAACGGTGTTGGGAATGACTGTAATGGTTTCATTTTTAAACTTTCCAATTTCTTCCATGATCAAATGGCTGTCAAAACCTGGTAAATTGTGAAAAAAACACAGGAATGATAAAAGAATCTTTATCATCCTGCTGATCCTTTCGAAGTCGGAATTGTAAATTGTATTCACTATGTGCGGCTCCACGGTATTTACCATTGATATGATCATGATCTCTCACACGATCTGCTCCTAGAGGCTCATGACAAATGTAGCAATCTGTAGCGTTCTTGAAATGCTCTTCGTCTTCACGAGTCATGACCATTTTCTTTGGCTGTTGTAAGCCATGCAAAATACGGTCACGCTCATTCACCATATGGTCTAAAAAGACTTTCACAGCATTGTCTCCTCGATACAGGACTGGTGCACGTATATCATACTCGCTCACAACCACATAGGCAAAGCTGTTTGGACGATGATGCTGATACTTGTCTCCTTCATGCTTTTTCGTGAAACATTGAAAGTCTGCATAAATGACAAGCGGCGCTCGCTGTTGTTTGGCTACATTCTTAAACTTGATGAAGGGTTCCTTGAGGAATGATAAACGTTGCGCTCCATGCTTTCCGTACACTTCATGATGCTCATCTAAAAGATCTTGTCGCATAAACCCGTGAAGACAGTTGAAACAATAAAATGCTGCTCCATCATGTTTTGATCGATAAGTCTGCTGAAATTCTTGATAAGGCAGTAATGTCTTGTCTTGTCATTGCTAATCAAAAGTAAGTTAATTTCTCTGGCACTGGTGTTTCGACTCAGTTGTATCGGAACAACTACATTATGTTCATATCCAAACACATTGATAGACACATCATTCTCCTTTTCAAACTTTGGAATGTCTGTAATCGGTGTGGGAAATGTCATGCCTTCCACCCTCAATTCCTTCTCAAATGTCTTGTACTGATGCACACGGTATGGTTTGTTTGTTGAAGGGTGAAGGTGAGCCAATACGGACCATAAGAAACAGTTCTTGTCTTTATTCTGAATGTTTAATACACCTAATGTATTCTTTACTTTCTTCGGTAGTGGGATAAAACTACTTGCTTTCAGTGGCGCTGACGTAGCTGTATGTACTTCAATGAACAATATGTTTCCCACACCCAGCCAGAACCTTGTCGCTCATGCTCATCAAACTTGGCAAACAATTCTTTATAGGCTTCTGGCAAGTCCTGCTCAATATCCGCTGGATTGTATGCTGTATATGTTGGACTGCTGATAAAGGCATTATCCACTTGATCTACCATAACGCCTTCAGCATTCGCTGTCAGTTTCTTGAAGCGTGCATGCATCACAATATACCATTTCATTCCATGGTTTAACGTTTCTAGCAAATGTCTCTTAATCCGGTTCTCTTGTTGTCGCATTTCAAGTAGTAAATCCGATCCATCTTCAGGCTCAAACCGTTTTTCCTGTGCGTTTCCACCAAGACTCACTCTTCTGCCTCTGCCTACTTGTCCTGTCTTTTGTTCTTCCATCATGCATGCATGTGTCTCAAACGCATCCAAAGATGGAAATATCTTTGCACATTCACAGCAGAGGACTGGATCAGGTCTGTCAACACCATCTTGCAACGTCTTTCGTCTCTTGGCTTCAATCTGCTGAACAAGCTCTTCACGAGCTGGTTTGCATGTATGTGCCACGAACAATTCCAGGGATGGAAATGTCACATCAAAATCATGACAGTAGACTGGTGCCATCGTTGTTGTTGTTGCTGTTGCTAGAACTGAAATGAGGCGAAATACACGTTTCACTCTTCCTTTTATACCACTTTGATGGTGTGTAACTTGTTGATTCGGCAGAATTTATACCACTTTGATGTAATCAAAATATGGTGTGTAACTTTTCAAAAATTATTTGAAATTGCTGACTCAGCAGAATGTATCACTGCTTAATATGAATGTCTCACTTACCAAAACTCGTTAAAATTGATGCACAGCAGAGACATCTAGCGGTGAAGTTAAATGGTATTCATCCGAGAAATAACACTGTAAACTGAATAAAATGGTGAGAGTAATAACAATTTACAAAGTTAAAATGGCGATAAATATGCATACAGCCACATGCGCAAATAGTCTGTGATGAAAAATTAGATATAAAACTGAATCAAACAGTAAAATTTTCATGTAAATCGATCAACTATAATGAAAGTTATCTAAGTTTTCACTTTTTGTTTACAAAGTTTCAATGAGTTCCACTTACCGATATGGTTGTCACTGTTGTCACTGTTGTTACTGTTGTCACTGTTGCCACTGTTGTTATGGAGTGTCGCGAGTGCTCATCCCTTATATACCACTCTGATGTAATCAAATTGTGGTGTGTAACTTGGCAGAATTTTCCTGACTTGACAGAATGTTGCTCGCCTAGGGGGGGGGGGGGGGGTCTGTCCCGACTGGCGGCTGGGGGGTGGTCTGTCCCGACTACCGCCTAGGGGGGGGGGGTCTGTCCCGACTAGCGGCCAGGGGGGGGGGGGTCTGTCCCGACTGCCGCCTAGGGGGGTCATCACTTTCAGGGTTACGTCATGGCTACGCCTATGACGTTACCATGGCTTCGCCTATCCTTACCATGACTACAACACGTTACCATGACTACCACACTTCGTTGCCATGACCACGCCTATGACGTCACTTCCGGTCCAGACAGTATGACGTCACAAAGTGGGCTTATTCTGTCGTTTCCTATCTACTTCTTTTTATCTCTTTAAATGTTCTATCCAGTTCTTTATATTTTATTCCATTATCTGCAACTTAAATCCCCCACCTGATTTAGTTCCTACATGTCGTAAAAATTACCCGATACCAAAGCTACTCTAGAGTGGCTTGTGGGAACCAATTTAGTTCAAGGAAGTCATCAATGAAAGGTTTTGTAATGAAAGTGAGGGTTATTCGTTGGTATCACGAATCATGTAAAGTTACGTAAAGAATGTAAATATAAACTCTTGTGAAGAAGATATCAGGTATTTATTGCCTTCTGTGTTGATTAATCTAGCTAGTGTCTAGCTATAGAATGTAAACAAAACATAGGGCAACTCGTGATTTGTCAAGGCAATTCGTGTAAAATGTTTTTTTGCTACGCCATTTAGCGTGAAGAAATGCCATTTATGACATGTAATTTTGTGTCTTGAGATGCGACTGCCTGTTATGGGTTAAAAAACACATCGTGAACACATTATCTGTCAGAAACTGTCCGAGAACATTGGTTTCGCTTTTGATATGTGGGTTGTTTCGAATGGATATCTGTGTATGGTCAATTCGTTGTAACTGGCTTCGAGTTAATTGTTTTGAATGCATATATGTTTAAATGCTATTTGAATGGTAAAAGTGAGGTAAATCTATATTTGTAGCACCTGGCCGTGTGTTCCTGGTAGCCGTGGAGGCAATGCTATGGAAGTCTTGATGTAGTTTCTGGTCTGGACGTCCGTCCGCCTAGCTGTTCGTGATTATACTTGAGTTGCATTGAAGCGGTATCAACGCGTCGTGTATCGCAGTGCGCTATCGGATCTGAACAGTCGCTGTCCAAGCGGAGTGGTCGTTACAAGTTAGCGTGCCGCGAGCCTGCGTGTCAAGGTACTGTGCGTGTCGGGGACGCTGTTTGCGTTCTTCTCTGGTGAATCAGCATTTCACGGTACTGTACGCGTTGGGCGCTACGTCCTTGAAGTTTCGGGTCAAAGTACTGTGCGCATCGGGCGATCTGTGGGAGTTTCGCCGTGGAACAGTGTCAAGTACATCGCAGGGTGTGAGACATATTTTGGGAATCTATTTATTTATGTATTTATTTATTTGTGTATTTATTTATTTATCTAGCATGCACTGTGGGCAGGCCTGTGATAATATTGGTTAAAGTGGATGAATAATGTCATATTTATTGGTGTTTATACCATAAATAAAATTCTTGCTGTTTAAATATCTGCCTTTTAACTGTGTTTCTTTGACTACCGGCCACTCATTTGCTCATCTGGCCCAAAACTCCAGATCACATCCGTGACATCGTGGCGTGCCTGCCAGGATGGGCAAGTTTAAGCGGTAGTCTGGAAACATAGTGAGATATTTTTCGGTGCAGGAAATGGTAGTATTTTGGCATATATTTTGAGATATATCTGTGATATCTCATATGTTTTGAGATATACTTGTGATATCTGTTGGGGGAAGTGATTTAATTTAGTGGCTCGTTCTCAATTCTTCCTTTCCCCCTCCTTTCCTCTCCTCCTTTCCCCCTCCTTTCTGTCCCCCTCTCTCTAAAACACACGAAAACAGTTGAGTGTCACCAGAGTGGTTTTTTTGCTGCTGTGTATGTGTATTGTTTAAAGCAGTCAGCAAAGCCGGCAATGACCTATTTAGCAATATAGTGTAAACACGGCTCTGCGCTGAGAATCGAGTAATATAAGGGACGGCTATTAAGTGAGAGCTGCGTCTCTCTTCAGTCAGCGTTTAAGGGACGATCCACAGCAAGCGGTTTTTTTTTGGTTGAGCGAAGCTGTGTATCCCTTTAGTGTTAGGTTGAATGTTAAACAACGGCTCTAAACCACTGGTCCTCTCTTCTGATTAAAAAAAAAAACAAGACAGTTGCTTCGGTGGAAATAGCAAGTGTTGCATAAAAAGAATTCTAGTAGCCTTAAGAGGTTCTTTTAAAAAACACTCAGAAGTTACTGCCTTTTGATCAACTTTAACTAAATGTTGACCTGAGGGTCAGTATTAACCCTCACCCCCCACCCCCACCCCCGCCCTTGTTATTGTTATTTTGCGGTGTAAGCCAGAGTTACTTCAGTTATTTAAATGAATTGTGTGAAGTAATGGGCCGATACACAAGAGTTGTTGCAAAGCAAAATCGATTTGAGGATCCTGTAGTTTTAAATGAACTGCTATTGTGATCTGTGTTTCCCGTCAGTCAGTGGTTAAGGGATGACCAATAGCAAACGGTTTTTATCAGGAGAAGCTGCTGTCAGCGAGGAGTGTCAATACCACCTGGTGGCACTGAGGTGCTTGGTGGCACTGAGGTCCCTTGGTGGCACTGAGGTGCCTGGCAAAGAATAATATTATTTATTCAATTTATGCATCCAAAATAATTATTCAGTGATAGTGTTGGGGCTTTTCACAACATCCTCCGACCGTTTCTAAAAATATATGTTTTTCTGTTGTCGTTTTCAGAAAATAACAACATAAATGGACATAGAAACATGAATGACTCTTGAAAACGTTTTTCATACTTGGCTTTATTTTTAATTCTTAAAAAATCCATTCAAATATTGACAATAAATTAGGACACATTAGTTCAAAGGTCAGGAACAACTTTTGGGCCACTCAGTTCTTAGAAATTGAAAGTGGTGGCACTGACGCTCCTCGCTATTAAATCCTTTCCAAATGCTTCATTTCGTCATCGTTAAATCTTCAGCAGGAGAAAAAATATATCTGATTTGCAAAAATGGTCCAGGACCACTTTTGGACCATCAAATATACCGAAGTCATAGGTGGTGGCACTGTGGTCCCTGAAAATTTGAAAACGTTTTCCACACTTGCCTTTGCCTTTAATTCTTTAAAAACCCACTCGAATATTGAAAATAAATTAGGACACATTGGTTCAAAGGTCAGGAACCACTTTTGGGCTACTCAGTTCTTCGAAATTGAAAGTGGTGGTGCTGAGGTCCCTAGGTGGCACTGACGCTCCTCGCTATTAAATCCTTTCCAAATGCTTTATTTTGTCATCGTTATATCTTCAGCAGGAGAGAAAATATATCTGATTTGCAAAAATGGTCCAAGACCAATTTTGGACCATCAAATATACCGAAGTCATAGGTGGTGGCACTGAGGTCCCTGACAATTTGAAAACGTTTTCCACACTTGCCTTTGTCTTTAATTCTTGACACATTGGTTCAAAGGTCAGGAACCACTTTTGGGCCACTCAGTTCTTCGAAATTGAAAGTGGTAGTGCTGAGGTCCCTAGGAGGCACTGACGCTCCTCGCTATTGAATCCTTTCCAAATGCTTCATTTTGTCATCGTTATATCTTAAGCAGTAGAAAAAATATATCTGATTTGCAAAAATGGTCCAAGACCACTTTTGGACCATCAAATATACCGAAGTCATAGGTCATAGGTCATAGGTGGCTTTATCTTTAATTCTTTAAAAACCCACTCGAATACTGACAACAAATTATGACACAATTGTCATGCACTCAAAATTTGATGAGGAAATGGCCGACCACTGTTAATCCGAAATTGTATGTTTATCTTTAACTTTTACTTAAATTTTTCTTTTCTTGCCAATGCCTCAGAAATTCGTATCTTTCTCCCTGCATAAGCAAGTTCTGTCTATATTTAATCTTATGTTTGGCTTATATATCTTTTCTGTCTTCCCTTGTAGTAAATCAAATATCTTTTTTTCTATGAAAATTTCAAAAAATTATTGAATAAACATTTAGAATTGAAGATTAACTAGTACTTGTTTTTCATTTTTTAAACCATACATGTGACAATTACATTGTGAACGTTAAAGAAATTTCAGGAGGTTTTACCTTCAACTGTGCATGTTTTATTTGCATTATAGCAGTCGTTTTATGCAAGCATCACGAGATAAACTATCTGCTAAGCCCTATAATTTCAGCTGTTTTGCGAAGAATAAGTGTTTCTCTTATGCTTAAATCATTATTTTAAATAAGATAATCAATGAAAATCCAATATTTGATATATTTTCTATAATGCCACTTGGATGTAAACTGGACAGAACTTCATTTGCAATAAACTTTTCACATGCATAGTCATCATTGGTATGATATTAACTTTTTGCTGTATTTTTATATTTCAATTTCGATTCTTATTGTAAGCTATTTCTTATTTAACATTTTCTAAATACATATAACCGCCTGTTTTAACAAATATTACAAACGTTTTTTCGTTTCAAATTCAGAAATTTATATTTATTCTCATTAAATAGCAAAGTTTCTCTTTATTAATGTAATCAAACGTTACATTAAACAACATCCATTGCATAATGTGTTATTGTTACCGTATCTGATATGCACAATCTTGTGTGCTGAAAAACTTGAATAGCAATATAGTACTCGATAATTGTATAAAATTTGTAAACTTGTAGGAGAGCAAGCTCATCTTTTATTAGAGGCGAGTTAAACACGACATTAAAAAAATTAATTAATTGATTAATTCAATTAATTAATTGATTAATTCAATTAATTAATTGAACACGACATTAAAAAACAAAGGATTGTGCAAGAATGTGAGTTTTGAAATCTTCTTTGTTTGTCCAGAATAACATTCCATGAGACTCTGGAAGGCGACGATGCAGCACACAAGAATTTATCCCAAATTCCCCAAAAAGTCCCAAATGTCACTCGCTTCTCCACTAAGCATGGCATTTTCGGTACTTTTGAGTGTATCCAAAACATAAGCGTTGCTTACATTTCGTTGCTGTTGGAGATATTCAAAGTTTGGAATCTCATTGTCTATTTTAGCATAGCTTATCAGACATGAAGGTCTGGATTCGAAGACTGCCTGTTCGTCCAGGGTAAGTCCCCTTTAAATTTTAAAGGAGCCCTTGACCCCATAGAGGGTCGGATCCCATAGATACCGACCCTCCTCGGGGTACCAGTTCTACAATTTTACAGCAGTTCCACTGGTACCTCGCCCCCTCCCGTCTCACTCCCACACTGTCCAACTATCATAGTTACTATGCAGCATCCTACGAAAACACATACTAAAGTAAAATTCACAATAATACCTCTCTACATAATAAAATTTCTACACAACAATAACAGAATATGAAAACTTATTGATAAATCTGATATCTTTTTAAATGCGATAAATAAAATCTTTTGCTACCTTCTTTCTACCATTTTTGAGTTATCATCTGGGTTCTACTTAATTGTAGTACTTTATTAACTCTGCTGCACCTTCGTTAAAGACCGTTCTAGGAACCAACAAAGACTTGGCTACACCGTTTCCACGAAATCCGCATAAGAGCGTGACAACCTGTGAAGCGTCCACCAAGATGTTTTACAGTAGCTCGTGAAAGTACCAGTGATAAGAACGCACTCTGCCGTGGGTTGCATTGCTTAGTGGAACAAAAGCAGACCTGGGTATTGAGGCTTCTTGTCAATTAAACAGGCCTTTAAAATACAAATGGCCCTTCTCTTCGGCCCAAGAAGGGCGGTCGTGAACTGGTCGTATAATGGTTGTTTAGGTTAACCACACTGCGGCTGTAGGGCCAGTCGAGGCATGACTGGCTGTGATCGTCGCCGTCATATAGTAGAGTATTCCAGGTGTCCTAGCCCCGAGCGGGTTAACCCTGCTGCCAAAACGTTGGTCAGAGTAGGGCCAGGGACCGCCAGACCTTGAAGAAACCTATTTAATTGTTATGGAAACAAATCAAGATGAAACAAATGAACGAAGTGCAACGAGGACATCCGCAAAGCGAGCTCGTATCGAAATAGAGTCACCGCCGACACCCCTCTCGGAATACGTTATCATAACGCCAAGAGACGGACGCCTTAAGCTCTCTCCATTCGCAGCCTAAAAGGGGCTTAACGGTATTGTCGGCACGCTGTTCACGGTTCACTTCGATCGAGCGACCTTATGGTCCATATATACGAACGACGACACAGCAAAGCCCTGCTTGAACTCATGATGTTCGTGAACGTTCTCGTATTACAGTGCACATCAGACCGTACATTAAATACTTCATAAAAATTAAAAGTAGTCGTTCACCTGGACCTCAAATTCTGTTCCATAGACGAACTCGTCAGAGAACTGAAACCACAGGGTGTTATAGAAGAGTCTAGGAAAATTCCCCCTGGAATACTCCCCCCCCCCCCGAATACTAGCAATGAAATTAAATTTTACACGCCTTTCCAGGTCCAAGCGACCAGGATTACTTTAGGCGAAATTATCATTCATCATCACAAAATTACAGCCTCGAATTTAGATACCACAAAGACGCTGAAGAAAGAAACCCTTTAAACTTATCTGACAATGCTGAAAACTACAACATTGATTTTTCAATAAATAAGTTAAAAGACGCTATAAATAGCTCTCATGACTAATCCGTAGGACTAAATGACATTCATTCCAGGTTGTTAAGCGCCTCCCAGAATCCGCTGTGGAAATCCTATTCGAACAGTCAAACCATATATGGAAAAAGGCAGCTTTCCTGAAATGTGGAAAGAAACTACAATCATACCAATACCAAAACCAAACAAAGATCAAACAAACTCCCATAATTATAGACCGATCTCTCTAATAAGCTCTCACTGCAAAACCTTTGAACGAATGATAGCAGATAGGCTGATTTGGTACCTGGAAAGCAACTATTTGCTTGCTGATGTGCAAAGAGGATTTAGAAAACAAAGGAGTACCTTAGACCATCCCGTAAGGCTAGAATCTTTCGTAAGAGAAGCTTTTATTAATAATGAGCAAGTTGTCACTTTCTTTTTTTGACTTAGAAAAGGGATATGATACAACGTGAAAGTTCAGAGTACTCAAGGACCTGCTTAATTTGGGGCTCCGGGGCAGGCTACCCAAATTTATAAAGAGATTTTTTAGATGATCATCGTTTCAGAGTACGTCTTGGTACAATATTCTCAGAATACTTTGAACAGGAAGAAGGCTTTCCACAAGGATGTATTCTACTATTTCTGATTAAAGTTAATAGAAAAAGGGATACTGTAAAACGGGGGATAGATAGTTCACTCTTTGTGGATAATTTCGCCATCTCTTGCAGAGGTAAAAATTGAATCTGATACAACGTCGCCTATAACAAAACATCAACTTCTTTCAAGACTGCGCGAAAAAAAAAGATTTTAATTTTTTTCGAACAAAATCGGCCTCTATGCATTGTTACAAGAAACGTAAACAGCATGACGAACCGGTTTTATATATTTCTGATACTGAAATACCAGTAGTCAAACAAGACAAATTCTTAGGGCTGATCTTCGATTCCAAACTCAGCTTTATTCCACACATAAAAAAGTTGAAAAGAAAGTGCCAAAAGGCACTAAATTTGCTGAGGGTCATATCTGCTCAGGACTGGGGAGCACACAGGGACACTAAACTTTTGTTGTATAGATCCCTAATCAGATCAAATCCCAAAAGTGGTTCCTGACCTATGAACCAATGTGTCCTAATTTAGTGTCAATATTCGAGTGGGGTTTTAAAGAATTCCAGATAAAGCTGTGGATAACGTTTTCAAATTTTCAGGGACCTCAGTGCCACCACCTATGACTTCGATATATTTGATGGTCCGAAAGTGGCCTTGGACCATTTTTGTAAATCAGATATATCTTTTCTTCCTGCTGAAGATATAATGATGACGAAATGAAGCATTTGGAAAGGATTTAATAGCGAGGATGCTCCTTAGTTTTGTGGATATCTTGCGGTAAAAGTGACCGAATGACTTTAAATAGGTATAAATTACGTTTGGGCGAAGTGGATTGTGATTTTTAACGGAGATATTCGGTGATATTAGATTAACTGTTTTGACAATGTGGGATGGATATTAGTCACATGATTACAGGAACCAGGATTCCCAGTGACGTCACGATTTAGGAAGGAAACGAACACCTGTCAAAACACTGAGATAAACAAAGAGCTGTCATTCTGTGACTGAAGTGTAAAAACACAGTGAAACTAAAGCGCTATGGCTGCTAACGATTTGACGGTGCTTCCAAACTTTAACCCACATGGGGATAATTTGTCAACAAACTGGAGAAAGTGGAAACGTGCATTTAATTTGTATTTAACTGCCAAAAACATTACGGATGATAAACGCAAAGTAGCCACAATGTTGCATACAGCAGGTATGGAATTTCAAGAACTGTATTACACTTTAGCAGGCGGAATTTTACAGACAGTATTGCAATGTTAGACGGTCATTTTATTCCAAAATCGAACGTCATTTTTGAGCGATACCAGTTCCGCCAAATGGCTCAGAAATCGGATGAGACTGTGGACCAATTTGTGTGTCGCCTAAGAAAACAAATATGACGATATTGACAATACGGTGCGCGATCAGTTGATTGACAAATGTTTCAATTCTGCGTTAAGAAGAAAGTTTCTTGAGAAAACAGGTACAGCAACTTTAACAAATTACTTGGATATTGCTCGAGCGTTCGAAGCGGTCGAATCGCAGATGAAGGCTTTGTCGTCGGAGCCGAGTGGTCAGGTTAACAAAGTAACCGCGCGTAGTAACCCACCCCAACGCTCAAAACAAGGTACAAAACGGTGCTTCAGGTGCAATCGAGAGGGACATTTTGCAAAAGATAAAATATGTCCAGCCCGGGATGCTACATGCTCGTCATGTGGACGAGTGGGGCATTTTGCTGCATGCTGTAGGTCAACGTCAGATCAACGTCAAGAAGGAGGAAAAACGTCAAATCAACGTCGTGGAGGTCAGACGTCAGATCAACGTCATCGAGGTCAAACTTCAAATCAACGTCGACGAACAAACCAACCTAGACGTCAGGTATCTCAGCAGGAGGACGGTGACCGGAAGTCACGTGTTCAAAACGTGACCAATGACAGTGACACAAGTGGAAACAAACATGATGATAATTATGCTTTTTGTATTGGTGGGCAAGGAAATAAATTCGGGTACACTGATTTGGAAGTGGGAAATGTGTGCATGCGTGGGGTTTTAATCGACTCAGGGGCATCTTGTAATATTGTGGATCAAAACGTATGGGAGTCATTAAAAAGGCAAAACGTTTCATGCACGTCCAAAGCAGAGACCCGAACGTTATTTGCATATAGTCAAGAAAAACCGATGGAAACATTTGGTGCATTTAGAAGTGTTATATATTGTAAAGAAACCGATCGAAAGTGCGTAGTGAGTTTGTGGTAGTGAAGGGAACCGGATGTTCCTTAATTGGTAAAAGTACCGCGGAGAGATTAAACGTACTCAGAGTTGGTCCTCCGGGGAAGGAAAATGTGTGTTCTATTGTACGTGAGGGTAGTGGTACTGACATTCTGAAATCGTACAGGGAAGTGTTTACAGGTGTGGGGAAACTTAAAGATTACGAGTTAAAGCTTCATATAGACAGGGAGGTAAAACCAGTAGCGCAAAATATGCGTCGTATCCCGTATAGTTTGAGGGAAAAGGTGGACAAAAAATTGGATGAGCTTCTGGAATTGGATATTATTGAGGAGGTTCCCCCAAATACGCCATCAACATGGGTCTCACCATTAGTATGTATTCCAAAAAGGGAAATGACGTGAGGGTGTGTGTCGACATGCGCCTCGCAAATCAGGCAATTGAACGCGAACGCCATCCAATTCCCACAGTGGATGATATTTTACAAGATTTGAATGGGACTAATGTCTTTTCAAAGTTAGACATCAAAATGGCCTTCCGTCAGGTTGTAATCAAGGAAGAATGTCGTGACGTAACAACACTTGTGTGTCATAGGGGTTTAATGAGGTACAAGAGATTGAATTTTGGGATCACTAGTGCATCTGAGCATTATCAACGCATTATTCGAGACGTGTTACGTGCGTGCAAAGGGGTCGCAAATATCGCTGACGACATTATAGTGTACGGCAGTGACCTTGAAAGTCACGATACGAACTTGTTCGCAGTGTTAGAGTGTCTGAAACAAAGCGGATTGACGTTAAATTCCGAAAAGTGTGAATTTCGAGTACCAAAATTGACGTTTTTTGGTCACAGTTTAAGTGGTAATGGCATAGCACCAAGTGAAGAGAAAATTGCGGCAATACAAAATGCACAAGCTCCCAAAACTGTATCTGAAGTACGATCATTTCTTGGTTTAGTACAATATTCAGCGCGATTTATTCCAAATTTTTCAGAGTTATCCGAACCATTACGTCGATTAACGAAACAAAACGTGGTGTTCAAATGGAGAATTGAACAACAAAAGGCATTCAATAGCCTGAAAAAGGCTATATCTGAGGCTGAAACTTTGGCTTACTTTAAATATGGGTGCAAAACTCGTATTGTTGCGGACGCTGGACCGACAGCTATTGGCGCGGTATTAGTCCAGTTACAGGATAATATTTGGAGAGTTGTCAGTTACGCTTCGCGTGCGCTGACAGATGTGGAGCTCAGATACTGTCAAACTGAAAAAGAGGCTCTTGGGTTAGTGTGGGCATGTGAACTATTTTCGTTGTACGTATTTGGTACCCAGTTCGAATTAGAAACTGACCACAAACCCCTGGAACGTATATACAGTACGAAGTCAAAACCCTCTGCCCGAATCGAAAGATGGGTTCTTAGGCTACAAGGTTATGATTATAAGGTTGTCTATCGGCCGGGCAAAACGAACATAGCCGACGCATTATCACGACTGAACATTTCGGGGAATAAAGATAACTCAGGTGACCAATACGATTTTGTAAGTGTATTAGCAGAAGAGAGTGTCCCAATAGCACTTTCACCTAGAGAGGTAGAAAGGGTATCAGAAGTGGATGATGAGTTGTCTATAGTACGGGAATGTGTAAGCACGGGAAAATGGGATAATTGCAATTTACCACCAAAAGTAAAATTTGTTTACTTAGCAATAAAAGAAGAACTGTGCGTGTTGGGCAAATTACTACTGCGCAATAGTCGAATTGTAGTACCTCAAGAGTTGAGAAAAAGAGTTTTAGATTTGGCCCATGAAGGTCATCCAGGAATTGTTAAGATGAAGAATTTATTGCGCACGAAGGTATGGTGGCCGAAAATGGATTCGGATGTTGAGAAGGTGTGCAAAACGCGCCATGCTTGCCAGGTGGTTGGGCCATACAGTGTCCCCGAACCTATGAGAAGAGCTGAACCACCATCTGGACCATGGCAAGATTTAGCTTGTGATCTGTTAGGTCCCATGCCAAGTGGAGAACAATTACTTGTAATTGTGGATTATTATAGTCGTTACTTTGAGGTTGTTGCGATGAGAAGTGTTGCAACGGAAAATATCATCAAGGTTTTGGAACCTGTTTTTGCACGATTTGGCTTACCGTTCAGTTTGAAAACGGATAATGCTGGGTATTTTGTATCCGAGGGATTTAGAAATTATTTGGGGAATCATGGGATTATGCACGTGACATCCCCACCATTGTGGCCTCAGGCCAACGGAGAGGTAGAAAGACAAAACAGAACGCTTCTCAAAGCCATTAAAAGTGCTGAGGTGGAGGGAAAGAAATGGCAAAACGAATTAAATAAATTCCTTTTGGCATACAGGTCAACACCTCATTCCAGTACCGGGGCAACTCCGGCATATATGATGTTTGGGAGAGAAATAAAAACTAAATTGCCAGAAATGAGAGCAGACAAATCTATTCTAGACGAAGGTATCCGTGAAAGAGACTGGGGAAACAAGCTTTCGGCAAAGTTTTACGCAGACAACAAACGAGGAGCAAAATTCAATGATCTGGCTGTCGGTGATCATGTTCTGATTCGAAATCAAAGAAACGGGAAATTACAGCCAACTTTTGAAAGCCAGCCAGTCACGATTAAAAATAAATCAGGCTCAGAAATCACGGTACAAACCAAGGAAGGGAAAGAATACAAACTGAATTCGTCATTTGTAAAACCATATCTGGTAACAGCCGAAAATGAAAATGATAAAACCTTGGTAACATCTGGCACGCATAAAACAGAGGATCGACCAGTCCGCGATCGGAGAGAGCCAGACAGATACGGCGTTCCGATAACAGATGTAAAAACATGGCGTTAGGTAAATTTTATGTATTTACTTATATCCTTACTTACATGTAGAAATGTGTATTTGGACTTTTGTAGTGAATTGGTACTGATAGCAATTGATTAGAACGCAGAATGCATAAGGTGATTAATGAATTTTGAGATTCATATTTTGTTTGTGGTTCTCAAAATTTGGATTAATATTCGTGGCGTACAGAAATTTTGTTTTAAAAGGGGGAGGGATGTAGTGTTTCAGTGTATTTCCCATATTCTATATTTAGAGTATATTCAAGGGATGCCCTCAGTCTCGCTCTTGGCGAGAAGCCCGCATCATGTCATGTAGTTTGAACGAATAAAGTTTGTGTAAATAGACAGCAATCAGTTTTCTTTTAGGAATATTATATGTGGTCCCCGACCCTCCATAGTTGACTTGGTACAATAGACATACAAATGTTTATATGATAGGACCACCTAAAGTGACTTGGTACTATTGACATAGAGATATATATGTATATAGATCTACAACCAGTCATAGGGGGACCATGCTTTATATATATAGCACGTAGGGAGAACATTTGGAAAAAATAATGTATGTTTTTTTAGCTTTTGGTCTCCTTAAATTTTTGGTCTCCCTAATACTGTTGTTTTGGCAAAATTGGTCCCCGTATTGCTGGAATTACACTTAAATATATATATATATATATATATATATATATATATATATATATATATATATATATATATATATATATATATATAGAGAGAGAGAGAGAGAGAGAGAGAGCTATAAAACAGCTGACCTCTGGTGCGATCTATCTGTTATGAATAAACAAAGGGTTGATTGATATTTTTAAAAATAGTTCCCCCCCTTAATGAGTATTATTTTCGCGGAATCCCCGCAGATTTGCGGAGAGACCGAACTGCCGTATAGGCTTGTTGTTGAACTTATTAAAAAAGTGGTTCCACGACGACGCCACGACGATGACCACCACCACTGCCATCACTACCACCACCATCAACCAGCACCACCATCAACCAGCACCACCACCACCAACACCACAAGGTTTTTAAACGAACACGGGGTGAAATTTCGAAATAACCCACTTTTCGTAGGAAACGCAGAATAGTGAATAAAAAACACTGTTTTAAAGGAAATGCGCACTTCCTGGGGAAACCTTACCCTCGTTCCCCTCCCCGGGTAATGTTCTTCTCTTGTACTAGTATATGGAATAGACAATCATGTATGAGCGTAGGGTCACATAATGGTAGGAGGTATGAACCTGTTAGAAAGGGTGCATGAACTTGGGTGAGGGTGGGCATAAGCATGGGAGATGAGCATCATTGAAACTGGGAGTGGGAGGAGGGGTGGGGGGGGGAGAGATTGACCATGTGAGCGTTGTAGATTAGTACACATTATTTCTATTTTTAACGTACAAGCTCAGCCAGTATGCGCTCATACACAGCTGTCTGTGAAGAGGACAGGAGTGGTATTCTGCTCTGTTCTTATATTTAAGGACGCCCTTATTCTTGAGATTAGATGGTTTATCCTTAATTTTTATCCTTATTTTCAAAAGACTTTGTTAAGTTTGAGGATAGAACAGAATAGGTTCTTTATCCTTATTTTTAAAAATAAGGATATCCTTAAAAATAAGGACAGAGCAGAATACCACTCCTGGCAGCACTAACTGGCCGCACTGTTCTAACCGATCGTTTCAACATTCTGTGTCTAATATGTATAGACAGAAAACGCACTGTAGAACACACATTAAAAAGTTATATATCTAACATCCAAACGAGTTGGCACAGTTATAATGGTATACTGGCAGCAAATTAAATATAAATTTCAAGACTGGCATGAACAAATATTATGACAGTTTAACTTTTCTCACGATGCACTAGATGTAATCTTGATTACAGGGTCGCCGTTATGTAATCAAAACGGTGACAGGCACTTAATCTTCTGATTCCCTTCGAAACAAATTGTTTTGAATCGAATACATTCTAGGACACCATAAATATGAGACGAGTGTGCAATCTTTCGCTTTTCTATTCTTAAAAAAAATAATAGCATGTAATAAACCATTTCAAATATTTTCCTGTAGCAGTGTACCAAATTATCAGTCATTTTCCTAAAGGTGCACAATAAAGCTTGGTGCACAACAGAGAAGCTTCGGGATAGGACCACCCCGCAAACAGGACCACCCCGCCAACAGGACCACCCCGCAAACTGGACCACCCTGCAAACAGGACCACCCTGCCAACAGGACCATCCCGCAAACAGGATCACCCGCCAAACAGGACTACCCTGCAAACAGGGCAACCCTGCAAACAAGACCATACCGCAAACAGGACCACCCTGCAAACAGGATCACCCCGCAAACTGGACCACCCCGGAAACAGGAGTACCCCGCAAACTAGACCACCCCGGAAACAGGACCACCCCGAAAACTGGACCACCCCGAAAATAGGACCACCTCGCAAACAAAACCATCCCGAAAACAGACCTTGCAAAAACAAAACCATCCCGCAAACTGGACCACCCTGCAAACAGTACAACCCCGGAAACAGGACCACCCCGCAAAAAGGACCATCCCGCAAAAAGGACCACCCAACAAACAGGACTACCCTGCAAACAGGACCACCCTACAAACAAGACTATCCCACAAACAGGACAACCCCGCAAACAGGACCACCCTGCAAATTGGACCACCTCGAAACTAGACCACCCCACAAACAGGACCACCTCGCAAACAAAACCACCCCGCAAACAGGACCACCTCTGAAACAAAATTACCCTGCAAACAGGGCCACACCGCAAACAGGACCACCCCAGAAGTAGGACTCTTTCCGGACGTAGGACCACCCCGCGAATAGGACCATCTCGCAACAGGACCTCCCTCTGCACATAGGGTCATCCCGCAAATAGGACCACTCCGCAAGCAGGACTCCCACAGATAGGACCACCCTGCAAATATAATGACCCCGCAAATGAAACCACCCGCAATAGGACCTCCTTCCACACACAGGTTCATCCCTCAAATAGACCACCCCGCAAACAGGACTCCCACGAATAGGACCAAACCGCAAATAGGACCACCCAAAAGATAGAACCACGGCGGAAATTGGACCCCCAAATAAAACCACCCTGCAAATACAACCACGCCGCGAATAGGACCCCCACAAATGGAACCACCCCGCAGATAAGACTACCTCCCAAACAGTACCACCCAGCATAGAGGACCACCCCGCAAACAGGACCCCCGCAAATGTGATATAACCGTAAAAGGAGTCCCCCGGAAAAAGGACCAGCCGGCAAATAGGATTACATCACATACAATACAACTTTGAAAATAGGAAAACCAAGCATATACGACTATTCTCCTCCTCCTCCCCAGCTCCTTCCCTCCAAAAAGGACTACCCAGGAAATAGGATCTTGGATTCCAGATCTCGACAAAAGACTCCAACTTTTCCATGTGAAAATTGTCAATAATAATCATGTGACGAGACTTTGGTAAAATTTTTTTGTCTTGTTGGTGAAGTCCTCATTTTGTCAGCCTGCCTGTCAATCAATGGTGGGAGGTTGGGACTTGACGTGTGGTAGCGCGCGTTGTTAAACAGGTGACGTCAGAAATATTGCCAACAGATTATTTTACTTGTGTAAACGTGAGTGTTGAAAAAAGAAACCTTGGTATAATTTTATTCGGGCCACTAATTCAGAGGCCGCAAGCGATCCCCGCTAAAACAGGAGGCAAGCAGCCATGAATTTTAAGGCTATAGATCATATAGATCGTATAGATCATTACGGCTATAGAACTTAAACGATCGTCAAGCAGCATTTTACCACAGCGGGGGGGGGGGGGGGGGGGGGGTGACCGTTTGGAAGAAGGGGAAGGGTGACTTAAAGCAATGCCTATATGTCAAGTACAATCATATGACATTTACCTTAATGGTAGTCTCACCAAGGCTTGTTGTGGGATGGATGGGTGGGGAAATAGACTAAAAGTAGAGAACGCGAGCGTTAAGTGCTCACAAAAGTAGTCTAGCCATGCTATGTTAAGCAGCCGGAGTTAAAATGCTAGCACTTAAACTTCACCATTTTGTCACAACAAATGATGCAATTTACGATTTTCTCGTAACATCTCGTAAAAATAAGACTAGATGCTCTTAAAATTATATATATATATATATATATATATATATATATATATATATATATATATATATATATATATATATATATATATATATATATATATATATATATATATATATATATATATATATATATATATATATATATTAAATTTTGAACTGAAATAGTGATAAAACTTTTCTCAGGATATGTTACACTGAATGCACCACAGTCGCAGCTGGCACGGACCTGTGGGAATAGCTGGGACGGGACACGTCCCCATTGTTCTGGCTCTAAAGCTTGAAAGAAAGGTAAATGACGCAATGGTGATTGTGTCCTGAGAAAAAAACGTTGTCTGTAGGATACAAATATGGTCAAAAACTGCACAATTCCACTGCTGTGAAGTTTCCCGGGTGTATAGCAGACTCTTTCCTCTGACTTATTTGGATAGGTGAATTCACAAAAGGCCCCAATAACCACTTCAAGGGGTAACAAGTAGCAATCCATAGGAAGGACTTTCCTGCCCGCCATTCCTAACCATCTCTACACGCCTGCGCAAGTGTTTACGGACGTATATGGCTAGGGTTGGCAGTTGCTGTGACGTATATGGCTAGAGTTGGCAGTTGCTGTGACGTATATGGCTAGAGTTGGCAGTTGCGGTGACGTATATGGCTAGAGTTGGCAGTTGATGTGACGTTATGGCTAGGATTGGCAGTTGATGTGACTTGATCACTCTCTACTTGCTGTGGTGTTGTCCTGGAGTACTAGCACACTCTTGCCTCTGAGTTATTTGGATAATTTGTTTAGATAACCAGACATCAGGAGTTCTAGCCAGTTGATGTGATACCAGCACAGGGGAAGTGGCCATTCACAAGTCTACTCCCAGGAAGATAATGTTCTGTTTGGCAACTAGCTCGGATTGTAATAGTTTACTACCAGACCCACTTGTAAGACCTTCATGACATCGTTATTGTTTGATGGACGGCTGTCTCTTTCAGACCGTGAGTTAGAAACCAGTCCTCTAAATACTAGAACACTAAAAAACCTTGCAGACAAGCCCACGACTTCAAGACCTTCATGACCTTCGTGAACACATGAGGACTTGAGGATAGGTCAAAGGGAAGTTCCAGGAACAAGAACTATTTTTCCCCATCTGAAAGAAACTTGTTTGCCGACTGTTGGAGGGAACTGTGAAGATAAGCGTCGGACAAACCTATTGACATGCCCTATATCCCTACCTGAAGAATTTCTTTATGACCTGTGTCGTCTCCATCCTAAAAGAGGTCACTTGCAGAAGCTCATTGAGCGAGGAAAGATCTGTTACTAATCTCCAACCTATGTTTTTTGGGGGATCAGAAACCCTCTGCTGAAGAGTCTGTCTGATTTTATGGCATTTACTCTATTGCCCTTTTGACCGCTTAGGTTTTCTACATACTTCTCGAAGAGCCATAATCTTTCTCCGAGCCTGTTGGGCAGGAAGTGACTAAGCTTAAAGGTACTTGGGAGGTTCGGGAACTGACGGCTTCTGTCCCCTCGGAGCCCGTTTGAGGGGGGAGGGGGAAGGAGGGGGGAAGGAGTAGCCCTTTCTCAGCCAACGGACCATCCATTTCTTCCTAAGCCTCCAGAACTTGCGTAGACTCTCCCCCCCCCCCCCCTACGGGCACGGAGGCGTTGTAGAACAGTAAATCTCCAGAAGACGAGGAGCGGAACTTCGTTGACATAAGTGCGAAATAGTGAGGATTCTTGGTTAACTCTTTCTACTTCGGCAGGGAGGGGAAATAACTCTTTCTCCTCGAGGACTGGGGCGTGGTCCCGCAAGCCCTTGACACTAGGCTCGCACTGTTTTAAAAATGCGACCTGACTAGGGCATACCATAGATGTATTCAAAGATCGCCGACAGCTTGACCACGTCCGACGTTGCTGTTGCTAAGCATTCCAGCAGCTTCGAGGAGACCGGATCGTTGAGCGGTACATCTTTGCACCTTGTCCTGAAGGTCTTTAGCATAAGGAAATAATGTTCATAACGCGACGACGGGAAAAGGCCTCCATTGGTCTTGGCATCGTTTTCCACTTGAACAATGTCCGAGTCACTACGCACTGATGGCATTCATACTGTTCGCTTAACGGAATACAGAGGTACGTGTGATAAGCGATAGAACTGCCGGAGCGAACCGAGCAATGCGTCACTGGATAGATGGAGATAACGTGCGGCCCCTTCGCTGGCATCCATTTTCTTGAATTTCTTTCGGTCTTACAGTTATCGCGTTTGCAATGTCCAAATCGCAATACTGAATTTGGTTATCATCTGGTTTTGATTGGATTTGTTTAGTTTTGATTGATTTTATTTGGTTTTGATTGGTTTTGTTTGGTTTTTATTGGTTTTGTTTGGTTTATTATTTTTTTGCCGCCTACTTTTGAAATATATTCAAGGAAATTGACTCCATGTTTATCCTGTGTTATCCGATCACCCACAGGGAACTTTGGTGCATCGATGACCACTATTCCTTATAATTATCACTGTCTAGACGGTGATGTCATCAAAATTTTCGCGATGTCCATATGCCACTTTCTCGACGCTGAAATAACTCGGTGCGTAGAGGTTGTGAAGTTGATGGGCAGAGACTTCCAACTGCCACCTCCATCCTTATTTGTGCAAGTGCAGAAAAAAGACCACTGTTATAATTAATAAAGGGTAATTAATAAATACACAAATCAAATCAGTCATTCAAACTCTTTTAACGCCGAACGCTACTCAGTGCTAGAGAAAAAAAATGGACAGGAAATCGGACATTTTGAGTCTAATGCAAAGTAAAAATACTTTATACCGGAGATAAATCGCCTATACCAACCATTTCCACTAACATTGCTTGACGGAATCCATTCTGGACTTTTAAGTGAATGCGCTAAAAATAACGCTATCTATATTTAACATTCGATCTGAGTGATAGAATAAACAAATAGGCCGCCTATAGAAATTCTACAATACTGTGTAATCAAGTAAACTGTTCCGTTATTTTTCTAGCTATGCGGATGTACTAACTTATATTCTTCACGCTCGTGCTGAGTTCGTGTTTTTTTTTCTTGTTTGTATATTTGATCAACGCGTTAAAAAAACACGCATCGAAACCATGTAAAAACTAGACAGTACAAGATTATTATAAAACAGTAGGAATGCTGGATTGAATTGGGCCGTGAGAATATATGCTGTGCCTGAACTATGTCAACATGATTCATGCCAACAAGAGTTATGTCAACATGAGCTAGGTCAACATCAGCCTTACTAACATGGGTATTATAAACAGAGACCATGTCAACATATATGAAGTCAGATCAACAAGGCTCTTGTAAACATGAGCAGTGTTGACGGCAGTGGTGTCGTTTCAAAGACCCATCAATTTTTGCAGCCACATAAGTTGCCATTTAAGCTTCAGTTTTAATTGTGAGGGATTAGGGTACGTGTTGAGGATTAGGGTAACACGTGTCGTCCCTCGTCGTGTCGTCCCTCGCCGTGTCACCCCTCTCCGTGTCGCCCCTCGCCGTTTCGCCCACGTCGTGTCTCCCCTCACCGTGTCAACCCTCACCGTGTCACCCCTCGCCGTGCCACCCCTCGCCGTGCCACCCCTCTCCGTGTCACCCCTCGCCGTTTCGCCCCTCGTCGTGTCGCCCCTCACCGTGTCGCCCCTCACCGTGTCACCCCTCTCCGTGTCGCCCCTCGCCGTGTCACCCCTCTCCGTGTCACCCCTCGCCGTTTCGCCCCTCGTCGTGTCGCCCCTCACCGTGTCGCCCCTCACCGTGTCACCCCTCTCCGTGTCGACCCTCACCGTGTCGCCCCTCACCGTGTCACCCCTCTCCGTGTCGCCCCTCGCCGTGTCACCCCTCTCCGTGTCACCCCTCGCCGTTTCGGCCCTCGTCGTGTCGCCCCTCACCGTGTCGACCCTCACCGTGTCACCCCTCACCGTGCCACCCCTCGCCGTTTCGCCCACGTCGTGTCGCCCCTCGCCGTGTTACACCTTACCGTGTCACCCCTGACCGTTTCACCCCCCTCCGTGTCACCCCTCACCGTGTCACCCCTCAACGTGTCGCCCCTCGCCGTTTCGCTCCTCGCCGTGTCACCCCTTGCCGTGTCACCCATCGTCGTGTCACCCCTCGCCGTGCAACAACTCGTCGTGTCACCCCTCGCCAATAGCTCGAATTGTTAGCAATGCTAAAACCACAAAGTTAACCGGTGTTGGGCTTCGTTGGTTGGATGGTTAGCGGCGGTGGGTCCGGTTGGTTGGATGGTTAGCGGCGGTGGTTCCGGTCGGTTGCATGGCTAGTGGAGTTGGATCGGGTTCGTAGGATGGGCTCCCTATATTAGTATTCTTCTCCTTTTGTATTAAGCAACATTTTTAAAGAAACATTTACAAGGTAATTTTATAGATTCAGCGTAACATGTAAGCTAATAATATTGATATTGATGAAATTGACAGAGCTTTAGAAATTAATTACAACGAAGCATCTTGTCTTTAATTTTGGCAATCCACTTCTGGGCTTTAATCCACCATGTAATGGCGTAACCTTTTTTTTAGTTTCTTTGCAGCAGAATATTCCTTTAAGGGGTGTTTTCACGATTCCTTTTGAAATCCTTATAAAAACGCTTACGTTTTATGAGCTGTACCTCTTGCGAGTTTACACAGGGCGATTTTACAACTCCGTCTTGACTTAATCAGCTTGATCCCTGAGGGGTTTACACAGAGGGTTTTGGTGCTCCCTACTCCCTATCTATATTTAAACAAGGATACCAGTGAACTGGTTAAGTCCCCCGCCGCACCCCCGTCTTTGAAACGAACGGTTCCTTTCTAAATTGCGAGTAACAAAGGGAATTTATTTTGGAAAAAAAAGCGACAAATAACTACAACTCGCACTTCTCCGTTATTTAAGAAAAACCAAAAATAACATAGCGTTATGTATATATGTTCTCTCTCGATGCAAGAAAGAAATGAAATCACTATATTGGTTACTGAGATATGGCGCGTACAAACTTACCACTATAGATTGGGACAGACGTGGCCCGTTTCAGGAGTCCCCCGCCCCGCGCCACGCCAGGAGGGGGGGGGGGCGAGAGACTAATAATTATAATGAATGCAATGTAAAAACACACCAAATATATCAAAAGTGTCAAAGATGGAGGACGTGAAAAGAGAAAAATTATACTTTCCCGTATAATTATTGCATTGACTTGTAAAAAAAGTCAAAAGAATACATAGGAAGAAATAAACGTGTTGGGCGAGGCCATGGATACAGAGATTTGCCACATTTTCCCTTCAAAGCCGTTGTTCATTTTTCCTTTTTGTGGTAGTCTTTATGCTGTTTCTTTCCACAGAATGTCTTTTTCTTTATAGAGATCTATTAATTTAAAAATTTCGTCGTCCAACCAAGTATCCATTTTATTTTACTTTTTTGTGTTGTTTCGGGGTGTACGGTCAAACGGAATATGAACAAATCTAGTGCAGTGTATTTTAAAACTTGAATAGTTACTTCCTATTTGACTTGTGAGCGTCAATAATTTCAAATATTCCAAACTTTCTTTGAAGCTATTTCACAAATTACTTAAGCCGCGTACCATTACGCGCGAAAGAAAAATAGTCCCTAGGGCGTCCGTTGATATGCTTTATGTTTTCAGTGACAAGTAGTGCATGTAATTCAAGGCCTACTGAAAAGTCACCAAAATTGTGTCATTGTTTTATTGTAAATTTAACAAATTTACAAGACACGAGAAAAGATTTTGTGGGATTTTTAAAATGCCACAAAAATGTCAGCTAGAATGTGACGTCACGCTGTGGGACAAGAAAAAGAAATGTATTACATGTGACTTACAATGTAAATGTGTCACATTAACCATTCTAACACTCTGAATATACAACCTATAGAAACATTTACTTATTTGTGGCTTTCAGTTGTTTTAAGCCAGGTATCGCTAGTGGTCAAGGTCACAAGGTTACAAGGTCACAGCCCAGTAAACCTTGTGGAGTTGGATAAATCAGGGGATAGGCGGTGCACTTGCCGGTGGATCAGGGTCTGGTTTTGTTGATTGCATATGGAAGTGGAAACATCGTGTGCGGGCGTGCATAGCCGTTAGCAATCGGACGTCGTATAGATATCGAGAAAATATTTATCTACAAACTAGACAGCGAGAATCATAATGTGGTCACCCCTCTGTCATAATGTGGTCACCCCTCTGTCATAATGTGGTCACCCTCTGTCACAGCATCCCTCAAATCGACTTTGGATTGGCGCTGCCCGTGGGGCGGGAGGGGGGGGGGCACTTGGTATCATATGCACTTCCATGCGTGTCAACAAAAAAATGGAGAAGGGGGTGGAGGTGAACAGGGGTACTTATGAGGCCAGACGCGGTGCACGTGGGATGCTAATTTCGTTTAAAAAGGATGGGGAGGGGGAGGTAATTTTCATTTAGCATTCGGCGTTTCCCACAAAAAGGGGGTGTTATTTGAAAATCAACAGTCCGCGTTTAGAGGCAGGTTTAAAATGTCATCGACGCACATGGTAACCAGTTGAGTGCCCCCCCCCCCCACACCTAGGAGAGGGAGGGGGGTGGGGTGAGACTTCGGAATGTTTACTGGGAGAGTGCAGAAGACTAGCACCTCAAAAACGAATCCATTCTATCTGAAGTTGGTTTACATGGGTCCAGAACTTCCAAGATTGTGGGGGTACAATTAATAGAATTTTCCTGGAAGATAAACTATCTTTGCCCCCCCCCCCCCCCCCCCCCCACCTAAAACATTTTACGACAGTTTTAAACAATGCAAACGGTTTGCCAACTATTTAAATGAGGTTCGAACTTTCGGTCTATATGTGACCCAGACACTATGAGACATCACAATGACCCGTATTGGTGACGTCAGCACACGAGGTCAAGACATGAATACTCATATCATAAAACAAAATACAAACAGATGAACTTTTTTTGCCGCGTGGGAGGTGGGGGTGGGGAATGGGGATGAAGGATAACACTCGACGACCACTCTTACCTCCTCCCCCCTCCCCCTCCCTCCCCCACCCTCGATAATGTCATAGGTTTGCACAGTCACACAGTGATATCTCGGTGTGTTTACCATTTGCCTGGCGCAGGCGGTGACGAAAGTTTGCACGAACGTTTCTCTGACTGGCACAGGTAACCCATTTTTTAGCACTTTGTATACGAATATTCGTATCAGCTTGGGCAATATTTGTTAACATAATGGCCTGAGACAAGTGATTTAGGCAAGGACATGCCACTCATTCCATAAAACACAATACCTGCTTTGTTATATGACTTAACTGGTTTGTTTTTTTTTTTTTGTTTAGAAATAACTGCACTATCTATCGACATTTACGCTCCGGTCAACATAAAAAAATATCGACTTGGTAATTGACCAATCAGATTACAGCATTTATCCAAACCATGCAACAATAATACCTATGTCGGTAGTTAGATTAAATAACTATGTGATTACACCGCTTGCAGTGCTAAAAATGAGTGATGATTTATATTGTACTTCAGTGAAATGTTTACAAAGGAAATGCAATGCGTTTGGCTTATCTCAAGTAGTATAGTAAATGGTATTCATGAACACACGTCATTACGCATTGTTTCAAGCTCACAAGCAACGAAGCCTGTAACAGGAGGTGGCTCTCAACATTTGATAAGTGTGCTACTGGGGTCAACTGACAATAAAATTACATTGTTTGCGAGCTGTAAACCATGGGACTCTTTGAAATTAAGCATTTGTATTTGAATTTAAAATGGGTACATAAACTGTAGTGTACATTGCGTTTTTGTGTATTGTTTATAGTTGGCATTGTACACATTCTACCTTAAACATCCCAGTTATAGAAAAGCCAATGAATAACGTAAAATATTCACAAAAGACAAGAATAAACTCAGTGAACATTGCGACGTTACAACAACAATTGGACTATGGCGGTATATTTCAACAAAAAATCAAAACACATGTTCTATATTTTATTTTTTTCTCGTGTTCATTTGAATGGCCTCGCGGCAATTTTCTCAGCCGCGCAACATTTACATTTCACATGTTATTTGACTATTTACTTCGCGCTCTTTAATTTCGCCATCATTTTATCCCGCACCATAAACGTCCTGGGTTTTAAAGAACGTTTTTCTGACCATGCGTTTTATCACGTGATTTATTTTTTTAAGTTTTGAACGCGAAAAGTTCATTATAGGGCGCGATAAATTGAATTCATTCTATCATTTATTTTTTTTAATAATAAAAAAACCACGTACAGAAATTAATAGGGACTTGAATAACATAAAAGGTGGTTCACGAAAGAATTAAATATTTTCTCCTCTATTAATTGCACATATTAAATACCATTGCGATCAAAAATAAATGTTGGAGCGCGAACGCCATGAAATTTTTGTACAAATATACCGCCATAATTGGACAGACGTCACTTCCGACGTCGAACCAACGTCTTGTTTATGGAAGTCGAAACGACGCCTCCCTTCTGACAAATGCTTGCAAATAGAAATCGAAATAATGAAATAATACTTTCCCGGCGTTGTATAGACGTCGGAAAAGGACGTTGTATAGATGTCGAAAAGAGACGTTGTAGACGTTGGAAATATATTAGTCCAGAATCGCTTTCTGGACAGCAACTATCATAGTGTGGTCACCCCTCACCACACACTACTTCCCCTCCTCTTAGGTCAAACGGTAACGCATGTTATGTGTGGCCACCCTCCTTCACCGTCATCCTCTACCACACGATATGTATGAAGTCTATACCCACGAATATTTTAAGTAAGTGGGAAAAATTTATGCGCACCTGAAATTGTCATATTTTGCGTTTTATTTACTACCAAAAGCGACTTCTTAACAACGTATATATATATATTTATATATTTATATATATATATATATTTCATATATATGTTTCTATGTGCCACATTGTTAAAGACGTTGGCAAGACGTTGGTCCATGGTCGCGAACAAATATCCTATCACAGACTCACCCCCACCAACCACCCTCCCCCGCCCCCACCCCCTCAACGTCTTCAACGCAAAGATGCGCAAGTAGTCTATGAACCTCACTGGAGAAAAATTACGTTGGTACATGTTGCAAGCTGGAAAAGAAAAAAATGCACAAACTTGTGGTGGAAACATGTGGCGGTTTATAACCCAAGCCGTTTGATTGATTGTATATTCTCGTACTCTACCGATTTAATTGCAATTGCCTTCTTTTGAAGAAAATAGAAATAAAAAAGACAATCTTCACATATGTCGAGATATTGGATTGTGCGAACTTAACATTGCGTGAGAGATAAAGCAAAGTAAACACACTATCGACGTTTGAATGAGATGTCTATGGACAGCAGCTAGCTCAAGGCGTACCAGCGCCCAGAATCCTAGGTATCTATGTTAATTCACTGATGGGCAGGGTCGCATCTGGTACAGGGGTGGGGAATGGGGGGCGGGGGTGGGGGTGTGGGGGGGGGTGGGGTAGGAAGTTGGCGACGGTTAACTCAGTTAGCTTTGCATGGCTAGTCTTTAAGTGAGGCTGTCACACCAACTTCTTTCTACCCACCCCCGCCCCACTCACCCCACATCCCCTACCACCACCCCCCACCCCCCCTCAAATCAAAACCATCACCGGGCATGTACTCCAGGTTGAACATCTCACTCGAAACAGAACATCGTTTTTTTTTTTTAAACATTTGTATGGTTTCAACTTCCTCGTGGAAAATTTTAACCGTAAGTATCACAGATATTCATCTCATTGTGTTCTTGGCAGCGAAAATTTCTTGTAAATTGGCATAGTCGGGTTTGTCATCGTCTTCATTATAGCCGGAGTTCGAATGGCCGTTAAAGTTCAGATTTCCCTGTCTTCTGCTCCCGTTTCCAACATGCATAGGCAAATACGTTTCTTGCTCTTCCGTGTAGTGTTGAGCATCTTGCGGATCAGGAGCTGTGTATACGTCATCAGTTTCTGCGCTTGCGTATTGCATTGTTGTTGTTGGTGCAGGATGTGACACGACCGTGTTGTTAGGAGACGGCGTTGCTAAGGACGCACCACTTTGCGGAGTACTGTTGTCAAGGACGGTAAGCTGGTAGTGTTCATTCACGGTCTCCTGGTTGGCATAGAAACCACTCTGAGCCATCGCAAATCTCCTTTGCTTTGTACTGTCCGAACTTCCGGTCGACGCCTGACTGCTGCGGCCTCCTACGCCACTCGGCGCGCTGATTGGCTGTGGAGCAACCCTACGAAGCATTGCCCCTTGGTTCACAGCGCCCAGATTAGTGTACATCTCCTGTTCATCAGAGGACCCTGGGGCGGCTTGGGCCTGGTTCCCTGCTGCCGCGGCTTGCGCTATTTCTTCTTGCAATCCTTCCTCATTTTGATAAAGAGTCTGTTCTTCCGCTTCAACCACTACAGTGACGTCATCCAGCTGTATATCCTGCCCGCTGTCCGGTACAGCGGTACTGATCTCGTGGAAATCGGGAGTAACGTTGGTGTACATTTCTTGCTCCGCACTTGTGTAGGTATTCGCCTTGGCTCTGCCCTTGTGCTTGGCCATTTCATCGTTCTCATACAGATGACAGCCTTGAGCGATATTACCAGTTTTGCCATCAGTTTTGGCTTTGTTTTCGCTGTCATCTTTTCTGGGACCTGAATGCCTGAAGTCAACCTCTGCCTTTGGCGGCGGGAGGCGGGGAGGAGGGGCTTCCGGTGACATGCAGCAGGCACAGCAGCAGGACGGGCACATCCGTGTATTTCTATTGAAAAAAAAATAACATAATAAATGTCATTTTCACCATTTTACCCAGCTCATTTTTATGCTGTTCTTCTTAAAATTGCAATTCAGAATATGACAATAAAAAATATAAAGAAATCAAACCACAAATATACCATAAAAATAAAAATAATAACAATAATAATAATAATAATAAATAATAATAATAATAATAATAATAATAATAATAATAATAATAATAATAATAATAATAATAATAATAATAATAATAATAATAATAATACACAGCGATCTTCCTTATGAATAATTTTTATCTCTAATGTTTTCTCATAGAATGTCAATACGTTTTACGACAATGAACATTAATCATATCCCTGAAGAATCGCTCTGGAACTGGTTGTGGACACACGGTGTAGTATTTGTCATGACGTCAGCCACCCACAGAATCACATCGCTTTTACCCCCCTCTCCCACTCCGGTTAGGTTTGGTTGGCTGCGCACTGCGTGGGGTATTTACATGACACAACAGCACTTAGCGGGAAGGGGGGGGGGCGGGAGGTAACACCCACCATTCTCCACCTCACCTTCCATCCCCGCGCCCACACCCTACCTCCCCCAACCCCCTCTCCCCCGTTGAAGGGGGAAGGCGTACTTTTGATGGGTTGCTTACTTGGCACAGCAACATTCCATACAAGGGGGGGGGGGGGGCTGGGGGAGGGGGCGGAGGTAACACCCATCATTCTCCAGCTCACCTTCCACCACACTCCCTACCTCCATCCCACCTCATCCCCGCGCCACCACCCGATCCCCCCTCCCCCCTCCTCCCACTGAGGGGTAGGGGGTGGATACTTTTTGTGGGTCACTTACTTGGCACAACAGCATTTGACACACAGCAAAGTGACGATCACGGTACCGACCACTACCACCACAAAACCCACCACCGCTCCGATGATCATGACTGAAAAAAATAAAAATTTTCCTGTGAAACACCGTCTGCATTGTTTTGTTTAAATTAAGGTGGCTGATGCCTTGGGTATGCAAATGAGGGACCGCTTCATAACAATGTCAGTATGCACTCAGTATCTTGAGTGCATACATTATCACGTGACGTCCCGGTAAGTACACCCAAGTAAAACCCATGTAAAACCCAGGGTTATTTTTGGCCCTTCCAACGTGAATCCCATGCATGGGAATGAGACAAAAACCGAGGTAAAATCCATGGCAGGAATTCCCACGCATAATCCATACGGGAAATACATAGGCATTCCCGGGCCGATTGTATAACCTATGCTTTTCCCAGGTAAAACCCATGTGTTTCCCACCTGTTTTATGCCAAGGAATGCCCAGGCATTTTCCATCTATTTTCCTTTGTATATCCCATGCATTGCCCGTGTGTATCCCGTGTATAATCGGTGTGTTGCCCATACAAAACCCAACATGGGAATGCCCACATGTAATATGGCTGGGATACAGGCATTTTCCCAGGTAATTCCCATCCTGGGCCTTCCCATGATTATCCCAGATAATTGTGAAGATGGGAAAATATAACATGGAGTTGCCCATGTATTTCCCACTTGGGACCCACCTGGGTTTACCCGGGTGGGATTTTCATGGGCATTCCCATACATATTTCATGTGTATTTTACAGGGGGTTTCCCAGGGTGGGAAAACCCAGGCATTTCCCACCCAGAAATGGCCCCTTTCTCCACGGGATTAATATGGGTTTTCCCCTTTCCCACCTTCCCATGCAAATCCCAATTAAAACCCATACGTATCCCACATGGGAAAATTTTCTGTGCTTACTGGGGTGCGACTGGTGTCACGTGATGTACGAGCGGTGTCATGTGATGATGCTACTTGTGTCATGTGACTACAGCTAAATGAATCTTGTCTTAGTCCTTTTTAAAATTTACCAGCTGTTGACAAGGGCTTACACTTCCCCCCCTCCCCCCCTCCCACCCCCCTCCCATCCACCCCCCATCCCCCCTCCCCACACACACTCTTTAAAAACTAACTTTGACAGTTGAATAACGGACTTGAAGAAAAAAGTTTACTTACTTAGAGGAAATTCTTCGTCGCTCTTTCCCTTCGAGTCATCCCGCGGGGTCGTCGGAGAGTCTTCCGTAGACAAGACGCGTGTCGTTACGTCATAGACAGATGACGCTGTCGTCATATTGACCTCTTCGTCTGTGAACATTGTCGTGCTGACCTCAAAGCCCGCGACTGAAGGCAGAGGGAGGAGAGAATAAGTAACGGCTTAAGACACAGACAAAATTGCTGTACTGGAAAGGATGCATTTAAAGGGGATCGGCGTACCAGAGGGTGGGCGGGAGGGGATTAGTGAGGGGTCTGAGAGGGGAGCTGGGGGCAGCGAGGGATGAAGGAGGGGAGATAGTACTAGTGAGGGAGGGGGGGGGGGGGAGGTAGTGGGTTGGGGGATGGGGAGAGGGAAGATAGTGGTAGTGGGGTTGGGGAGGGGAGATGGGGGCAGTGAGGGATGAAAGGGGGTGATAATAACAGTGATGGGTGGAGGAGGGAACATAATCGGAGAGGTTGAGGTAGTGAGGGGGAAATGATGGTAGTGAGGCGTAGGGGAGGGGAGATAGTGGTAGTGAGGGGTGGGGTAATGGGGTTGATGGGGGAGGGGATATAGTGGTAGCGAGGGGTGGGGTAGTTGGGTTGATGGGGGAGAGGAGATAGTGGTAGCAAGGGGTGGGGTAGGGGAGATAGTGGTAGTGAGGGGCGGGGTAATGGGGTGGGTGGGGAGGGGAAATATAGTGGTAGCAAGGGGTGGGGTAGTTGGGTTGATGGGGGAGGGGATATAGTGGTAGCGAGGGGTGGGGTAGTTGGGTTGATGGGGGAGGGGATATAGTGGTAGTGAGGGGTGGGGTAGTTGGGTTGATGGGGGAGGGGATATAGTGGTAGCGAGGGGTGGGGTAGTTGGGTTGATGGGGGAGGGGATATAGTGGTAGTGAGGGGTGGGGTAGTTGGGTTGATGGGGGAGGGGATATAGTGGTAGCGAGGGGTGGGGTAGTTGGGTTGATGGGGGAGGGGATATAGTGGTAGTGAGGGGTGGGGTAGTTGGGTTGATGGGGGAGGGGATATAGTGGTAGCGAGGGGTGGGGTAGTTGGGTTGATGGGGGAGGGGATATAGTGGTAGTGAGGGGTGGGGTAGTTGGGTTGATGGGGGAGGGGATATAGTGGTAGCGAGGGGTGGGGTAGTTGGGTTGATGGGGGAGGGGATATAGTGGTAGTGAGGGGTGGGGTAGGGGAGATGGGGGTATTGAGGGTAATGGTGGGGGTCTCAGCATGGTTTATGGTTCCCATGTTAGAAAATACCCCTCATCGCAGGGTCCCTAAAAACAGAAGTCTAAAAACGCAGAAGTTTTCGTCTTTCGTCATAAACCCACCTTGTGCTGCGTCGCAACATTCTAGTATAGTCATAAAGTATACAATATTTTATGAATTCATCAAATTAAAATTATGAAAGGAAAATGTTCGACTCATTTCTACCTGCATGACCTCTGGGTACAACGAAACAAGTTGGAAAATCCTCCTTCCTACCCCTACCCCTCCCCCCCCCCCCTCACCATTCTGCACCTGACTGGTTGTGAGTTGTTCATCAGTTGATGCTATGTGCGCATCCAGCAGAAGAAGGTTGAAGCGGAGCTCATTTGGAGGGACAGTGGGGGGGGGGGGGGGGTATGATACACAAACCCAGCTACAAACACACACAAACACACACAGCCACACACACATCCAAACAAACACACAGACACACACAGACACACACCATTCACCAATTCGGCCCTTTTCCAAACAGCATGAGACAACCAGAGGGTCAGGTGCGAGCACAAAACCAATCCAAAACTTGCCCGGTTCAACCAGAATCCCACATAATCAATCTGGGTTGATTGTGTGGGATTCTGGATATATATATATATATATATATATATATATATATATATATATATATATATATATATATATATATATATATATATATATAATCAATAATCAATAATCAATCTGGGTTGCATAATGAGAACAGTGTCTTTAAGTCACGACCAGCAGCTTTTCTATTAATACTTTATTCCGTACCAGAGCAGGAAGTGTTTTTTAATGTTTTGTCAACGAAGAGCATTTGGTAATATATATATATATATATATATATATATATATATATATATATATATATATATATGTGTGTGTGTGTGTGTGTGTGTGTGTAAACTGCCACAGATGAGACCATAGAGTACAACGGTTCACTCAGAGCACTTGGTTTTCATAAAAAAAGGTAGTGAAAACTGGTCCACTTGCACTTTGATTTCTCAGCGGCTTACAGAACGGGTTTATCCATGGCACAAGTTTCGGTTTCGAGTGGGAGCATGACTATGTATGGTTTTTGTTTAAATTATATACGTTTTAGATGTGTTTGTTTATACACGTTGCTGAATGCAGTTATGACTCGAAACCCAGTCCTGCACCACCGGAGAACTGTCCTCGACCCCCACCCAGACACACACACGCCGGAAGTCATGTGATTATTTTAAACTGTACAGAATTGGAGATATATAATCCTGCTTTGCGAACGCCAAGAAAAGAGAGAGAGAGAGAGAGAGAGAGAGAGAGAGAGAGAGAGAGAGAGAGAGAGAGAGAGAGAGAGAGAGAGAGAGAGAGCAGTAAGACCATCATTGACGTTGTTGCGACGTTAGCGCTTGTGTAGGGCTGACCATTGGCTCTCCTTTACAGTAACACCCAAACATATGTCTTCTCAACGCCATAAAGAATCAAACCTTCGACTGCCCACCCTGGCTGCTAACCACAAAATGCCTTTGGTTGTTTTGCGTTTATTTATTTCTTTTACCTCTGTTAGATGACGTACAGGAATGTGAAATGATAAACAATAGATGATTAACGGGTGAACAAAGCACAGTACGTCAGCAAATAGCTGTCGTAATTAAAAAAATGAAACGGACTAATTATGGTACAGTAGAACCCAGGTATACGACGGCTCCACAAATGGGACCATTCCTCACATAGGACGACCAATTGCTCACAAAAAGGAAATCAGACCACTTTAGATGAGTAGATTGGTGGTTCTGTTTTCAGGGAAACCATTGTATCTCAATGCAGTATAATTTAGGTCTACACCCATTATTTCAACACTTCGAAAAATCTGGCATTCGAAGTTTGCGGTTACAGTGGTTTCTATGTGTTGTGATTACAGTGACTTCTCTGTGCTGTGATTACAGTGACTTCTCAGTGCTGTGATTACAGTGACTCTCCGTGCTGTGATTACAGTGACTTCTATGTGCTGTGATTACAGTGACTTCTCCGTGCTGTGATATCAGTGACTTCTCCGTGCTGTGATTACAGTGACTTCTATGTGCTGTGATTACAGTGACTTCTCCGTGCTGTGATTACAGTGACTTCTATGTGCTGTGATTACAGTGACTTCTCCGTGCTGTGATATCAGTGACTTCTCCGTGCTGTGATTACAGTGACTTCTATGTGCTGTGATTACAGTGACTTCTCCGTGCTGTGATATCAGTGACTTCTCCGTGCTGTGATTACTGTGACCTCTTTAATTTGTGAAGACACGGTATATCTTATTTTTAGAACTGGTACAATTTGATCTTAAATGGCGGGAAATCCCCAGGGTAATGAACACAGAAAAACATGGCAGAATAAAAGTCGTGGCTATTTAAAAACGGTAAATTCCCGCTGTTTGTATTAAAGAGTCAAGTGTGTCCACTGAGGGTTTTTTTTAGGGAATGATTTCTTTCTAATTTATTTTCACTCTGATTCCTTCCGTGTATCTAGAAATGTATTCAGGGCTGCATACATTTGGGGATGGGGGGGGGGGGGGGGTGAGGAGTTAAAGAATACTTTACGTTGTGAATTAAAGGTTTAAAAGTAGGATTTGAAAGTGGTCATTTTTTTGGATAAAATAAAGTTTGTTTTCGTTTTGGCTTATGGCAAGTTCACTGTCTAAGTAAAAGAGAGCAAAATTTTCCCTGACTTGTGATTAGTTGAAACAACCATCTAAACTCAGCCAGTGATTGGCTAACTTTCGGCACCCTAGATTCTCGACAGAAGAACTCGCACGATGTCCACCCTCTACACATCTTATCATTTCACCATGTGCTAAATGTCGCGCTTTGTGGCTCATTGGTCAAGTGCCCACTGTCGAACGAGTTGCTCCTCTCTCTCTCTCTCTCTCTCTCTCTCTCTCTCTCTCTCGAAGGAGCTCTCGGAGAACGCCGAAAATGGGCGAAGAAAACCTTACAGCTGGAAGCTCTAAATATGGAGGACTTTTTTTTTACAAGTACACAGCGTTACACTTATTGGCAGTGCTTCCTTAAAGGCCCTAAAATTCACATTAGCCCAGTAGCGTGTCCTTCATGCAGAGGTCAGCGAGATGAAAGGCAACACCGACAGCGAGAGGTGCTCAACGATCCTGGGGCTCATGGCAGCTGAGAGTGTACAACGATTACACACGCTGGATTGCACCATCCCACTGGACTGCAACATCCAACTGGACTGCAGTATCCCACTGGACTGTAACATCCCACTGGACTGCAACATCCCACTGGACTGCTCCAGCTCCATCCCGCAGAAAAGCTACAAAAGACTCGGGGATTTTATTAGCCGATGGGTCAAAGTGTTTCAAAAGGCAAACTTCAGCGCTGACTCGGTACGCTCAGCTGGGTTGCACACGTCGTCCGCGTCGTACGTCCCTCCCCGTGCCGCATGTCCGCGTCGTACGTCCCCCCCCCCCCTGCGCCGCATCACTGCGCTGATGACGTCGCTACGCGAGCGCGTATCAACAGTGACACGCACCGCAGTCTCGCGACCATCGGCATGCTTTGCATTTCCTTCAACGGCATGCGCAACTTTGCCGCGGAGAAAATCCATGCCGCGCTTATCTCCAAGAACTCAGCATTCGACTGGCTATACTGTTATTCGGACATCGTGGAAGCAGCTTTAGACTAAGCTTAGGTATTAATTGATAATTATCTGTTTTAAAAATAACTAATAAATTAAACAAAAAAATAAATAAATAAAATATAAATGGAGACAAACTTAGTTACAACCCTTCGCAACAATCATCCCCCCCTCCCCCGTCAACCAAACCGTGATACATTTTTGCTACAATGTCTCTAGCGTCCCCTCCTCCCCATCCACCCCCCTCCCTCCCCCCCACCAGTTTATTTATACTCACCAGATACGCCCAGAATAAGCACCGTTATTGCAAAGACGTAATATTCCATAATAATGTGTCTTTTCATTCCCTCCTGTTTAGTTTTTTTTTTTTAGTATGCCTCGAAGGTCTTGTCAGAAAATATTCTAATTCCTGGAAATTTTCCCCAACAACCAACTGCAGACGCGGCACATATCGGTTACACATAAATTATTTCCAACAAAGACTGATCATTTAATATATACAGTTTTTTTTTTTAATTTCCACTTTTTACATCCGTATTCACTGTCTTTCTTTCTCGCTCTGTATGTCTGTGTTAATATGGCCAGGAAATATCGCATACGTCCAAAAATCACGTTTCGTATACTTCCTCGTTGTGTCGTCTCGCCCCCCTCGCTCCCCCCTCGCCCCCCTTCGCCCCCCTCTTTCTAGTATACATATTCAACAACTTGAAGAAATAATGGGGGAAGTTCAAAGCTGATGCATATTCTTCACCCCGTTCAATCTCCACATTTTCTAAACAAACGATAATAATAATAGATATCAAAATAAAATATAAAAATAAATATTATTAAATCCACAGTGTATTTTATGTTAAAAGTTTTTTTTTTCACTCCTATTTATTGTTTCTATCGCAGTATAAACTGCACAGCATCGGTCAATCCTTCGGCGTGTGATTGCAGCCCCCTTCACTCCAAAAAACAGAGTGCACTTTTTGTCAAGTCGACTAAGTGCATATTATTCTCTGTTCTTTTAAACCGCATTGAATAAGAGTGAAGTTATTTGCTCTCCGGGGTGTCACATGATTTAAGATTTGCTTCATGTACAGCAAGTGAACTCCTTGTACGGATCTCCACATCAGCTAACGTTTTATCTATGCGATAACGAGTTGCTCTTTTTTTTTTTTTAATTTTTGTTGCCGATCACCGTGCAACGAGCCAACATTATTTTGTTTTGGATTGGGATCGAGAAACATTAAATTAATTGGCTAATATTCTTTCCAATGAAACAACAGGAAAAACAAACAAACAAACAAACAAACAAACAAACAAACAAACTAACAAACAAACAAACTTCCTGGCAGGGAGGGGTTGGAAGAGGAGATTGGGGGTAGGGGCTTGGGGTATTGTGGAAAGTGTTACAAGTGTAGGAATAGCGTTTGCACGGAGTCTAAAAGCTCGTCCCCCACCCCCACCCCACCCACAAACATAAAACAGTAGGGCGAAAACGTTGGTTCTAGCGCACTTGATGACGTCATACTGTCTGGACCGGAAAGTGACGTCATAGGCGTAACCAAGGGCGTAACCATGGTGATAATGACGTCATCAGTCACGTGACCAATGAAAAGCCAATGAGATCAATGAAGACAATGAAGCCCCGCCCACTTTCTGTCTATCATACTGTCTGGACCGGAAGTGTTGTCTGGACCGGAAGTGTTGTCTGGAGCGGAAGTCACGATAAGCGTTAGGATAGGCGCGGCATCCATGAGGTTATAATGACGTCATGATGACGTCATACTGTCTGGAGCGAAAGTCTGGAGCAAAAGTCTGGAGCGAAAGTTGCTTGATAGTGTTGGCCGAGTCAATCATCATGATCGAAGCCAACGAACTCCACCTGTCAATCAGTGTAACCATGGCAACAGACCCTAAAAAGTGATGACCCCCCCCCTCGAAATTGTGATTTTTGCATAGTTATCCGTTTCAGACGATTCTGAACATTTTTCATTTTTGGGTCGACCACCCCCCCCCCCCTCGAAATTGTGATTTTTGCATATTTATCCGTTTCAGACGATTCTGAACATTTTTCATTTTTTCGGTCGACCACCCCCCCCCTCGAAATTGTGATTTTTGCATATTTATCCGTTTCAGACGATTCTGAACATTTTTCATTTTTTTGGTCGACCACCCCCCCCCCTCGAAATTGTGATTTTTGCATATTTATCCGTTTCAGACGATTCTGAACATTTTTCATTTTTTCGGTCGACCACCCCCCCCCCCTCGAAATTGTGATTTTTGCATATTTATCCGTTTCAGGCGATTCTGAACATTTTTCATTTTTTCGGTCGACACCCCCCCCCTCGAAATTGTGATTTTTGCATATTTATCCGTTTCAGACGATTCTGACATTTTCATTTTTTCGGTCGACCACCCCCCCCTCGAAATTGTGATTTTTGCATATTTATCCGTTTCAGACGATTCTGAACATTTTTCATTTTTTGGGTCGACCACCCCCCCCCCCTCGAAATTGTGATTTTTGTATATTTATCCGTTTCAGACGATTCTGAACATTTTTCTTTTTTTTTTTTGGGTCGACCATCCCCCCCCCCTCGAAATTGTGATTTTAGCATATTTATCCGTTTCAGACGATTCTGAACATTTTTCATTTTTTGGGTCGACCACCCCCCCCCCCCCCCTAGGCGAGCAACATTCTGTCAAGTCAGCTTCAGTTCCATCAGAGGGGTATATAAGGGATGAGCATCCAGCAGTGACAGTCATTTCGGTGAGTGGAGCAAGGAAGCAAAAGTTACAGACAGCAATTGGATCACATCAGATCCAGAGATGGCATCCAGTGACAACTATTTCGGTAAGTGTTTATTGAAACTTTATAAATAAAAAGTGAACTTTGTAAACAAACTTTGTAAACAAACTTTATAAACAAACTTTGTAAACAAACTTTGTAAACAAAATTTGTAAACAAACTTTGTAAACAAACTTTATAAACAAACTTTATAAATATAATTTGTAAACAAACTTTATAAACAAAATTTGTAAACAAACTTTGTAAACAAACTTTGTAAACAAACTTGATAAACAAAATTTGTAAACAAACTTTATAAACAAAATTTGCAAGCAAACTTTATAAACAAACTTGACTTATTTACATAATTGAAAATTTGTAAACAAACTTTGTAAACAAACTTTGTAAACAAACTTTGTAAACAAACTTTGTAAACAAACTTGATAAACAAAATTTGTAAACAAACTTTATAAACAAAATTTGTAAGCAAACTTTATAAACAAACTTGACTTATTTACATAATTGAAAATTTGTAAACAAACTTTGTAAACAAACTTTGTAAACAAACTTTGGTTATTTGCTTAATTGAAACTTTGTAAAACAATACCTTTCGTTATACTTAGTCGATTTAAATGAAAATTTCACCATTTGATTCAGTTTTATGTAAAGTTTTAACATGATCATAGGCTATTTGCGCAGCTGGCTGTATGCATTTTTACCGCCATTTTAACTTTAAATTGTGATAACTTTCGTTATAACTTTCGTTATAGTTGACTGAAAATTTCACCATTACAGTGCTTCTTCGCGGATGAATACCATTTGGCAGACTATTTAACTTCACCGCTAGATGTCTCTGCTGTATAACAGCTGTACAACTGTAAGTGAGATATTCATATACACAAGTAAAATTCTGCTGAGTCAGCATTTTTGAACAATTTTTGAAACAAGTTACACACCATATTTTGATTACATGGAAGTAGTATAAAAGCATGAGTGAAACATGTCAACTAGTCAACTAGTGATACATTCTGCTGAGTTAACACACCATTGAAGTGGTATAAAAGGAAGAGTGAAACGTATATTTTACTTCATTTCAGTTCTAGCAGTTGAAGAAACAACAACGATGGCAACAGTCTACTGTCATGAATGCGATGTGACATTTCCATCTCTGGAAGTGTTCGTGACACATAGATGTAAACCAGCTAGGTTGAAACGTGCTCGTGAAGAGCTTGTTGAGCAGATTGAAGCCAAGAGACGAAAGACCTTACAAGATGATGTTGAAAGACCTGATCCAGTCCTCTGCGGTGAATGTGTAAAGATATTTGCATCTATGGAAGCGTTTGACACACATGCATGTGTTGAGATGGAAAATGTGTCTCATGAAGAACAAAGAAAGAAAGAGATAGGACAAGTAGGCAGAGGTAGAAGAGTGAGTCTTGGTGAAAACGCACAGGAAAGACGGTTTGAGCCTGAAGATGGATCGGATTTGCTACTCGAAATGCGACAACAAGAGAACAGAATCAAGAGACATTTGCTAGAGACGTTAAACCGTGGCATGAAATGGTACATTGTGGTACATGCACGCTTCAAGAAAATGACACCAAATGTTGAAGGCGTGATGGTAGAACAAGTGGATAATGCCTTCATCAGCAGTCCGACATATGCAGCATACAATCCAACAGATATTGAGAAGGACTTACCAGAAGCCTATAAAGAATTGTTTACCAGGTTTGATGAACATGAGCGACAAGGCTCTGGCTGGGTGTTGGATAACATATTATTCATTGAAGTGCATACAGCTACGTCAGCGCCACTGGAAGCGAGCAGTTTTATCCCACTACCGAAGAAAGTGAAGACTACAAAGGCGGTGTTAAACATTCAGAATAAAGACCACAAATGTTTCTTATGGTCTGTATTGGCTCACCTTCACCCTTCAACAAACAGCCCATACCGTGTGCATCAATACAAAGCATTTGAGAACGAATTGAAGGTAGAAGGCATGACATTTCCCACACCGATTACAGACATTCCAAAGTTTGAAAAGGAGAATGATGTGTCCATTAACGTGTTTGGATATGAACATGATGTCGTTGTTCCCATACAACTCAGCCGAAACACCAGCGCCAACAGCGCCAACAGCGCCAGAGAAATCAACTTGCTTTTGATTAGCAATGACAAGACAAGGCATTATTGTCTCATCAAGAATTTCAGCAGACTGATGGCTTATCGAACAAAGCGTCAGAATGCAATATTTTATTGTTTCAACTGTCTTCACGGGTTTATGCGACAAGATCTGTTAGACAAGCATCGTGAAGTGTGTGGCAAGCATGGCGCACAACGTTTATCATTCCCCAAGGAACCCTTCATCAAGTTCAAGAATGTAGCCAAACAACAGCGAGCGCCGTTTGTCATTTATGCAGACTTTGAATGTTTCACGAAAAAGCATGAAGGAGACAGGTATCAACATCATCGTCCAAACAGCTTTGCCTATGTGGTTGTCAGCCAGTATGATACACGTGCTCCAGTCGTATATCGAGGCGATAATGCTGTGAAAGTCTTTTTAGACCATATGGTGAATGAGCGTGATCGTATTGTGCATGGCTTGCTACAACCAAAGAAAATGGTCATGACTCATGAAGATGAAGAGCATTATAAGAACGCCACAGATTGCTACATTTGTCATGAGCCTCTAGGAGCAGATCATGTGAGAGATCATGACCATATCAATGGCAAATACCGTGGAGCTGCACATAGTCAATGCAATTTGCAATTTCGATTTCGAAAGGATCAGCAGGATGTTGAAGATTCTTTCATCATTCCTGTGTTTTTCCACAATTTACGAGGCTATGACAGTCATTTGATCATGGAAGAAATTGGAAAGTTCAAAAACGAAAGGATTACAGTCATTCCCAACACCGTTGAGAAATATATTGCATTCACCATGAGCAATCTGAAATTTACAGACAGCTTTCAGTTCATGAGTACTTCTCTACAGAAGCTGGTCTCCAACCTGGCAGCAGAAGGGAAAGACAACTTTTATCACATGACGTCACACATTCACGATAGTGAGCAACAAGAGTTACTGTTGAGAAAGGGAGTGTACCCCTACGATTACGTGGATGAGCCATCCAAGTTTGCTGAAACACAACTGCCGTCCAAGGACAAGTTTTACAGTCTGCTCAGTGAAGAAGACATTAGCGATGAGGATTATGCGCATGCGCAGAAGGTGTGGGAGACATTCCACTTTACTACATTTGGCGAATACCATGACTTGTACCTGAAATCAGATGTGTTGTTGCTGGCTGACGTGTTTGAAAACTTTCGTCACGTATGTCTCAACACGTATGAATTAGATCCTGCTCACTACTATACAGCGCCAGGACTGTCGTGGGACGCCATGTTGAAAGCGACAAAGGTGAAACTGGAATTGATCAACGACATTGACATGTACCAAATGGTTGAACAAGGCCTACGTGGAGGAATATCTGTCATCACACACAAGTATGCGAAAGCAAATAACCCCTACGTAGCAGATTACGATCCCAGGAAACCGACCAACTACTTGACGTACCTGGATGCAAACAACTTGTATGGTTGGGCCATGTCGCAAAGCATGCCGGAAAGTGGATTTATGTGGGTGAGCGAGCCAGAATCCATTGACTTTATGGATGTGGATGAAGATGACGAGATTGGATACATTTTAGAAGTGGATTTGGAATACCCATATGCAATTCATGATCGTCATAATCACTACCCAGTGGCTCCAGAACGGAAATGTGTGAAAGTGGGAGAATTGTCAGAACATAGTCAGAAGCTACGGAAAGATCTAAACATGAAAGGCAAACCTAGTGAAAAGCTCATTCCCAACCTGTGTGACAAGAAGAAATATGTGCTTCATTATAGAAATTTACAGCAATATGTCTCACTGGGATTGAAAGTCACGAAGGTGCATCGTGCCATCATGTTTGCACAGAGCAAATGGTTGGCAAAATACATCTCCTTGAACACGGAAAAGAGAAAGTTGGCCAAGAACCCGTTTGAGAAAGACTTTTTCAAACTGATGAACAACTCTGTGTTTGGCAAAACCATGGAAAATGTAAGAAAACGCATCAATGTGGAACTTGTTCACCAGGAAAAGCGGTTCAAGAAACTTGTGGCCAAACCTTCCTTCCACAAATTTAGAATTTTCAACGAAGATTTGACCGCGGTACATTTGCGCAAAGTGGATCTGCTTCTGGATAAACCCATTCAAGTTGGTTTCACCATTCTCGACCTCAGCAAGGTGCTCATGTTTCACTTTCATTACACTACATCATGACCAAGTATCCCGACGCCAAGCTGTTGTTCAGCGACACCGACAGTCTATGTTATGACATAGAAACGGACGATATCTACAAAGACATGCAGGAAGATGCTGACTTGTTCGACACAAGTGACTATCCCCCAGATCATTTCCTGCATTCCAACGTGAACAAGAAAGTGCTTGGGAAAATGAAAGATGAGACGGCGGGCATTCCCATTGAAGAGTTTGTTGGACTTCGACCGAAAATGTATAGTATGATATATGGTGGGAAAGAAAAACGTACGGCCAAAGGCATCACTCGCGCGTGTCAAAGACAGATGAAACATCAGCAGTATAGAGACAGTTTGTTCAACCAAACGCAAACGATGACTACAGGGCACATCATTCGAAGTCATGACCACCAGATTTTCTCGGAGAAGTTGAGGAAAGTGGCTCTCTCTCCCTTTGATGATAAGCGATATGTGATGAGTGATGGCTATTCCACTTTGGCGCATGGGCATTACAGTATATAAGGGGGAGACACTTCAACTTTAGAGTCAGTTGAGGTGTGAACACTGAAGCGTCAACATGAAAAGATCTGCAACAACGGATATGGATACTCTAGCAGATACGGTGAAAGACATGAATGTGAAACATTCTGACACTACCATCAAGAAATTAAAAGTGGAGATAGCACCAACACCACAGTCGTGGGATGGAATGCTTTCTCTAGGCAATGGAAAGTATATCAAGATTATGAAACAAGGTAATGAAGGTGTGATAAACATTCGCAAATACCTCAGAGATGAGGGGACTGGAAAAAACCGTCCAACGAAAAAGGGAATTTTGCTGACAATACCTGAATGGAAAATGCTGAAGAAGCAGGTGAAAGAAGTGGATAAAAGGCTTCGCAGACAAGACGACAAGTCATAACAAGGTAACAATCATGAATGCACTCATGTTGGACGATGGTGTTTACCTTAAAGTTAATGAGAGGAATGAAGTGATGATGGGTTCTCGGAGATGTTCTGCTTATCGGTTTAAACCTGAAGTGTGGAAAGACTTTAAAAACATACCGCTTGAAGCTGGGTTTAAACGCAGACTTGAAAATAAACTGGAAGTGACGGTGGCTGAATATGATTCTAACATACGTGTGACATTCTGTAGAAATCTTTTACAGGATTATCCAAAGGATTATAAGGGAGTTGTGCCAGACACACCCTATGCACAGTTGATCTTCTTTGATATCAAGAACTGGCGCGCAATCTTACGATTCCTAGAAGCGATACAACATCCGCTGTTCGACATCATCCGAGTATAAGAAAGATGGAAGACGACTATGTGTTGGATTATGAACCCATAACATATGGATTCTCATACATGAGAAACTTATGTGATGATATTGTGCTACGACATTTTGGACAGTATCTCGTCCTATCGCTTGATGACCAATCCGTGTTGAAGGATCATCTAGACAAGTTGAGAATACCTGGCTTTCTCCTAGTAGTCTCAAATGAATTAGAAGTGCGTGTGACTGAGAACGGTCTAGACGTGTTTGTACAATTTCGCCAATATGACGAGCTTACAGAAGACTGCGACATCATCACCCTCAGCACCGTGGAATGGAACGCGCTGTTGCAAGCATTGGATTGGAAAGAACCTGACGCTTGAATTCAAAGAGGAAGGAATACAACTTATGCGGGGTACCAAATCCATTGAGCTGACACAACATATATGGACATGGATACGTGTGATGGACATAAATGAAGAAGGATATGAACTGAAACTGTCTGAACATGAAACTGCTAAAGTGATAAAGTTTGGTGATGTGCGTTATGTGAGCTTTCATAGCATTTACAAACACGGATGTAATGTCTATGATACCTATATCAATTTAGATTCTAATGAATGGCATGCATTGATGAATGTATTGAAAAATGAATGTGATTGTAAATAGACTTTGTAAATAGTGTAAATAGACTTTGTAGTTAAGAATTTGTAAATAGTGTAAATAGACTTTGTAAATTAAAGTTTGTAAATAGTGTAAATAGACTTTGTAAATAAAAGTTTGTAAATAGTGTAAATAAAAGTTTGTAAATAAAAGTTTGTAAATAGTGTAAATAGACTTTGTAAATAAAAGTTTGTAAATAGTGTAAATAAAAGTTTGTAAATAAAAGTTTGTAAATAGTGTAAATAGAATTTGTAGTTAAGAATTTGTAAATAGTGTAAATAGCGTTTGTAGTTAAGAGTTTGTAAATAGTTTTTGTAAACTTTGTAAATAGAACACAATAAACAAGACAGTTGTTTGAAACTTGGGTTGTTTTATTTAACAACAACTTAACTAATATAACAACAACAACTTAACTACAACTTAACTAATATAACAACAACAACATTAATAAAACAATGGTTTATAATGTCTATATACAAAGTCCTTTACAATAAAATCGCCATCCTTTCTTTTTAATATATTCACAATATCAAACATACTCTGACCTCGAGCTCTATGTAATATATAATATACACAATAAAAACCACATGACGATGATATTGGCGTTTGTAATGAGATAGAATTATACATATAGTCATTTCTTAAAAACATATCTAAACGATCATCGAGAGGGAACAGTCCATAAGAGTCAAAATATTCCACAGGGTCTTTATCATAATACACTGCCACCCAATGTTCTCCTGGTTCATCTTGATCGTCTGTGTTGATCACATAGGCGCCGCGTTGTAAAGATGGTAACTGGTCCATGGCAAACACGCCTTGAAACAAGTCTTTGGTCATGACATCATGACTCAATATGGCATCAATCTGCTTCGTGTTCATGACTGGTAGTCGAATTGGATGCTGCGATTTGCACTGATCTCAATAATGTTGTCAAATTCAGCATAGACAATGACATTGATGGTAGGTTGCAAAGCCGTAGCAAAGTTCATTTCTAGCCGCAAATTCCCATGCTTGATCAGGGGGAAATGATCATCACCATCATAATCCGGTGTTAAGTCAAACGAAAATAAAGCATAACCTCTAGGCCAATCTTCCCGTTTTATAATGGAACTTTTCTCACCATTCAACCGATCAAACGATTTGTAAAGCGTTTCAAAAGCGTTCAGGTATTTGTTCTGTGTAATGTCAAGCTTGAGAGGTTTGGATAGAACTGGTTCACCATCCGTGTACAGTTGCATATAGTCCAGATCAAAATGTTTGAAATCATATGGATTCCTCAATACTGATCCACCAAAAGCTTCATTATGAACCAGACCAATGACAATACGATTTGGTAATTGACCCAAAAAGATGTTATCTTTCACAAAAGACTGAAATCCTGCTGGAATAGCCAAGACTTTACATTCTTTTCTAGTGATGATGATCTTGGCAGGACTTTTCATCAATGCATCTGTATGTCCTAACTGAATACCTGGACTCACCCTCACTTTGCGAATGGTTAAAAATGCCTCTTTCACTTCTACCTTATAGGTATTATCTACAGCCATCAATACAAAGTCATCTTTTTGTCTATGGAAACGCAATTTCAAACTGATGCCATTCGGAAGATAACGATCCTGCTCAAACATATCTATCCTTAAACCACCTGCGAGCATAACATCACGGCTAAGACGAGTATGCAAATAACGATGATGTAAACCATTGTTTCCTTGCTCAGCCAAGTCACCACCGTCAGTATTGACATGAAACCCGGATACATATTGTTCATGATTAGGTCTTTTCACCTCATGACTATTCATTGACCCAGCAGTATCCTTGTACATGAGACGCATAGAGCGCTCAGAATGTAGACTTTCTTCCGAATCATGGATGAGATGAGAGATAATGCTGGTATAACCATGAGTATTGTTGCTATGCGAAACCAAACGATCATTCAGAAACAATTCAATATTAGACCATAACCCATTAAACACATCATTGATGCAAGAGACATTATCATCTGCGCCACACGCTGTTCCATCAGCCTTTAGAATGCGACATACAATATGAAGTTTGCTGTTCTTTAAATCTAGATATTCTTCTGTACTCGCAGGAATGTAGAATTCTATTGGAGCGCCTTCTCTAATGCTTGTAAGTGGTTGATAGTCAACATTATAACTTTTCTCTACAGCAGTTTGCGTTGGTGGTACGTGAAACCATTCCAATGGAGAAAGACTACATTCACACGAATGATTATGAATGAGAGACATGATTTCAAAAGATATCTTTGCGATATTTTGATGTTATCCGTCTGGCTGTTTTTCGTCTTCTGGCACGTTTCGTTGGTTGCACACGCTTTTGTTCTCCAAACACACGTTCTGCTACTCGGCCCGTCACATCTTTCGCGACATTCTTTGCAGCCTTCTTAAGATGTGGCGCAACGATCTTAGTCCCAGCCTTAAGTAATGGAATAGCTTTGCGAGCCAATGATCCCAGTATTGAACCAATACCATCGCCATATTGGATTCGCGCTCCTTTGAATCCTGGTAATTCCCCGCCCACTTGACGAAGAAAATGGTTGCGATATGCAGACGGATCGTGTGTATAAGCTTTCATATTGCTTTTGGTCGAAAATGAAGTTTACAGATCACCTTTCCAGTTTGAAATGGAACATTGTGGCCTGTGTCGTCCTTAATATTCATTTCTATCACTTCAAATTTGGACGTGTTTACAGGAACATAATGCGGTTCGCCATACGTTTTCATGATAATATCGCCATCATGGCCTTGTATGCCAACAGAACGTAGTAAGGGAACATAATAATCACCAACAACTTGTGGTTCACAAATGCTACAATACACATACAGTGTATAAAACCCCTGTTTCACATCCGCTTTATGGTCAGCTGTACATGTTTCAGTATACCATTGATCTGGGATAAATCCTAAAATCTCAGCTAATCCAGCGGAAAAGGACACTTCAAAGCCATAATTTAGAAATAGAAAAACACGTCGTCTAATCTTATCATACTTTATCCGAATAGCTTCTTTAAGTTCATCTTTCATAGAATTAGTCGCTTCTTCATTCACTGCCTGACATATTTCTTGTATGGATCTATAGTAGCCATAAGGAATATTAATAGTCTCAAGTGTCTCTGTCAGTGGTTGTTGTTGATACTGAATAGAATAGTCCATGTCATGTCTCATCGTTGTCCATGTATGTGGATATTGAATTTCAGCTAAAGCCACTTCATATTTTCCATTCAGATAGATGGTTCGAGGCATACGAATTTGATAATTTGAAGCCTTGTTGTTGGGATAATAGGTCATACTCGCATTGCTAGGCAAAGTAATGTAAAAGCTTGTCGACTCCATGATGGGAACTAAATGGTATAGGTGCGTTGACGTTGTCTATATACTTCACGATAGCGCGCGCCATTCGACCAAGTATGTAAATGATCTTTCACATCATGATGATGATCTACATGATCTATGACTTCTCCTTCACAACACGCGCTTGTACATCTTATTTTTACAGGAATAGTTGGTTTATCTTCTTGGCAACAACAACATAGCTCTTTCAACCATATTAAAAATTTTCCCATCCTTCAGGAAACTGTCTTTGTTGACGTTGTTTCATTTCTGTTGTAATGTCGTCACGAGTGGTCTTTTTACTAAACATTGTTTTTGGAATATTAGCATCAACAATTTCCTGAATAAACGGATGCCAGCCATGTGGTATGGCTCGTTCTTTTCTTCTTGTCGCCACCAATGCTTCTTTCATCAAATCAACCATGTTGGAATTTGCTATAATATCGCCCGTTTTCAACACAAGTCCATTCTTCTCTGTCCATTTAACACCATATTTCTTCAGTTCTGCTAAAAGTTGTGTTACTTTTCCATGATAGATAGGTTGAAAATGACTTAAAAATAACTTTTCTGGCTTTTCAGGTGGTGATGATGATGATGAGGGCTTTTGCTGCCTAGACTGACTTGTTCGTAAATGACGGCCAAGAAGTTGAGACATTTCTATAGCCTTTTCACGTGTTCGTTTCCCACGTAAAAGTTTATTCACTTTCGTTTTGATTTCACCATGTTTTCCCTTCTTTTCTAGCAACATTTTATATTCATATTCAGGAATGAGGACCATTTTCATCGTATGTTTCATTTTAGCAGTAGTTTGGCTAACAAGGGCAATGCCAATCTAGCAATAACTCCAATGAATCCTCCTTTCTGATTAATCAACTTCTTTTTTCGTCGAAGGGATATCTTCTTATCTGCTAGAGTACGTAGCGTATGACGTTCACGTTTAAATTCCTTAAACCGTTTTGAGCTTAAGGGTAAATGTCCTTGCAATATATTCAAACAAATTTCAAACAAGCTTGTTAATTCCTCTTTTGTAGCTTGCTGTAGCAAGGATTTACGTCGTTTAGGCCCACTGCGTGCAAGCAAATGAAGAAACGGTTGGTTCGCTCGAATACGTTTAGACATCTTGACTGCGAATGGTTAAATGAGTTGGTTCTTGTTCATACACTGCTTTATCAATATATACATAATGTGTATCTTTTGGTAAAATGCCTGTACGAATACGTAGTTGATCATTTGTCTTTGGTTTTAAATCAATGAATAAATAACCATGAGGTTTGCTAGTAGCATCTTGATAGGCTTCTATGAGAAATTGAGATCTTCCAGGATACATTTGTCGTGCTAATGTACTAATTTGTTGACTGTCTCTCGGATTTTTAAACAGAATGATATAATGTGTATTCAAACTAATATTTCGCATCTCTTTCCCATGATGAAATAAATTATGTACAATAAAGATAATGCTTAGATTTTGATGACTGCTACCAACACTAAAGAGACGTGTCATACGCTCATCACTATGACATTTCGTCATTAAGTCATCAATGATAAGTAAGTTTGGTTTCTTCGGATTAAAACGCTCTTCAATGTCATCTGGAATGCCTTGGTAAAATTCCACGCCTTTCATTCCCTTGTACAAAGGCTGATCTGCTGCATAAAGCCATAAAATGCTTTTTGGAGAGGGTTGAATCAACTTTTGTTCTAGAATTTCCTTCACCAGAGACGTTTTGCCACTGCCTGTAGGTCCAGAGACCAAACATGTAAATGGATGCTTCATTGTTGAATGTCTGTTTCTTTCACCCAACTGTTAAACTTGTTTGGCCAACCTAACCACTTGACAAATAATTCTTTCACACCTCCTCCTCGTCTTTTACGTGTTTTCAAGACTTTTTCAATTCTATAAATAGATTCAATATCTTTGGTCACTTTCTGTAGTTCTTCTTCATAGAAATGTCCATCAATATCTTCGTCTAAAAAGTCTTTCACACGATACAAATGTATTCCTTGCTTCTTACAACGATGTGTGACAATGAAGACTTCTTGCGTCCATTTGATGTGATAATCGCGTTGAAACACATATTTAATGTGGGAAATGCGAACATGATCGCCAATGTTAAATTTGTACTTCTTCTTCTTCTTTGGTTTCAATTTCAGTTTGTCGACATACATATACTTCCACACTTTTGATTCGTTGTCTTTACGAATCTCGGCTGGAGCATATTTATTAGGAAGAGAACCATGAGGTCTATGGTTGTAATTGTACACCAAGTCTGGAAGAATGTCTAAGTAACGGTAAGTTTGATTATGTAGAAAATACCGATACATCATTCCCTTTAGAGTACGAATGACTCTTTCAGCAAAGTTGGCTTTGGTTTCATTCTTTGTGGTATAAGCATGAATGCCTTCTTTCTTCAAAAATGCTTTTGCCCATCTGTTTTTAAATTCTGTTCCTTTATCAGACCTTAGAGTTCGCGGTCTTCGTCGTGTGTCATGAAAAATCTTTTGGAAAGCTTGTATGACGCTGGTATGTGATTTATTAGGTATTGGCTGTACCCAGACATATTTGGAAAACACATCAATGACAATGAGTAAAAAACGTATGTCATCATTATAGGGAGCTATGTTTCCCATATCAGCCAAGTCAATATCCCACATATCATCAATGCCACGTGTAATCACACGTTGTCTTTTGAACCTGTATTTGACAGGTTGGAGTAAACTGAAAGCATCTTGATCCTGTAGCCATTTCTTCACTTGTGAATGTGTGACTGGTTGATTATGTTTTCGTAAGATGTGATACAGTTTGTAAGGACCAGCAAATGCTCCAGGCTGTCCAGGTTTGAAGTAAATATTGGTCAAGTAGTCTTTCCACGTCGACATGATGAATGAAAACCACCTTCTCAACAGAACAGCTTTTATTTTATAACTCAACCAACATCACTTAACTAACATAGTAACTTAACTAACATGTATTTATAAATAACATGTATTTATAACTAACATATATTTACAGATCAAGTATGGATACAATGGTATGAATCACTGGAGACCATTGGTCTTCAATGAACATTAACCAATGACTGAGTTCATCCAATGTAATAGCATCTACACCATATTTCTCACAACGTTGATTTGCATTATCTAACACTTTATCTAAATGAATGTAATATTTAGCTTCATTCCAATATGTATAAACACATGCAGTATGACAAGTATGTTCTGAACACTCTTCATGTTGACAAGCAGGACAGACTAAATAGGCAAACTTTTTTACAGCGGATAACATTTCTTCACAATAAGCTTTTTGCACAATATATTGTCTCAGTGTCATGTCCGCCAATATGCAGTCTTGTGAGTCTTGCAGCACAAGTCTGTCAGGTTTAGCAAGTTATGCTGCTCCGGCAATGCAAGTCTGTCAAATTCAGCAAGTTTTTTCCAGTTGCTGTTCACTTAACACACTTCTCCATGTTCACACGTCTGCACATCAAGTCTCACACAACAAGATTCTCCATGTTGACTTTGTTTCTGTTGTTTTATTCTGACATGTCGGTTTCTTCCTGTAATAAAATATCTTTTAATATATTTGCTGCCTCTTCTATCATGTTCTTTCTTTGTTTACGTTGAAAACACTCACATAAAACTAAATTTGCTAGTAAGAAAAACATTGTTATCAATTCACTATGTTGTCATAAACATGTTTTAAAAGGTTTTTATATAACTTACTTGATAAAGCTGCTCGGTTTCCTCTTCTTCTTTACAACAATCTCTCAAATGATCCACTACGGTGAAATATACTTCAACATCAGTACGAGCAGAATAAAGTGCAGAATCAAAGTCAAAGTCAGGATCTTCTTCTATTCCAATTTTATGACATTCTCCAAGAAATCTTGAATGCAGTTCAATCACATCAAGACTATGATGTACAACATCCCAAAAAGCATCCAAATGATAAAGTTGATAGTCTGGAGTGCCACAGCAAGCAAGTTTAGCAATCATCAAGTTAATATAAGCATTTTTAAAACATGCGTCCATCTTGATTCAGTGTGTCTTGTGTGCTTTTACTTTGCTTCACTGACTTTAAGTACTCCACACTTGCCGCAGAAGTTGTTTGGTTCACACAACTTGCAATTATACTTGTGGCAGTGGCAATGATAATCTTCCACATATCCACAAGCACCACAATAGTCGCAGGTAAGTCCAAGTTGATTTTGCACGTTCATGTTCTCCAACTGAACTTCAGTCAGCCTTTTCTTGGATAGCTTTGACACCTTCATCCGACCATCCTTTTGCAGCTTGATGATCGTTTTCTTGTCATGACATTCCTCACATGGTGATAGGGCTGAGTTGATGTTGTCCATCTCCTGAAGCAGTGTCTCCCATTCACCATCATTCATGTTGATGTGATGTGTGTATTCTTTCCCTTCAAACCGTGACGTGCGCACAAAACTCACATAACGCATATCCAAGTATGAAATGACTTCAAGCCACTTCGTTTGCGTTAAGTATAGTTTGAAGCCAATGTCGCGTAAATTTTTCAAGCTCTGGCACACAATCTTCCATAAAGATGGTGAATAAGCACACCATCTCTCTCCACGTGTGATGCGTAGAAATGGCCCATATTCTCCATACTCCACAGTAATGGTTAAGTTAGCACTAATTTTAAAGCTGTTGCTGCGCTGCGTTGCGTTGCTTGTCTTGTTTTCCATGACTGCAACAATGTATTGATGATCCACTCCCTCCAACTGTCTGCTGAGAAATGACTTCACTCTGCTGAGTTCACTCCCTTTTATACCCAACTGTCTGCTGAATCAGCTCCCTTTTCAAAGAACTTGCAAACGTTTGAATTCACTTCAACTCGTCCATGGTTGAACCGAACAAGGTCTGATACATTATTTGGAACATCATCATCATAATGTAGAATAATTCTAGTAGCTACAACTAACATGAGGTCAGTTGCCCAAATTGTATTCGCGTTGATAAATGCTAAATCAATGTTGTAAGTTGATAGTAAATGCAGTTCTTCACATTCATGTAGAAACGAGCTGATGAAACGATCTCTTGGAATGGTCTTTCCCACAGCTTCCCAATGCATATGCAAATTCTTCACTTGCAGCATCCAATCCGATTCAAAAGCAGGAAGCTTTGAAAACACATAGTCAATATAGTTCACTTTGAAGACGTCATCCATAGTCATACATCTGTCAAGAAGTAATGCCGACATTGTGAAGTATTTTCTCGTCACTCTTCCTTTTATAAAACTTTGATGGTATCTGGTGTGTAACTTGTTCAAACTTATTCAATACTCATGCTTTTATGCTACTTCCATGTAATCAGAGAAATGACTCGACTCTGCTGAGTTCACTCCCTTTTATACCCAACTGGTTGCTGAGTCAAGCTTTTCAAACTTCTTGCAAACGTTTGAATTCACTTCAACTCGTCCATGGTTGAATCGAACAAGGTCTGATACATTCGTCGTCAATGGAACATCATCATCATAAAGTAAAATGATTCTTGCAGCTACAACTAACATGAGCTCAACTGCCCAAATTGTATTCGCGTTGATAAATGCTGAATCAATGTCATAAGTTGATATGATAAATGTTAAATCAATGTTATAAGTTGATAGTATATGTAGATCTTCACAGTCACGTAGAAACGAGTCGATGAAATCACTTGGAATAGTCTTTCCGACAGCTTCCCAATGCAGATGTAAATTCTTCACTTGCTGCATCCAATCCCATTCAAAAGTAGGAAGCTTTGAAAACACATAGTTAGTATAATTCACTTTGAAGACGTCGTCCATAGTCATACATCTGTCAAGAAGTAATGCTGACATTGTGAAGTCTTTTCTCGTCACACAATGTATTACTAGTTGACTAGTTGACATGTTTCACTCATGCTTTTATACTACTTCCATGTAATCAAAATATGGTGTGTAACTTTGTTCAAAAATTGCTGACTCAGCAGAATTTTACTTATGTATATGAATGTTTCACTTACAGTTGTACTGCTGAGTTCAGAATCGTCTGAAACGGATAAATATGCAAAAATCACAATTTCGAGGGGGGGGGGGGGTGGTCGACCCAAAAAAAATGAAAAATGTTCAGAATCGTCTGAAACGGATAAATATGCAAAAATCACAATTTCGAGGGGGGTGGGGGGGTGGGGGGGGGGTGGTCAACCCAAAAAATGAAAAATGTTCAGAATCGTCTGAAACGGATAAATATGCAAAAATCACAATTTCGAGGGGGGGGGGGGTGGTCAACCCAAAAAAAAAAAAAGAAAAATGTTCAGAATCGTCTGAAACGGATAAATATACAAAAATCACAATTTCGAGGGGGGGGGGACGGTCAACCCAAAAAATGAAAAATGTTCAGAATCGTCTGAAACGGATAAATATGCAAAAATCACAATTTCGAGGGGGGGGGGGTCATGGTTTTTTAGGGTCTGTTGCCATGGTTACACTGATTGACAGGTGGAGTTCGTTGACTTCATGATGATTGACTCGGCCAACACTATCAAGCAACTTTCGCTCCAGACAGTATGACCTCATTATGACCTCATTATGACCTCATGGATGGCCGCGCCTATCCTAACGCTTATCGTGACTTCCGCTCCAGACAACACTTCCGGTCCAGACAACACTTCCGGTCCAGACAGTATGATAGACAGAAAGTGGGCGGGGCTTCATTGTCTTCATTGATCTCATTGGCTTTTCATTGGTCACGTGACTGATGACGTCATTATCACCATGGTTACGCCTTGGTTACGCCTATGACGTCACTTCCGGTCCAGACAGTATGACGTCATCAAGTGCGCTAGAACCAACGTTTTCACCCTACTTAAAACGCCTTATTTTTCATTCTCCTGTTCCTAACAACTTGTGGTGTGAAAGTCTGAAAGCATGACACGTGATCCCGCCACAAGCCAAAGAGATGTGAAGGGACAGAGATAAGGGGGGGGGGATGCGGTGGGGGGGGGGAGGGGGTGGCATGACAGTCACGTCTATCATCCCCTGCCGGACGTAAATGCATATAAATGCACTGACTGCATTCACAAGGGCTCTGGCATCAACTTATTTTTGTCAGGGGTCGATGACAGGAGAGGCATGCCGTACTGATAGAGATGGGGGTGGAGAGGGGGAGGGGGATACCACACTATACCGTACTCATAGGCGTAGCCACCGGAGGGGACCTCAGCCCTCCTCCCCCACTTTCAGCAGTGGGGGCCATAGTATTCTTTGCCCCCCTCCTCTCCGTTTCAAAAGTTTGCCCCCCCCCCACCCAGTTGTAAAAACGCCATGGGAATTAGAGATGGGTTTCGGGTGGGGGATTCCATACTGAGAGAGATGGGGGTGGGGGGGGGGGAGTGCGGAATACCATGCAAAACCGCATACTATACCGTACTGATAGAGATGGGGGGATCATACTGTACCGTACTGATAGAGATGGGGGTGGGAGTGGGGGGAAATCATATTATACGTACTCTGATGGAGATTGGAGTGGAGGGGGGATGTGGGGGCGGGGTACCATGCTATACCGTACTGTTTTTCATGTCTTGGAAGGAGTGTAAGCTTCTGCTTAGCCCATATCATACTATTAGATTATTTTATTCAAAGGCCCCTTCTTTTTATAGCTGCCAAGAAAGGTATGAGATTTAATTGCGCCGAAAAAAAAATGCTTAGCATGTGACGAACACCTACAGATTGCTAGGGGGCCAGGCATTTAGTGTGTTTTACATAAACACGCTAATGGGTGGGGAGGGGGGGGGGTGTTAAGATGTTTAATTTGTCGATTTTCATGCGAGAAGAATTAAGAACGAAACATCCCCAATGGGTTGCAGTGGCATAAAGAGCCACAGCGTGTAAATTGAGAATTTATTTGCACGATTAAAACGGCAAGGTAGACCAAGTTTGTTTTCTTAAAGCTTCTTAATTTAGAGCGTAATAAACAATATGATCGCTTTATTTATTTGTACTACTCCAGTGTTAAATATTCTCCAGGTAAAAATGTCTATCTGTAGATATCTCATAAGTAACCATTTTTTTCTATTTATAGCGAAAAAAAAGCCCTCTAGGAGCGTGTGATAATTTCTGTAGGTATGTCACTACACAGGATATATTTGCATAACGGCAGAGATTTACATGACAAGTACAAAAGGGGGCCAAAAAGATAACAGCTTTCTGTCGTATAATCCAAATGAGGAAGCTAAAAAACGTGTTTTCCACTTTGTACAAATATGGCGCGTGTACACATGCTGTCGTGAGGTGTGCGCGCATTCAGGTATAGAAATGCAGTGCGGACTGGCGGTGGGGGGGAGGGGGGAGGGGGGTCGGGTGAGTTAAGGGGAATGTGAGGAAGCCAACGACAGAACTTGAGATTTTAATTTCTCCTTAAATACTAGCACTCACAGCCTGGCTCTCGGACGAGAACTTCCTGCTTAACCTCCCTATTATTTTTTTCTTACTGTAGGAACAACCCCGCCACGCCTACCCCCCCCTCCCCCTTCTCCCTCTCTCCCTCCCTTCCTTCCCTCCCCCTCCCCAGTTTCTTTGGTTCCGTTTCTTAACAGCTAGTCATATTATGCTCCTCAGAATTTTGCTAATGTCTGAACTAAGCTCTTGATGCGAGACACAGTCATTGTGTCACTTATCTCTCAATAATTTTATCCACATTAGACTAACACTAGCACATATTAGACTGACATACAGAACTGAGCCAAGAAAGTGTCTGGATCTAGTTTTGAGACCTCTTATCTTGGCTGATTTTATCGATTACACTTTAGATAAGACATAAAGAGATGATCTGAAAATATCCCCATCTCTCTCTGCTATCTCTGTCTCTCTCTTTTTCTTTCTCTCTTTCCCCTTCTCTCTCTCTCTCTCTCTCTCCCTCCGTCCTCTCTCTCTCTCTCTCTCTCTCTCTCTCTCTCTCTCTCTCTCTCTCTCTCTCTCTCCACCTCTTTCTTCTTCTTCTTCTCTCTCTCTCTCTCTCTCTCTCTCTCTCTCTCTCTCTCTCCCCCCCTCTCTCTCTCTCTCTTGACTTGTAAATATAACGGAGAATATTAACCCTGTAGGTGTCATGTCAGGTGTAATCAAAGACAGGTTCACAGATGTTACTTTGAAGATTATGCAAATTATGCATAAGTTGCTCAAGGGAAGAGAGATTAGAATTCAGGAGGGGGGTGGGGAGGGGTGTCTGCTGCTTACTTTCTAAGTGATAGAAGCATTTAGCACACACATACACGATGCTTAAACAAGGCCTTACATCCATATAATTATAAATATAAATATACATAAATATAGATAAATGCAAATAATAAACATATTAATCCATGCAAGCCAGGCTCTGAATACTGGTAGGAATGATAACCCGATTTCCTGTTCCGACATCGTGTTGACATAAATAAACTATCGATCATCAAATGGGTATTGTGTTACGTCTTTAGTGGAGCTAAATTGAATAACAAGTCCAGATCCTGACACATAAAAACTAAAAATACCATTACTTTGCCTGGTTATAATGACGTGATAATAGACACTTTATGTCAACAGTTCACTGCCTGTGTCACCTCTCACTTATAAAGGGGTCAGTGAATAAGGCAGGCAGACCTTTTTATGTAAGGGCGGAGACACTGTTCGGGTGGGTGGGGGGGGGGGGGGGGGTTGCCGGTTGGAGGTGGAAGGATGGGGGTGGAGTTGGAAGGGTGAGGGGTGGGGGGAGGGAGGGAGGTTGGGAGGGACTGAGGGGTGGAGGTTCTACCTCCCGGCGCAGGCGCTGTTCCGTGGGGGTGGGGGTGGGGGTGAAGGGAGCTAGGGGTGTGGGTGGAGGGGGGCTTACCTAAAGTGCTGATGTAGTAGGAAATGGACGAATTTTGCGTACAGCGGATGGAAGAGGGTTCGGAGGAGGGGGCGGGGGTTCTAAAAGTACTAAAATTGGTGCGCATGCGCGTTACGGAGGAATTGTGAAGAAATTGACCTGGATCAAGTTCCTTCATACTCTCCACGCACATTGTCTGCCTTAGACATTTATTGGCAAGGATCTTTTAGAAATTGTTGACACAGGTTCTTAAAAAAAGCCAGGGGGGAGGGGGAGGGGGAGGAGAGCAGGAAGTGTAAACATAACACAAAAGCTTGAGCCGGGGTGCTATAAGTGGGCTTAATGGAGTCGTGCGCTTGAAATGATCTCTTTTTGACTTGTAGCTACATTTCCGTTTTTTCCCCCAGGTTTCAAGGATCACTTCGAATTCTGTTCTACGTGAAGTTGACACTTTTCTAGAAACGGTTACATATAGAACGTGTCGTCAAGTATTTCAGGTGCTATGCAATGTATGGTACAATATTTATTAAAATCTTATAATTTTTTTTTTTTAATTGAGAGTTGTTCTTTAATTGAAGTCCAGCATTAGTTCCTCGTTGTTCTATTAATAGCTTTCATTTTGGTGTCTTCCTGGGATTTATCATTGCGGCATTTATGCAGCTTAAACAGATTTCTTGCACTTAAAAAAAAAAACAAAACAAAAAACACAGCAATAAAGAAAGAGGATAATTCAATGACATCTCGATTTTTTTTTAGTTTCAGTTATTTGCTTGTTTCAGTTATGTAAGTCTCATTTTGAGCCTGGCCATTGTGTTTTTCTTTCTTCTGTTTTTTTTTTTTTTTTTTTTTTTTTTTTTTTACTTTTTTGGTAGTTTACGTTTGCCAGTGTCACGCCTGGGATTGATGATTTACCTCTGCCCCGAATACCCTCCACCCCCGCCAACCTCGCCAACTTCGCCACCCCACCATCACAGGTAGGGAGACAAAAAGGAGTGGGAGAGCGAGATCGAGAGAGAGAGAGAGAGAGAGAGAGAGAGAGAGAGAGAGAGAGAGAGAGAGAGAGAGAGAGAGAGAGAGAGAGAGAGAGAGAGAGAGCGAGTGAGCGAGTGAGAGTGAATCAGTGAAAGTAAAAAAAAAACAACTAAACATGTTATGCAACTTAACTGTTTTGTACAGAAGAAATTGCAAGAAATAATAATAATAAAAAAAGAATTGAAACAGGTATCGCTTGTTGTCACTCAAGCATCACTCATTGTCTGACTGTATAGAAATGTTATCATACAAAACACTTCCTGTTTCACATTTATTCTATGACAAGCCGTCGTAAGCTTGCATTTCAAAAGATAGCACTGATATCTCGTAAAGAACAGCATATGGTTTTTATTACGCTTGCTCTTTTTATGCGCTTGAGTTTTGGCTTTGAATATTTGTATCAAGACAGAAACAAAAAACAGCTTTCCTTTGTGTTATATAATAGGCATAATATGACTCAACCAAATACCAGTATGTTTTATTAGACGTGGGAATATTATAAGATAAGATGAGATATAGTAATTTATGTGAATAAAGTATGAAGTTAAATAGCAAGTCCCGCTCGCAGTTCGGGGTGGAGGTTGCCGGTGAGGGTCGGGGCGGGGGGGTTTGGTGGGGGCGGGGGAAGAGGGATGGGGGGATGGGGTGTTAGGCTGGAGCTGTGGGAATTGGTCTGTAATCGTGGTGAGAGAGAGAGAAAGAGAGAGAGAGAGAGAGAGAGAGAGAGAGAAAAATATATCAATAATGTCAAGTTATGTAAGAGACGTTCTGGGAAAAATTTCACACAGATGATGATAAAACTATATATTTCTTAAAAAAACCTCTGGCTTTATTTATGGGTTGAGGAAGTGAATTTTGCTGTTGAAAGAAGAAAAGACAAGGATTTCGAAAGTTCACGAATAGGGATGTTTAAGTGTAAAGACTGCAGTGCCCTGTCTTACATGTCTGGCAGAGAGAGAGAGAGAGAGAGAGAGAGAGAGAGAGAGAGAGAGAGAGAGAGAGAGAGAGAGAGAGAGAGAGAGAGAGAGAGAGAGAGAGAGAGAGAGAGAGAGAGAGAGATCACTGCCGTTTGTTTGTCCTGGGTCGATCTGAGTGCAAACTATTGTTGTCACCGTTTCCATCCGTCCGTGCGTCCGTCCGTGCGTCCGTCCGTGCGTCCGTCCGTGAGATCGTGTCTTCGTAGCTATTTATCCTGCGGGAATTTTATATATGGCGAATGGGCACTAAAGGCGTACAAAGGCGTGCTACTTTTGTTTTTGAAATCGAGAAAAAAATAGGCTTGAGATTGTGTGCCGTGTTGATGAAACTTTGGTCAGATATGGAGGACGGGGGAGGATAGGGAGTAGGGTGAGGGAGGCAGGGGAGTTGGGTGGGTGGGGTAGAGATAGGGGTGGGAGAGGTTGGGGAGTTGGGTGGGGGAGGGTAGAGTGTGGGGTGGGGGACTGTGGGGAGAGGGGTGGTAGGGAGTTAGCGGGAGGAAAGGAAGTGGGATGAGGGAGGCAGGGGAGTGGGGTGGGGTAGGGTGGGGAGTGGGGGTAGGAAGTTAGGGCTAGAGAGTTAGGATGGGAGATGGTAGGGAGTGGGAGTAGGGAGTTAGGGGAGGGTAGGGGGTACGGAGTGGTAGGTCTATCCGGTCCTTTTGTTGGAATGATCAGTAAATACAAATATCCAATTTTTTAATCTATTTTTTAGTGTAAACACATTCCACGACATACACATATATTACCATTGTGCACCGATAATAAGGTCACGTGTGTGGGGAGGACTGGGCATATCTTAACGCTGATTTAGTTATTCTTGTTACGCCTAATTCTTAAGCAGAAACCCCTCACACGACTTTGACCCAGATTTGGCTGAGAGTTCTGACTCTCCGATGCATATATTTCATGAAACCTTGACCTGCCTAAGACATAAACCTACGGTGAAAATGTGTAGAACCTGCCATTAAAATGACTTCCTTGTAATAAGATCCTCCAATGTAAACGTCTATGAGCCCTGTCTCGCTCCCCACACCCCCCACCACCCTCCAAGTCCAGAAAAATAAAGAATAAGGGGATAAACGACCGCTTTAAGACTCTGATTCGTAAAAACTTGTTCACCTATTATCACCATTACCAGAACTATTATTAATACCAATTGCTTAACTTTTTTATTCCTGCAGAAAACGCTAGAAAAAAAAGCGTCCACCAATTTTATGTTTGAGTCAAACACTGCCAAGACTGTCGTTGCATGCTGATTAATGAACGAACACACGAGCAAACATTGTGTTCATGTTGTGTGAAATGAGACCCACTGAATGTTTTCTGGTGCCGCCTGAGTGCGGGAGTTAAAATGCATAAGATTTATCACTTATTCGTCTGAATACCGATACGCCATCGCTAAGGACGTTGTCATGGTAATTAAGGACATATATATACATGTATAACCGCATGGAAACACATACGGAAAGACATACGGAATGACATATGGGAAGGCATAGGGAAAAACACATGCGGAAACACATGCAAAAACACTTGCGGGAAAAAACATGCGGAAACACATGCGGAAACACATACAGAACCAGATACAGAAACACGTGCAAAAACACATACGGAAATATACACATGAACCATAAACGGAAACACATACGGGAAAAACATATGAAAACACATCGGAAGCACATAGAGAAACACATGCGGAAACACATGCGGAAACACACGGAAAAACATGCGGAAACGCATTATAAATTTTAAGCTTTACCAAAGTTTGAAATTCCTACCACCATGCATTTATCATGTGGTAACCATATGTTTACTGCATAAAGATACTGGTTTAGAGGGAAAGGCAGAACCTGAATACCACGAGCCAAACAGTTTGTCGAACACTTTCTTAGATTAAAACATGCAATTCATATCCCAGCATCCTTCATATTGTTAGCGTACATCTTTTGTCACGACACGCCAAATTCTACTTGAAGTAATGGCCTTCACCCGAGACTCTTAATGGAAGGAGATTTCGCCTACGGTATTTTCACAACCCCCTCTCCCTCCCCCGGTTCATAACGAAATACTTTGTTGTTGTTGTTGTAAAAAACAAGTAGCTGGAAAAGGAACAGAACGAGAGCGTAAAGCTTGACTTTAAGGACAATTTCGACCTCAAGGAAATTTAAACAACATTATAATAATATATACAAATAAAAACCCGCAAGGTGCAACAGAAAAAGAGAAAGTGCCCGTTTTAGTTACTGGTTTACAATACCATTATAGCGCAACATATTAAAAAAAGAAGCATTTTTCAGATATTTCCCTTAAATTATGTCTCAATGTAATGCAACAGAAGTAATTCTATCATTTTTAGTGACTGCATGCAAAAGTAAAAAGTTCATTAATTTGATGAAATTTAAAGTTGAAAAAAAAAAAGAAGTGCGTTATTTCAATAAGCATGTTGCATTTAAAAAATGGAAATAAGTACATTCATACAATTAGCGACATTAAAAGATAGAGATGGATGTTTATAATTGCAATTAACAAGCTTATTTCTTGCAATTAGAATCTCATTGAAAGTTTAGACAGTACACAGAAAATTAGTCCCTATCATAAAATGCTTATGTCGGTAATGCCAAAATGCCTTATTTAGTAACTGCACACAGACATACCTTAGGGATGAAAAAACTCATTTGCTGGTACGCCTATGATAATTTTTGACTGTTTTGTTTACTATGCACCAAATCAGTGTCAGTGTACACACAATTACCATGTGTAAAGAAGAATAAAAACTACTTGAACACCGCATGTTCTCCTGTGAATAAGCAATAAACAGTCACAGATTCTTTCCAGGAACGGGCTTCTCTAGTGTATATTGGCCTTTAGAGAGATTTAGCTGTGAATCCGCCACGCTCTCATCGGTAGGATTAGAGATATCACCCTCCAGGTCATACCCAGGAACTCGCACGTGCTCCGTGATGCCTGGGATAATCCTACCACGCAGGTCAGCGTACGCGTAAGGGTAGTCCCCTTCTGTTTCCGGTATCACTTCCGGTTTTGGCTTCACTGGCTTAGCTACGTCACCGATTTGAATGTATGAATAAGGATCTTGGTTGTTGCTTGGCCGCGGGTCTGCACGCAGCGATAATCCACCGCCGCGTGTTTTGGCATACGCATAAGCGTAGTCAGGAAATGTCCTTCTATCACGGGGACCGATTTTTGAGGAGTCCGGATCGGTGTTCCCAGATCCAGAAGAATCGGACGCGGAGATGGATGAGTTGTCTGCTGCCGCATATTGTGATGCAATCACCTCTATAGCTTGCTCATAGCTACCGTCGTCAGTAGCAACGGGACCTGAATCAGGATTCACTTCTGCGTCATTGATGAGGCTATAAACGCTTACATGATCATCCTCTATGGGCTGAGCAGTTTGTCCTTTATTTTCATCAATATCTGTAGTGGAGACATCTGAATCCGCACTGAATGAGCTGTCAGAAGGAACCTGCTGTTTGTGTTTAGTAGCAACCATTTTGGTGTCCGCTTCGGCGCCGACGTATACAGAGTTTCTGTGATCAATTACAGGTGATTCGTTATGCCGAATGCTTGCGGTAGATACGTAAGGCTGTTCACTGAGTAACATTCCGTTTTGGACTGCGCCAACGTAAGAAGAGTTTCTGTGATCAACCACAGGTGATTCGTTATGTGGAATGCTTACTGCTCCTATATACAGCGAATTTTTGTGCTGTAAAATGGGAGAATCGTCACAATGATCCCTTTCTCCTGGCTGATCTGTGGAATGCTCCTGTAACTCTCGCCCGGACGGCACTACAAAAGAATTTGTCTCTGTTGCGCTCGATGGCTCAGATTGATCCCCACCTCCTAGCGGATTAGTGGAATGCTCCTGTAACTCTCCTCCAGATGACGATATAAAAGAACTGATGGCGGTCATTTTCTCTGTTCCACTCGATGGTCTAGATTCTTCTGCCGGATCATTGGAGTGCTCCTGTGACTCTCCTCCAGACGGAGCTACAAAAGAACTAGTATCTGTCCTTGTATCTATGCTAATGAATTGTTCAGTTTGATTTCCACCTGCTGGCGGATCAGTGAAGTGCTGCTGTAATTCTCCGCCAGATGGCGCTATAAAAGAACTGGTAACTGTGCGTGTCTCTATGCCACTCGATTGTTCAGTGTGGGCCTGGTTACTGTAGGCGTAGTTGTTTGCATTGGTGGTATTTTTATCAACAAGTTCGGTTAATGCTGCTGCAGCAAGCGATCCTTGGCTGTTGTCCTGATCGCTTGTTATGTAAGGTGATCCCCCATATCGCTCTTTCTGATGCCTTGAACATTAAAGTGCATACACTTTTGCATTTTTTTCCAATCTTTTGATAACATGTATTATTCCCTTTTCTCTCAGATATTCTGATATTGTATCAATTAAAGCTGCTTTTAAAACAATGATAATTTTCTCACTCTTTACATACCAGTTACACAATTTAATTTTTTCAGTCTTTTCCAACACGTACCACCCATAAAAAGTAGTTCTTTTTTACCTTTTCCTGAAAACAACGACAACAAGAAAAATAACCACTCCGAGGGCCACTACTGCCGCTGAGACAACACCAGCTATCAATCCTGATTAAAACAATCCTGATACATCAATCCTGATTAAAACAAACCTGATATATCAATCCTGATTGAAATAGCTATCAGTCAGTTATATCAACAAATCATTTGGTCATGAACTGAATTGTTTTAATGAAACATGCCATGTTTGTGTGGCGTATGAACTAGATTATTGATTTCAAAGTCTTATTATTAATTAACATCAAACTGTATGCTTTTAAAGCAGATAACAGTTTTACAAATTACACAATATTTTATAAAGCTTTACCTGTGTCTTGACCTTGTTTAGAAACGGTTTGCTGTAAACAAAATATTCTATTAGCCGTTTGTTTTGTTCCAAATACCTAAATCGTTAATTTTCAGATGGTAAGTTGGTTAACAGGTTGAATAATCTCACACTTTACAATATCATGGCCTAGGAGTTTATATTCAACTAGACCGAAATTCGCACAGCCAATTAGACCCCACTTGGATTGCTAACTTAAAACGGAAGGTAGATGATACTGCTATTTGCTAACAATTTTCACATGTCTGAATGTAGAAATCCTCTTAAATACTACCAACAATACCGGTAAGGTCAAGGTCGAAAATTTTTATCAGTTGCACCACTTCAGATGACCCTCCATACATGTGCCAAGTTTGGTTGGTCTAGCTTCAGCGGTCTTGGAGGAGATGTCTGGAAACTTATTGCTCGTCTCTTACCGTTTTCCAGATAAAGGCCAACTTTCGGTTTGGGGCTCGAAAGTGACCTGGAGGTCAAGGACACCGGAAGTTATACCTTACGTAACGTAAGGCAGAGGGCAAAAATGGGGTGGAGGGGTGGAGGAGTGGAGGGGTGGAGGGGTGGAGGTCCAAAATGAGGTCATAATTGCTCATTTGGGGCTCGAAAGTGGAATGGAGGTCAAGAGCACCGGAAGATACACCTTACAAAACGTCGCATAGGGGCAGGATGTCGAAAATGAGGTCAAAATAGCGCTTTTTCTTACTGTTTTCGAGATAAAGGCCAACTTCCGGTTTGGGGCTCGAAAGTGGAATGGAGGTCAAGGACACCGGAAGTTATACCTAACGTAACGTCGTAAAGGGGATGGAGGTCGAAAATGAGGTCAAAATTGCTCTTTCTCGTACCGTTTTCGAGATAAATTATTTTTTCTTAAAAAAACGTTTTTTTGCGATTTCTTGGTCAAGGTCAAAAATTTTTAAAGGGTGTCTAGATCACATCGTCCTTTATATATGTGCCAATTTGGCATTTCTAGCTTCACCGGCCTTGCAGTAGATGTCTGGAAACCGATTGACCTTTATCGCAATTTGACCTTGACCAGTAAGATCAAGGTCAAAAATGTTTACCAGGTACACTCCTTCAGATAGCTCTCCATATATGTGCCAAGTTTGGTTGATGTAGCTTCAGCGGTCTCGGAGGAGATGCCTGGAAACCGATTCGGCGGAAAAGAGCAAAAAAAGGGAGGAAAAAAGGTGCAAAAATTCGAGGCAATCCATTCTCGTTTGGTATTTTCAAATGGGAAATAGAACGCGAGTGTTGCAAGTCGCTTTCAACTCTAGCAACCTCGAGCAATGCATGAGCTGTAACAAGGCTATTTACAAACAACGCCATTATATTCATTGAACAGTGAATCTATATATTGCAAATTCTAATGAACGTTGTTTTAAGTGCTTACATGTGCTTGTAGGTACTTGGAGGGGGCGTTATAATCTCCTCTCACTGATACCCAATGTAAGAAAAACTGTCCTTTTATGTCAAGGAATAGACAGTCTAAAATTGATAAAAAAAATTTCGACACTTGAACTTGTTAACAAATTCTGCTTTTTGGACTCCACCCTTAAAGCAAATATATCACTAGATGAGTAATTTATCTTAAGCATTGCAGAAGCTCTAAAAACTGTTGGAAAACTGGAGGCAAGTATGTTGAAGGACAAACAAGTGACAATGAAGGCGACAGGATATACTATCCGTCCTGTTATAAGGAAGAGAGGTGTTGACAGCATCTCATAGAAAAGAAAAAAAAACTTTCACATGCAGTACCTACAACGAATTTTGAACATTACGTGACATGGAAAAAGAAAAGAGAATAATTTTGTTATCGTACAACTTTCATGCCTACCAGCAATTCTTAAATGCTCGCACACATTCAAATCTAGTGGTGAGAGAGCATATACGGATCAGTGGGACGACCAAGCCTCTTGAAAACCACCAACTAAACATCGGTGGCCATAATGTCGGTCCGACTTCAAGGAAAACCACAAGATATATAGACCCATGGTGTGCACAGCCTACATCCTAGCAAACACCAGTAGTCACAAATCTATGTACAAATGGGGTCCAAAGATACTTAACGCTTCAATCGTTCCGAGCAATTACTATAAGCAACGGTAGACGTCGCACTACTATTTCGCCCCTACTTTTAAGACGAAGCCGCTCTATCAGTTCGGTGTTCACATAAATGTGGGGCCCAAGTTGGTCAGTTGGGCTGGAGGCCAAAATCGAAATGCGCTTTAGGCTGCCACCAAATTGTTGCGAAAGCCAGCTTTCACTCGTCCAAAAAATGATTACAAAGACTTGCAGGTCATTTTTTAAAATATAAAGTATATTATTATCTGCATTTGAGAACAATAACGATGCTTTAATAACACTTGGCAAATCAGAAAGACTTGTAAAGAGTATATTGAAGGTGTACGAGCCCAATGTTTCGGACATTTTTACCCTTTACTTGTCTGGTATTTTGTCTTAACTACTCCTAACACCACCAAGTTTCGCACAATACTTGATCTAAAGTTGTAACCTCATCTTTTGATTTCGCCTTTGTTTTAATTACATGAAAAAAACGCAAAGCAAAGCAACAACCATTGTAAGGGCTGCAGTAGCGTGTGACAACAGCCACACAAATAATCATCATGAATGATATGCACATTATTTGCATACGTTAAATACGCCAAATGTAGCGACATGCTTGTCTTGCCTTAATAAGAACGACGCGTGGATGCAAAATTCGGTTTCAGTTATCCACGATTTTTGGTGAGGGTTTGGGTGGGGGAATGGGGATGGGTAAGTAGCAAAGTTGTTTCATCTCTAGAAAAATTGGCAAAAAAGTTTCATACAAAGGTTTCAGAATATGGATAAAACTTGTTTGTTAGCAATGGAAAAGAAACCCCAAATCAGACCGAAAAGTTGTTTTCAGTACTACTGGAAGGGGGAAAGTTATTTCAAAAAAATATTTTACACTTGAGGAATAGGTTCCCGTTTATGATTTATTTACCTTGTCTTTGGGATAATTAGCGGGTGTTGTATCGTAGACTACAGTACTCATCGTGTTAAGTAATGACAAACTACTTTCTTGTATAATTGTTGTTTTTGTTGTTGTATATCCGTTGTTCATCGTCTGCACAGAGTTTGTCCCTCCATTGGTGCTGATGTCATACTGAGCAGAAAGGCTTTAATTAGAACTAGAGCCTTGTTTTATTTAAACAACAATTATAGGAAAGAGCGAGTCAGAATGTAATATGACATAGACAGCAGCAGCTAGAAGATAAATATCGGGAATATGTCGCATATTCTTATATAGTAAAGCATTGATCTGAACACTGTGCTCTATTCAAAACAAGCTAATTATCAAAATTTAGATTATGCATATAACGGCATGCTCTCGCATAATGGGAAGGACTAATTACTATAAACCCATGTACGGTAAAGATCTGTTTTCCCAATTTAGCTTTAGATTTGATGCTTTTGCTATAGGTACCTCTTCAGAGCTATCCAGGGTAGCTGCCGTGGCATTTGTATCTAGACTTGAACAATTCACTGCAGTGTATTGACCTGCTCATAAAACATAAACATTACCATCAGCACGTCAGTTCAGACGGACATATTTACATAACTAATTCATGCTATTTAACAGCAATACTAAAAAGTTTTTAAATAAATGCTATTGTTGAAGATATATATATATATATATATAGGGGGGCATAGTCATAGGGGGGCATGCCTTATATATAGCACTAAGGGATATCATTTGTACACTGTATAATGTATCCTTTTTTTAGGCCTGTTTACGATGCTAAATTATCTTTTTCTTCAATTTCGTACTAAACCATGTGTAAACATCTTGAACAGTTAAAGAAAAAAATAGTGGTTGGTATAAATTTTTGATACATAGTATATAGCAAATATTAAATAAAAACCGATCTCCTTAAAGCTGATTTTTCAGCACTTGTATTTATACACGGCATAAACTTTAGGATCAAATTAAAAGTTTGTTTGTTAAGTGGCAACACAGAAATTTAATTTTAAAACAAAATGTATTATATTCACTGAGCCAAAGAATCATTCGTTTTTTGTTTGCTTTGTAGTTTCGTAATGTTTACGCACGCTAAGACCTACTTTTGCTCTCCCCAGATTTTTGGTCTGCCTAATACTGGTCCCCGTATAATACACACACACAGATATATATATAATTATGTCTCAAGAGTGTACCGAAAAGACTTCCCTAATTCAAGACCCCGCGGAAGACCAGCCAAACGTTGGATATACCAAATGAGGCAAGATACAGGCATACCCATTGCAACAGCTGAATTGCAGGCAACGGATAGGAAAGGCTGGAGGCGAGCGAAATACATAGTGGGAGCAAGGGGCGACCAAAACCTGTGCCAATAATGATGATGATGATGATATATATAATTATATATATATATATATATATATATATATATATATATATATATATATACATTTATATATGTTACATAAATATGTATTATATATTTGTATAAAATAAGATAAAAAAATAAAATTAAATAAAAAATTAAATTTGTGTGTTGCCACTTGATTACAAGCTAAAAAAGTATTATTTTTTTCAAATGGTCTTGCTATATAAGGCATGGTCCCCTTATGACTGGTTTCAGATCTATATATATATATATATATATTTATATATATAAGGCTGCTTTAGCCATTCTCGGGACCAGGTATATATAAGGATATTTCAGGCATTATCGGGACCATACATATATAAATATATTATGGATATTATTATGGATATTTTTGAATTTTTGGGCAATTTTGATTTGAAGTCAATATTTAAGACATAAAATCACGCATAGAATAAAAATAAATAATCTTTGGATATGTAACATTAGCTGTTAAATCAAAATTTTAAGGCGGTCTCGATAATGCCTGTTTTATGCAATATATGATATATATACAAGAGTAAAATAATAAAACTAATATTCTATCAAAATCACAAAACACTCGCACAATATTCGAATGCAAATGATATTTCGATATTATTTCTGTAAAACAACAGCAAAATTTTATGTTTTCAACAAATACGTTACATGTAGCACCGAAGTCTAAATTATCGAGACCGACTTTTGTCTATTATAATGCCTACTTTATGTATAACTTAGCCTATTATTCTATTTTGTTTTCCACTGATATCCTCTACTTTGGTTTTAATTGCACTAAATTTGTGTTTTGCATAATAGTCAATATCAACTATTCCTACCAAATTTAAACATAAACCTTCCAGATGATGTTCCATTATTTGTCCTTGTAAATGTGAACTCAATTGCTTCCCATTCGGCAATATTAGTCCCCGATAAATCGTCCTGTGACATATCACGTCTAGTGTTGTATTGCGAGTCACTGTGGTTTGGGTTGTGGTAAATAAACTTATTCATTGCAGGGGTTCCATTAGTTCGCATGAAAGTAAATTCGAGTTGTTCATCACCAGTTTGTTTTCCTAGCAAAATCAACTCAACTGCTTCTATATGCGGATATCGCCCTTGTCTTCCTGTCAAGATACACCCACATTCGTGTGCATACTTGGGAAGGTTTTTTGGATACCCAGAACTGTAAATGTAGGGATTATGATACGTTTCTGGTTGTTGGCAGATATCAATTATGAATTCCCCTGTTAATCACGTAAAATAAAATGCAAGGCACACTATACAAAAATTTCATTTGTGGCTATTTACACATCATTAGTATAATGTTGTATCAATACTGATTTTGCATTTGAAACCTTTTATAATACATTGTTTCATTTACAAATTGCAGCACTTTATTTTGAAAAATGTAGTTTGGATCGACTTTATCATATGCGTACTGTTTTTTTTTCAACTTTACTCATACATTTGGTAGTGAAGCTTATTTGTTGTCGAGAACTGAAGATAAATGTTATGATGATACACTTTACTTACTTCGCAGACAAAAATATTCAATATTAAAACTTATCGCCGAGGGTGCGGGTGTGCATATTTTGCTTGCATTAAAAAATGTACTTCTTTCTGAGTCACTATGCGTAAATTTACACGCGTTCCTTCCATTACATATCCTTGCAAAGACAAATGCAACCTTATTAGTTACGTTCATTTCCAAGTCAGTGCGCTCCTGCTCTGAGCTGCTGTCGTTAAATACGCAGCTATAGCGTACTGATATTATCTCCACCACATCTCTGGCGTTCTGGCATTTTATAAGTTCGGAAACATTATTCTGGTTTTGAGTATTGTTCATGTAAAATTGTACCTGTAGATGATCTGGTGGCACTAAAATAACAAGTAACTGTTGTATTCATTAAAAAATTCTTTTATAAATTTGTCAAGCAGTTAATAATGTATTGCATGAAAACTTACATAAAAGTTGAGGTGTGCAAAATCAAAATTGCAATAGATACTTAATCGTCAATAAAATTTAGCGAATTCTGTCCACTGTGTAGTTCAAAAACAAACCTATGCAGAAAATAAACCGTATGTACTTTTTTTTACCAACCCTTGAAAAAGTTGTATAAAATAACATCATTACTCTTCAAAAGAGAGAGAGATGAAATTACAAAGAAGTAAAACCTACTACTTCTGCTTTTAAATGAGATCATACTAATATTAACGTGCACATTTGATTTATATGTAGTTTAATCATAACGAACTTTATCGGTAAATACCTGATTCTGGCAAGACACTTTGTATTAAAACGCAGTATATGAATATCCACATAAAATACATTTTTTGTTTCTGTATTATAAACGTCCATCAGTATATCCAAGAGGAAGTAAAGTTTTCTTCCACGCAATATGTACTATTCATATTCAATACCTATGCCATATATTAAGGTAGCTATTGTGTGCTTTGAACATAAACGATTAAATAAGTACAAGCATAAGACAGATGCATAAAGGTGTCACGTGTTATCAATTTTATCCTTCCTTAATGCCAGCTATATGCCTGTAACGTTTTATTTAATATAATTTAAGGGTACATGAAATGATTCTGCTGGAACAGTGGTCTACAAAAACTCATAAAATTAAGTATTGTTATAAAAGTATCATTTTGTCATAATTCTTAAGTTGTTCAGTTGTTATACAACTTCAGTCGTGAACGAAAAGAACATGTTTGCTATCAAGATAATTAACAAAAATGCATGTTATTGTTTGCTCTATGAGGTAATGCATTAAAATATCAAATATAAAGTGACAATTAGAAACAATGTTTGAGAAGAAAGTATTATCAATGAAAGGAACATTACTGACTATAAAAACTTTTTCAAAGGTTGACAGTTATATCTCGGTAGGTAATATCACAATAAAATATCACACAATGTTGTCAATCAATTAATTATCTTGCTTAAACCTGGAGCTGCTGTGGCACTATTGTGTCAGCTTTAACTGGGTGAAATAACAGCAAACTACAGCCTTTTTGTCAGGTTTTTGTCTATTAGTCTTTGCGTTTTACTTTTGGTTTGCAATACAATTCGGTTATATAATTTTGCTTTATTAATTCAAATTTAAATTCAAAATCAATTTATAGTCATAAGTGCTAATTGTAACGTTAGTCATTTCTCATTAAGTTACCTCATTTAGACGCAAAATCAATTTAATCAATAACTGTCATCAGGAAACATTTATAGAACTGAAGTAAGCTACACAGCACGTTAAGATGTTTTTCCCGTGCTTAAAGTTTTTGGGAATACAGTAACTAAAAATCTCACTTGCCACCGTTATAACCTTGATTAATAGGTAATGAATTAAAACAGTGAATATTAACTGACCATGAAATTAATAATGCCAATAAATAATGACTGACTATCAAGCATTTTTACATGTTGATAAGTAATATATTTCTAGGTGATTGGGTAACTTTTATTGATGAATTGCCTGATGACTTGCGTCTGAATTCATTCAGGATTCAGAAAAAATGTATTGAATGTTGATAATCACGCATTCCGGTCACAAGTTTTCAGGCACCAAATGTGATGCTTGCTTGTGTCTCTCATATAAGATAAGATGTGCCATGACAAATATGACTGCTATTGTTTGCGACAAACAATTTTATCTTGCAATCCCAAACAGATTATGTCTGCAACTGCGTCTCATTGGTCATTCAAATTATTAGAGAAATAACTGAATGGTGTCATTATTGATAAAGAGACAACAATAAAAAAATGATTGTTTGAATCTTGCTGAATGGCCTATTTTGAAATTATGTCGTACAGGGTCCGTTCCTAACGTTTTGGATAACAGTTTATGCTCTCTCTAACTAATGTCTTCACTTTCCGATTTGTATGTGTGATGGGTTTCTTTTCCTTGAAGGAAGGGGGGTGGTTGGGGATTGCATATCGAGAAAATCTACTAATAATTCAATCCAGATAAACCTACAGGGCCGTAATGTTGGGGTAAACATGTTGGGGTAAATTATCTGATTTTTAATTGTTGACCAGTTTAATTCACTGCAACTGATCAATCAATTCGATTTCAAATATTCCGTGGTGAGATTACCTCATAGTTTACAGGGAAGCTGGGGTGGAGTGGGCTTTGTATCTCTTTACCAGAAGGGAAGAGCGGTGAGGAAATATTACCTGGAGGGGGTTGGATTGAATGGTATGAGGAGAATACAGTACAAATACTGATTCAGATATTGAATAAATCATTGCTTAACCATTGCAGTCTCGAATCCTTGTTAATCTGATTCAGCTTTCTGAATTTCTTTCTGACCAGGTATAAAAATATAATAATGCCAAGGACAATGACGCGTGTTCAAATAATCTATGCAATCAAACCTAAGAACCAAGGCAAAGGTAGAGATATGTGAAGATATGTCTGGCAGTTGTTTGACTCTCCTATAATGATATTTAAATTCTTCTGATGATTCATTACGTCGGCCCCCTCAAAATAAACAAGAATAAGTGTCAATCACTTCTAGCCATCATCCAATTTTTCGATATGAGCAGAGCTATTGGTAAGTTTTCAAAATGACTCGCGCATGTATCTAACTTTTCTGAATCTATCCCAGATTTCTACAACATAAAACAATTCGTATCATACATTTACGGAGTACCTATAAATTTCACACATATGCAAATTATAGACACATTCCGTCATTAAGTCAATTTTGTGTTAACATGTTGTTTCTTTTCACTTTGATCAATTTTGTTTTGACTTATTGTTTTGCATGGACAAACTTATTATGGTATGTTCTATTACCAAACCAGTACTAGCACGTTTGACGTTAATTTTTTAATAAAACATATTTCATTTAATAAAGCACTATTCTGTGTTTTATCTTACAAGCTTACAAGAAATTACGCCACTAACTGCTATGCATATCGATCAGATAAATAAAAATATGAATAGCTAAGGAACATATTACCGTGAGAATTGCTTACAAATTTATAAAACTGCAACATTGCTTCTTGCGGAAAGCCAAAGCAAAGCTACTTTTGACCTGATTAAAAAAAAAACAGCTTTGTTAATAAAAATAAATGTGTATTTTCAAGTTTCCAATAGTCCAGATATGCATACTAAATTTGAACATAAAATTTGAACATAAAATGTGTAAGCATCAGACTCTCGTTTCCCATTTATTGGAGTGGCTTTTTGTTAACGAAGGCTGTGAATTCTGCTGTACAATGTACAAATTGTTAATTAGACCAATATGTTCATCAATATGAAGTTGTTCATCTACAACAATCTGTAAAGACTCGTGTTAAAAATACTATTCTTTTAATTGATACCTGTTCAAATATCATCATATGGTACAATTTTTAGAAATTTTACCTTGAGCACAAGCTGAAAGTATTTCTTCAAAAATTCTATCATGTGTTATACACTACATATATTTTTTTGATTTCATTGTTTTTATTTAAATTGATAATATCTTACGCATTTTCTGTTTTTCAATATTAGATTTATATTCCCTGTAATTTTTCCTGCAATAAATTTAACCTGGCATTTGTATGGCGGGAACGATGCAAAATGCTATATTTATTAATAAGCTTGATAAGTTTGATAAAACGTTGAAATACTACTAATTTGCTATGTATCCCTCGGAGGGAGAGGGATAGAAAGTCGGATTTTTTATGTATAACAATCATGTATGCCGCTATACTTTGTACTTGTCCCTGTTGTTCAAAGTGTTTTGTTTAGTCTGAAGCCTATTGGATCACGCTGAAATAAATGTTGGATCTGTACTTTTCCTCAAATTTTTATTACAGTGAAGGAATGAGTTTAAAATAATTTATTATTTAAGAAGACAATAAAAACAAAATTATTTGATTTCATAAAGCAATCAAATGAAGTAACTGCAAGAAATTATGAAGATATTAAATGCCAGGTGTTTGAGGTGTTTAGAAATTTGCTTTAAAATACATTTCTGTTTTTTTTACTTCATTTAAAATCAGCATTTCTGTGTTTTCATAACTAACTGCGTTATTTCAAAGTAGGACATGTATAAGAACATATATTTGCGTGACTACAAATCGTGTCCCCGATGCTGGTATAAACAACATAGTGAGAATATAATGATGCTGTTGCATGCCAACAAACAGAAAACGGTTAACGCGTTTCAATAAGCTACATACAATATAACCATTGGGATCACCACAAACAATACTTCACAATTAAAGTTGCTAATCTGTCAAATGCAGAGAATAGATCACAAGAACACGAATTTTAAGAAAATTCGTTGTAGGAACGGGTATGGATTAGTCAAAATAGAATAAAGCTTATTAGTTTGGTTTTATTTTAAATACCACTAACATCTTTTGATGCTGTGTGGTACCTCAATATGCTTTAGTGTTAAGCCAGAAAGGTATAGGCTGTGTTCTCAAATGAAGGGTTGTTTTCTTCTGGTGGATTTGTACACCATCTGCAGGTTTGGTACTCGCCTTCTGTTAAGGAATTACTAATCGTTTCGTCCGAAGTAGTCACTGATGTCGTGTTTGCACCGGTTGCTGACCGCGCATTAATATCCACTGAATTTCGATAACACATACAAATTTCATACCCATCATCCGTTATCATGCCTTTCTTCTTTAGCTTACTGTTGCTCTTGCCAGCTGCAACATTCTCATAGTGTCCCTTAATTTCTTGTAAAGCAGACGATGTAACGTGGCTGTTTGCATATTCTTTCGTGCTGGCGCTTATGCTTCCGTTGTCAGTAGGAAAAATGTCTGTGTCAGTCGTTTGTCGGTCGGGATTGGAATCAGCAGGCGTATAATGCGCATTTAGGTTTGCTGATTTTTGTATTGCTTCTTCGTCTACATCACGGCTTGTTGCATACCGTTGTATAGTGTCAAATCTCATACAACAATGCAAAAGAGAATTGCTCCTGAGCATGCAATTATTAAAAATCTGAGCAGAAAAGCAGGCTCAAACACCTATATAAATATGCACACAAAGTTCTTTAAGATTTCTTACTTTTCACAGATTAAATTACCTAAAGGGTTAAAGTTTTCAGCAACTCTGTTGTTCATGTTTTCTTAAATATGTTTACAACTAAATGTTCTTCTTGTAAAATCGTGTGATATTTTGAATACATACATGTTCCATGCATAAGGAAGCCCGCTATCACTGGTACGTTGGACAGAATCTGACTTGTTGTGTTTTCTAAACAAAGCAGTGCTTAACATATAGTGTCATATTTAAATATGCAATTACTAATTACTGAGCTTTCATAGGAAGTCTAACAACTATTCGCGCAGAGCATTTAGCACTGTGCGCTTGATATTATTGGATCTAAAGAAATAATTTTACAGTTTTTAGTAGTTTTGTGACTTTTTGAAAAAATCATTTGGTGATAGTTGCGATCTAGTTTTGTAATTGTACATATATATTTGGTACCTATTTCTTACAAGAAAGAAGACAATCACGGCTGCCAGTACAATGACAATAGCAGCCAACACAACGATCCCTGCTATCAGGCCTAAAACATATCAGAGTTACAGCCTAGACAGTGTTTCAATTATCATGGTTTCATGAATAGGGTTCGTAGTTTTAAAAAGACGTAGATGCGACTTATTTACTAAATATTTTTATAGCTAAATTGAACTGATATAAACTAAATTAAAACAAATTATATGAAGCAATTTCTCAGTTCTCAGTACAACAGTAACTATGTTACTTTGCATTTCATGTTAGCAGTCACATCTACCTAATGTAAGCAAAAGTTTTTTTTCTGAAATACTCATGTACACACATGTCCATGAACATATTCTCTTACTTACCAACGTTTTGCTGAATCTGTTGTCTTTTCATTTTCTGTACAGAAATGTGACTCATTGTTTCAAATTATTGTGCAACACCCTCTTTATACACGAACTGACACTATTCAGAAGAAAAAACTACTAGAAATCAGTATTGTCAGTATTTATATTGATATTATTTCTGAAGCTTTTAATTGTACATATTTAAGTTAAATATTTTGGTATCTTTTTTCTCAAATCCCAATGTTGAAAGTGTGGTGTTGTTTTACCATTTAAATGGCCTGGTAGAATTGTTAATTAATACCCTGACGATTTTAAAAACGAAGTGTTATTTCTGAAGCTTTTATGTGAACATTTATAAATGATGCATCATGATTTATTTACCTTGGCTTTGGGATAATTAACAGATGTTTTATCGCAGACTACAGTACTCATCCTGTTTATTAATGAGAAACTACTTTCTTGTGTAATTGTCGTTGTATATCCGTTGTTCATCACCTGCATAGAGTTCGTCCCTCCATTGGTGCTGACGTCAAACTGAGAGGAAAAAGCTTTAATTGAAACTAGAACCTTGCTTTATTTAAACAACCACCAAAAAAAACAATGAGTCAGAATGTAATATGATATAGGCAGCAGCAGTTAGAAGATGAAAAATTGGGAATATATTGTATATTCTTATATATTTCAGTCCTGACAGATGACTGTTCTCTATTCAAAATAGGCCAATTATCACAATTTTGTGTTGTGTGTGTCACGCGATGCCTCCCATGCAATCGGAAGGAAAAACTGAATTAAAACAATCTAAAGGAAATACAGAGTTTGTTTTCACGATTTAGCTTTAGATTTGATAATTTTGCTATAGATACCTGTTCAGAGCTAACCGAGGTAGTTGCCATGGCATTTGTATCAAGCCTTGAACAGTTAACTGCAGTATATTGACCTGTTCATAAACCTTACAAACATTACATCATGGCATCAGTTCAGACAGACATATTTACTCAATTAATTCATGCCATTCTTAGAGCAAGAGTAAGATGTTTTTAAGCAAATGTTATAGCTAAAACTCCCAACGCTGTTCACCTTACATGTTAATTATAACATTTTTCTATTTATGTTGTGATTTAAATTGCTTTGTTCTGTCAATGTTGTTCAGTACTGTTACCTAAACATTTGTTAATGAGTAAGGAGTATTTTAAATTAAGTTACATTTTAAGGAATGCATATGAATTATATATCCCTGCTATTATACATATATATACACATATATATACACATATGTAATATTTAGTCTATTAAATTTACATATAGATACACATATATATACATATATGTAATATTTAGTCTATTTAATTTATTGCGATTTTTTTTAATTTTTTTTGTATCATAAAAGTTTCCACTTATATATTCTAGTTAGTTTTCATTACATTACACTTGTGTTTTGCACAATACGAAATATTGAATGTACCTACCAAATTTAAACATAAACCTTCCAGATAATGTTCCATCATTTGTTCTTGTAAATATGAGCTCAATTGCTTCCCATTCACTAATATTTGTTCCCGATAAATCTTCCTGTGACAGATCACGTCTAGTGTTATATTGCGAGTCACTGTGGTTTGGATTGTGGTAAATAAACTGATTTATTACAGGAGTTGCGTTAGTTCGTATGAAAGTAAATGCGAGCTGTTCATCACCATTCGTGTACATACTTGGGAAGGTTTTTTGGATAACCAGAACTGTAAATGTAGGGACTATAATACGTTCTCGGTTGTTGGCAGATATCAATAATGAATTCCCCTGTTAATCATGTAAAGTAAAATACAAGGAATACCATAAAATAAGTTGATTATTGTTATTTACACATCATTAGAGTCAGGTCATATTAATGTTGATTCCGCATTTGAAGGCTTTTTCCATACATTACACTGATGAAACGTAGCACTATGTTGGAAATTATATAATTTTGTAGAAAGTAGTTTGGATTGACTTTATGGTATGCGTGCTTTTGTTTCACCTTTGCTCATGCATTTGGCACTGAAACTCATGTATGTTGATAACATTTACTTACTTCTCAGACAAGAATATTCAATATTAAAACTGATCGCTGAGGGTGCATGTGTGCATATTGTGCTTGCATGGGAAAAGATACTTGTTGCTGAGTCACTATGCGTAAATCTACACACGTTCCTTCCATTACATATCCTTGCAAAGGCAAAGGCAACCGTATCAGGTAGGTCCATTTCCAATTCAGTGCGCTCCAGCTCTGAGCTGCTGTCGTTAAATACGCAGCTATAGCGTACTGATATGATATCCACCACATCTCTGGCGTTCTGGCATTTTATAAGTCCGGAAACATTAATCTGGTTTTGAGTATTGTTCATGTAAAATTGTACCTGTAGATGATCTGGTGTCACTAAAATAACAAGTAACTGTTGTATTCATTAAAAAATTCTTTTATAAATCTGTCAAGCAGTTACTAATGCATTGCGTGAAACATACATAAAGGTGGGGTGTGCAAAATCAAAACTGCAATCGATACTTAATCGTTAATCAAATTTAAAGAAAACAAATTTCAAAAAACAAAAATATGCAGAAAATAAATCGTATGTACATTTATTACCAAACCTTGAAAAAGTAGTATAAAATAACATCATTACTCCTCAAAAGAGAGAGACATAAAATTGCAAAAAAAGTACAACCTACTACCTCTGCTTTTAAATGAGATCATACTAATATTAACGTGCACATTTGATTTATATGTAGTTTAATCATAACGAACTTTATCAGTAAATACCTGATTCCGGCAAGACACTTTGTGTTAAAACGCAGTATATGAATATCCACATAAAATACATTTTTGTTTCTACATTATAAACGTCCATCAGTATACTGAAGAGAAAATCTAGTTTTCTTCCACGCAATATGTACTATTCATAGGCAATACATATACAATATATTAAGGTAGCTATTGTGTGCTTTGAATTTAAACGATTAAATAAATACCAGCATAAGGCAGAAGCATAAAGGTGTCACGTGTTATCAGTTTTACCCTTCCTTAATGTCAGCTATATACCTCTAATGTTTTATTAATATAACTTAAGCGCACATGAAATGATACTGCTGGAACAGTGGTCTACAAAAACTCATAAAATTAAGTATTGTAATGAAAGTATCATTTTGTCACAATTGCTAAATTGTTGTTAGTAAGAATAGCCTTGCACACAACGCAATGTTGTCATATTCATTTTCAAATTTCATCATAACCTGTTAGCTGAAATAATATCTTAATTATTCATAGCGGAATAATTACATCCTCAAAATCAATTAAACTGTTTGCACTTTGACATTAATTATGTGCAACTTCATTCGTGAGCGAAAAGAACATGTTTGTTATCAAGATTTTGTTGCTTTCATAATTAACAAAAATGCATGTTATTGTCTGCTCTATAAGGTAATGTATTAAAACAACAAATATAAACTGACAACTAGAAACATTGTTTGAGAAGGCAATGAAAGGAACATTGCTGACTATCAAACATATTTTCAAAGGTTGACAGTGATATCACGGTAGGTGATATCATACTAAAATATTACACAATGTTGTCAGTCAATTAGTTATCTTGTCTAAACCAGGAGCTGCTGTGGCACTATTGTGTCAGTTTTAACTGGGCGATATAACAGCAAACTACAGCCTTTTTGCCAGCTTTTTTATAACCTTATTTGATAGGCAATGAATTAAGCCAGCGATTATTCGCTGACAATGAAAATAATAATGTCAATAAAAATATGAATGACTATTAAGCACTTTTGACATGTTGATAAATAGTATCATTCCAGGTGACTGAGTAACTTTTAATGATGAATTGCCTGATTATTTGCGTTTGAATTCAGGATTCAGACAAAACATATTAAATGTGCCTTTTTTGGCTTATTTCTCTATGGACTGGCTGTTCAAATGGTCAAAACTATAGTTTTTAGGTTCAAATGTTGCTGTCTGAATAGCTTAATAATGTTATTCGTATTTATTGATTTAATCACAACGAAGTGAAAAACTCTATTTTGATGGTTGATATTGAAAAACAGCAGTGTAAGTTTTTGAGGCGAATTATTGTGTTGTGTTCACTTTACTTTTACATAAACTGCTGTTGTACGTTTTCAGTTGACAACAGTTTTTATTTTTCGAATAAAATCAGTTCAATGGATAATCAAACTAGCTTTAATGTATTGGGCTTCTTGAGTGTATAATATAATTCGGATGGAGGGGGTGTTGTACTAATTTTCATTTGTTATTAGTCAGACAAGGCACAACGTTATCCTCTAAGTGACACCCTAGAATTCGTACGTGCTCTGGGAAACCAGGCATCATCCATCACGCAAATTCGCGGACGAGCACGGGCATTCTGCCTGCCTTTCTGGGTTTGCTTCTGATTGCGATTTGCTTCAAAATTACGAGAAGACATCAGTTAAAATCGTTGTACATAGATTGCCCAGTCCGAAAACAGTCGATCACGTGGACCAACATTTATACAACCAAATTAAGAACAAGAATCGAGTTCAGATATGGAGTTTCTTGCAGTACTAAATCAGTGGGTCTGTTATGACGTTTTGCGGGCAATATCTGAAAAGCAGTAGGCAATTTATGAACTCTCGAATTGTTTGTGCTGACGTAAGCCGATTTTGCGTGAACAATAAGCAGTAAGTAGGACTCAAGCATTTCCTGTGCACCGATGTAAAGATAATTTCGACGCTGACAATGGGTTATTCTTTGCATTGAGTGTTATCCTGTAACCTACTTAATGAACAATTAATTGAATTTTCTGCAGGCTGTGATTGACAAAAATCAGCGACTGTACTCTCAGTTTCGTTACTTGACTTGTTATCTGCTTCAGCTTTAAGGTTATTTTCCGACCTTATCATATGATAGCATCCTTATCGAGTATTGCCTTTGATACGGTACCATATACCTAACTAACCAGAGTAACTATTTCAAATTGGTTAAAACTTTCATAATTTGGACAATTTAGCATTCGGGATACATATTTGCAGGCACCAAACGTAATGTTTGCTTGTGTCTCTCATATAAGATAAAATGTGCCACGACAAATAAGACTGCTATTGTTTGCGACAAACAATTTTATCTTGTAATCTCAAACAGATTATGTATGCAAAGGCGTTTCATTTTTCATTCAAATTATCAGAAAAATAACTGAATAGTGTCACTAATCTAAATTGATAAAGAGACAACATATAAAAACAATTGTTTGAATCTTGCTGAAATTATGTCTTGTTGAAATTATGTCGTACAGAGTCCGTTCTTAATCTTTTGAATAACAGTTTTATGCTCTCTCTTAATGTCTTCAATTTCTGATGGGGAATGTGTTTCTTTTCCTTGAAGGAGGCGGGTGTTGAGGGTTACATTTAGAGAAAATCTATTAATAATTCAATGAATCCAGATAAACCTACTGGGCCGTAATATCTGGGTAAAAGATACAATTATCTGTTTTCTAATTCATATTGACCAGTTTTCAAATATTCTGTGATTACGTCATAGTTTACTGGGACGTTGGGGTGGAGTGGGATTTGTATCTCTTTACCAGAAGGGAAGAACGCTGAGGGAATATTATCGGGATAGGGTTGGATTGAGTGTTGGATGGGGAGAATGCAGTACCAACACTGATTCAGATATTAATTAAATCATTGCTTAACCATTGCAGTCTCCATTCGTTGTTAATCTGATTCAACTTTCTGAATCGCTTTCTGAACAGGTATAAAAATATAATAATGCCAAGTGCTGAAATAATCCATGCAATCAAGAACCAAGGCAAAGGTAGAGATATGTGAAGATATGTCTGGCAGTTGTTTGCCTCTTCTCTAATCACATCTAAATTCTCTTGATGATTCAATGTCTCTGCCCCCTCAAAATAAACAAGAATAAGATTCAAGCATTTCTAGTCATCATCCAATTTATCGATAAGAGAAGAGCTATTGGTAAGTTTTCAAAATGACTCGCGCATGTATCTAACTTTTCAGAATCTCTCCCAAATTTCTTCAAGATAAAACAATTCGTATCACACCTTTACGGAGTACCTGTAAATTTTACAATGTGCAAATTATAGACACATTCATGGAGGCATCGTTTTGTCTATTTTGTGTTAACATATTGCTTCTTTTCACATTGTCCAATTTTGTTTTGACTTATTGTTTTGTATGAACAATTTATTATGGTATCTTCTATTACTTAACCAATACCAGCACGTTTGGCGTTAATTTTTAATGAAGCATATTTCATCCAATAAAGCACCATTCTGTGTTTTATATTTTTGACGCATTCTATGATATTATTGGATTGTATATCTAAACTTACCCTTTTGCTTGTTATATTGTCAACCGAGCTCCTTGTAAACCAGTTGTCGCTATCGGAAAGTTGAAATGCTTTATTGGATGCAGTTGCTTTAAACTAATTTAACCGTCTTTCAAGCTTCTTATGAATGTAGGTTTTTATTAGAAATGACGCCACTAAATGATATGCATATAAATCAGATAAATAAAAATATGAATAGGTAAGAAAGATATTAACTGTGAGAATTGCTTACAAATTTATTAAACTGCAACATTGCTTCTTGCGGAAAGCCAAAGCAAAGCTAATTTTAACCTGATTTAAAAAATAACTTTGTTAATTAAAATAAATGTGAATTTTCAAGTTTCCAATAGTCCAGATATGCATACTAAATTTTAAGATAAAATTTCCTGTGGAATTCCTTGGTTGAAGATGTGTAAGCATCAGACTACCGTTTCCCATTTATTGAAGAGGATTTTTGTTAAGGAAGGCTGTGAATTCTGCTGTACAATGTACAAAATGTAAATTAGACCAATATGTTCATGAAGTTGTTCATCTACAACAAACTGTGAAGACTCGTGTTTAAAATACTATTCTTTTAATTGATACCTGTTCAAATATCATGATATGGTACAATTTTTTTGAAATTTTACCTTGAGTAAAAACTCAAAGCATTTCTGCAAATACAAAATATATAAAGAGCCCCTAAAACGATACCAGGATGCAGTATTATTTAAAGTTAAATATGCTAACTAACCTGTCTTGATTTAAGAAACTTACGAGAGGTGTCGTTTGTTTCAAGAGAATAGATTATTGATGGAGTCTTTGACGAGATGCTCCAACAATTATCTCCACTTTTATATTTTCTATATAGCCATAATATTCTGAATCCAATGACTTTCTTTATAGAAATTGATAAACTTTACCTGCTCTTTATACACCCCAATATAATTCAATTTTTATATTATAAGCACTGTATCATCTCTAGTTTAATTTAGTTGTAATTTGTTTATCACCGATTTGCAAAATGAATTCTATCATATGTAATACCCTACATCTCTTTTTTGATTTCATGGTATTGGTTTAAATTGATAATATCTTACGCATTTTTCTGTTTTTTTTTCAATATTAGATTCATATTTCCTGTAATTTTTTCCTGCAATACTTTTAACCTTGCATGTGTATGGCGGGAACGATGCAATATGCTATTTTTATTAATAGGTTTGATAAGTTTGATAATATGTTGAAATGCTACTAATTTGCTATGTATCTGCTCTGAGGCAGAGGGAAAGAAATTCGGGTTTTTCGTGTATAGAATTACGTATGCCGCTATATTTTGTGCTTGTCGCTGGAATAAATGTTACATCTGTACTTCACCTCAAATTCTTATAACAGTGAAGTAATGACTTTCAAAAAACTTATTATTTAAGAAGACAATTGAAGCAAAATTATTTGATTATTTCATAAAGCAATGAAATGAAGTAACTGCGAGAAATTTTGACGATGTTAAATACCAGTGTTTGGGGTGTTTGGAAATTTGCTTTAAAATATATTTCTGTTTTTGACTTCATTTAAAATCAGTATTTCTGTGTTTTCATAACTAACTGCGTTATTTTAAAGTAAGACATATATAAGAAGATATGTTTTGCGTGACTATATATCGTGTCCCCGATGCTGGTATAAAGAACATAGTGAGAATATAATGATGCTGTTGCATGCCACCAAACAGAAAACGGTTAACGCGTTTCAATAAGCTGCATACAGTATAAGCATTCGGATCGCCACATAGAATATTTGACAATTTAAATTGCTAATCTGTCAGATGCAGAGAATAGATCACAAGAGCACGAATTTTAAGGGCATTCTTTGTATGAAAAAGTATGGATTAGTCAAAAGAGAATAAAACTCATTAGTTTGGTTTCTTTTAAAATATCACTAACATCCTCTGATGCTGTGCTGTACCTCAAAATGCTTTACATGTAGCCTTTAGTATTACTAAGGATATCAATGTAACATCAATTCACAAATAATTGTGGCTTATAATTGATTTTTAAATTAGTTAGAATATGTAAATGGGTTTCTTTTGTGTTTAGTGGGGAGCCAGGAAGGTATAGGCTGTGTTCTCAATTGAAGGGTTGTTTTCTTCTGGTGGATTTGCAAACCATCTGCAGGTTTGGTACTCGCCTTCTGTTAAGGAATTACTAGTTGGTTCGTCTGAAGTTGTCACTGATGTCGTGTTTGCACCTGTTGCTGAACGCACATTAATATCCATTGAATTTCGACAACACATGCACATTTCATACCCATCATCCGTTATCAAACCTTTCTTCTTTAGCTTACTGTTGCTCTTGCTAGCTGCAACATTCTCATAGCGTCCCTTAATTTCTTGTACAGCAGACGATGTAATGTGGCTATTTGCATATTGTGTCGTGCTGGCGCTTATGCTTCCATTGTCAGTAGGCATAATGTCTGTGTCAGTCGTTTGTTGGTCGGGGTGAGAATCAGCAGGCGTAGAATGCGTATTCAGGTTTGGTGACTGTTGTATTGCTTCTTCATTCACATCATGGCTTGTTGCATACGGTTGTATAGTGTCAAATCTCATACTATAATGCAAAAAAGCATTGCTCTTGAACATGTAATAATTAAAAAGCTCAGTTGCCATACCGGCTCAAATACCCATATTAATATGCGCACAAAGCTCTTTAAGGTTTCTTAATTTGCGCAAGGCTAATTAACAAAAGAGTTTACGTTTTTCTGCAGCTATGTTGTTCATATTTAATAAAACAGGTTTACCACTAAAACTTGTTCTTGCATAGAAGTGTGATATTTTGAACACATACATGTTCAGTGCATGAGGAGGCCCGCTATCACTGGCATGGTCGACAGAATCTGACTTGTTGTGTTTTCTAAACAAAGCAATACTTAACATAATAGTGTCGTGTTTAAATATGCAATTACTGACCTTTCATAGCAAATCTAACACCTTTTGCGCTGAGCATTCAGCACTCTGCGCTTGGCGCTTGACAGTATTGGCTTTAATCATTAATTTTTCAGTTTTCTAGCAGGTTTGTTACGTTTTGGAAAAAAGTCAATTGGTGATAGTTGCAATCTTGTTGTGTAATTATACATATATTTTGTACCTATTTCTTGCAAGAAGGAAGACAATCACGACTGCCAGTACAATGACAATAGCAGTCAAAACAACCATCCCTGCTATCATGCCTAAAACATACCAGATTTACAGCCTAGGCAATATTTTAATCATCATGGAAAACGTAGATTCGACATATTTAGCTAAATTGAATTAATATAAACGAAATTAAAATAAAATTATATAAAGTAATTTCTCTGTACAATAGTAATCTCAATTTCAAAATAACTATGTAACTTCGCGTTTTATGGTAGCAGTCATGCCTACCTATTATTAACAAAATTTGATAATTTTTTCTTTCTGAAAAACTGTTGTACACACATGCAGATATTCTCTGACTTACCAACGTTTTGCTGACTCTGCTGTCTTTTCATTTTCTGTAAAACAATTTTGACTCATTGTTTCAAATAATTGTGCAGCGCCTTTATACACTAACCGATACTATTCAGAAGAGAAAACTACTAGAAGTCAATATTGTCAACATTTATATTGATGTTATTTCTAAGGCTTTTAATTGCACCTATTTAACTGATATATTTTTGGTACCTTTTCTATCAAATCCGTATGTTGAACGTGTGGTGTTCTTATCTAAATGGCCTGGTAAAGTTATTAATTGATAGTCTGACGATTTTGAAATCTAAGTGTTTTTATTCAAACCTTTATAAATAATGTATTACGGTTTATTTACCTTGGATTTGGAATAATTAGCAGATGTTTTATCGTAGACTACAGTACTCATTTTGTTTATTAATGAGAAACTGCTTTCTTTTGTAATTGTCGTTGTGTTTGCATATCCGTTGCTCATCACCTGCATAGAGTTTGACCGTCCATTGGTGCTGGCTCCATACTTAGCAGAAAAGGCTTTAATTACAACTAGAACCTTGTTTTATTCAAACAACCATTACATGAAACATTATAGGAATGTTAGATTTTGCAAAAGGGATTTTTATATTCAATGATTGTGAAAAGATAGTATAGAACAATTATAAAATATTAGTGACCGAGAAAAGCTCATTTCTTAAAGAATGGCTTGAGAAGAGAATAGTTTTTGTTCATGATCTATATAAAAGAAATGGTACTTTTCTTTCATATGCCGAATTTCTAGAACTCTCTATGTCAAGACAAACTTTTTTGAGGTACTTAGGGGTAATAAGTGCTATTAAAAATAGCGTTTTAAAATCTGAGCTCATAAGTTCTCCCAAGCCAGTCGTTAATTTTGAAAGCAAAATCTTTAAACTAATAAGCGGGAAATTGATTGATATTTCTACAGCCAAAAGTAGAATATTCTACGACGAATTTTTGAAGACTATCACTCAAGCACCTGCTTCTTTAAGAACGTGGTCATTAGAAGAAGGCTTAGATGAAAGCGCAAATTATGGTAAGCTACCATTGTGTAGAAAAGCCATAAAAGAGCCTAAGATATTAGCCCTTCAGCTTAAAATTGTCCATAATATTGTAAACACTGGAAGTAATCTAAAAATTGGAAAATCAGATATAGCAAACTCTGTAATTCGAACAGTCCTGATACCATAGTGCATGCGCTTATTGAATGCCAATTAACGAAAACGTGGCTGGAAAAGTTATTTAAACGTATAGGTCCCAGAAATCTGCTTTTTGAAAATATTACTAAAACTGAATTTTTGTTTCGAACTACAGATTCCGCCATAAACATGATGTTATTACTTATTAAAAAATTAAATTTTTATGTCAGAGCATATAAAAAGTATTTATCATTTGATTTTATGATTTTTGAGATACTTAAAAGAATAGTCGTAGATCGCAGGCTTTTGTCTGCCTCAAATTTCAGTAACAAATATCGCCGGTTTCCACAACTAGTTGGGCAAAGCGAAAACTTAGAACAAAGCAGCGTTGAATCGTAAAAGTAAACATGCGTTAAATCAAACTGGAGGAAATGTTGTGACTGAAGTTTTAAATGTTTTATGTGGTTTGTGATTGTCTGTAAATGATGGCATAAATGGGGTTGTAATACTTTCGGGTAAGAGTAAGTGCTGTGCTGCTCATTATGTGACGTTTTTCGTTTTTTTTTTTATTTTTTATTTTGTTGTTGTCTAGAGATATGTATGTACGGTCATCTGTTTTATTTGTACAAAAAATAAATAAATAAAAAAAAAACGAACAAATATAGGAAACATCGCGTCAGAATGTAATATGATAGAGACAGCAGCAGTTAGAAGATGAAAATTGGGAATATACGACATATTCTTATATAGTTAAACCCTGATATGAAGAATGTACTCTTTTCGAAACAAGACAATTATCATAGATTTGTGTTGAGCGTATCACTGGATGCCTCCTATGGAATCAGAAGGAAACATTGAATTAAAACAATGTAAAGAAAAGACAAGTTTGTTTTCACGATTTGGCTTTAGATTTGAGGAGTTTGCTACAAGTACCTCTTCAGAGCTATCCGAGGTAGCTGCCGCGGCATTTGTATGTAGACTTGAACAGTTAACTGCAGTGTATTTCCCTGCTCATAAAACATTAGAATCATTACCATCAGGGCGCCAGACGGACATATTTACAATTCATGCTAAAATTAATTCATTTTAGAGCAATACTAAATTTTATAAAGCAAATGCTATTGGTTAAAGGATTTAGTATTGCCAATTTTGTTCATCTTAAATGTTTATAATAACACTTTAGTATTTATACATAATATAGATATAAAAATTAATCTATTATATTTATTTTGTTTTCTTCTAACATAAAGTTTCCGCTTATATGTCTATTTGGACGTTTATTACTTTCAACTTGTGGTCTTCATAACACAAAATATCAACCGAACCTACCAAATTTAAACATAAACCTTCCAGATGATGTTCCATATTTTGTCCTTGTAAATATGAGCTCAATTACTTCCCATTCGGCAATATTAGTTCCCGATAAATATTCCTGTGACAGATCACGTCTAGTGTTATATTGCGAGTCACTGTGGTTTGGGTTGTGGTACATAAACTTATTTATTACAGGTGTTGCATTAGTTCGTATGAAAGTAAATTCGAGCTGTTCATCACCAGTTTGTTTTCCTCGTAAAATCAGCTCAACTACTTCTATGTGTGGATATAGCCCCTCTCTTCCTGTCATGGTGCACCCACAGTCGTGTGCATACTTGGGAAGGCTTTTTGGATAGCTAGAACTATATATGTAGCGACTATGATGCGTTTCCGGTTGTTGGCAGATATCAATAATAAATTACCCTGTCATGTAAAATAAAATATAAGGTACAACATATAGCTGTCATTTACATATATTAGAATAATGTTGTATTAAAACTGATTTTGTATTTGAAAGCATTTATGATATATTGCTTCATTTAGGAAATGCAGCATTCTGTTGCAAATTATTCAATTTTGCAGAATGTAGATTGGATCAATTTTAGTATATGCGTGCTGTTTCTTTCAATTTTACTCATTTAGCAGTGAAGCTCATTTTTGTTGAGAATTGGAGCTGAATGTTATGATGATACACTTTACTTACTTCTCAGACAAAAATATTCAATATTAAAACTGATCGTCGAGGGTGTTGGTGTGCATATTTTGTTTGCATGGGAAAAGATACTTGTTGCTGGGTCACTATCCGTAAATTCACACGCGTTCCTTCCATTACATATCCTTGCAAAGGCAAATGCAACCTTATCAGGTAGATCAATTTCCAAGTCAGTGCAGTCCTGGCCTAAGCTGCTGTCGTTAAAGACGCAGTTATAGCGTACTGATTTTATCTCCACCATATCGCTGTCGCTTTGGCATTTTATGAGTTCGGAAACCATAATCTTGTGTTGAGTATTGCTCATTAAAAATTGTATCTGTTGGTGATCTGGTACTATTGAAAAACAACAACTGACTGCTGCTTTCATTAAAACAAGTCTTGGAAATTTGTCAAGCAATTATTAATGTATTGTACGAGAACTTAAATAAGAGCTGAGGTGTATAAAATCAAGATTACAACAGATACACAATCGTTAATAAAATTTAGCGAATTCTATCCACTGTATAGTTCAAAGACAAAAATATGCAGGAATTAAAACATTTGTGCATCTGTCCAAGTTTAACTTACTTCTGCTTTTGAAGGAATAATACTAATATTAACATACATATTTTATTTATACATATAAGCAACGGTATCAGTACATACCTGATTCTGGCAAGACACTTTGTGACAAAATGCAATATATTAATATCCATATAAAATACATTTTCTGTTCTGTATAATAAACGTACATGCATATATTCAACAAGAAGTCTAGTTTTCTTCCACGCAATATACACTGTTCATACGTAATGCCATATATAAAGTAGTCGTGGTATGCTTTAAACTTGACGATTAAATAAATACAAGCATTAGGCAGGTGCATAAAGGGGACACGTTTTATTAGTATTTACCCTTCCTTAATGTCAGCCACATGCTTTTAACATTTATTAAATAAAATGTTAACGCCCATGAAATGGTACGGCTGGGATAGTCGTCTGCACAACACATACAAATCAGTATCGTAATGAATCTATCACTTTGCAACCGTTCGCTATATTGTTGTTTGTTAGCATAGCATTGCACATCATGCAATGTAGTTAGATTCATGTTCTCATTTGATCATAACCTGTTAGCTGAACTAATATCTTAATTATTCATAGTAAAACAAGTACCTCTTCAAAATCAAATAAAATTTTTGCAGTTTGAAATGAATTATGCACACCTTTTTCCTTGCTCTATCCGATAATGCATTAAAGCAGCAAATATAAACTGACAATTAGAAACAATGGTTGAGAAGCAAGTAGTACCAATGAAAGTTACATTGCTGATTATAAAATATTTTTTTCGAAGGTTGCCAGTAATGTTCCGGCACGTGATATCAAAGTAAAACATCACATAATGTTGTCAACCCTTCAATAATCTTGCCTAATCGCGGAGCTGGTGTGACACTATGCCTTCAGTTTTAACTGAATGTTATAACAACAAACTACAGGCTTTCTATGGGCTTTTTGTCTGTTGTCATTTGAGTTTTGCTTTTTGATTTACATTCTATTTCTTGTGTGCTAATTGTGACGTTAATGATTACTCTTTATGTATTCCGATTTGGTTTAAATGTAATCAATAATTGCCCATCAAGATACGCTTATAGAACTTAATAAATTTACACAGCACGTCAAGTTGTTTTTCCAGTGTTCAAAGCTTTAGCGAGTATAATATCTAAAATTGTTACTTGTCACATAGTTTAATATTATGTTATAGGTAACAAATTGAAACAACAAATATAAACTGACAAGGGAAACAATAATACCGATAAAAATATAATTTCTGAGATGTTGATAAGTAATATCTCTCTAGTCAATTAAGTAACTTTTTGTAAGTGGTGGATAGCCTAGTGACTTCTGAATTCCTGTTTCAGGCAAAAATATATCGAATGTTGAAAACTATTTAAGTGAATTTTGACCTGTTTATCTATAGACTGGTTCTTCAAATGGCCAATACTATTGCATATGTAGCTTTTGGGCTTAGAGAGTGCTGTCTAAATAGTTTAATCGTGATATTGGTATTTACTGATTTAATCACAAAAAGCTCAAAATTATATGTTAATGGTTGATATTGGAAAACTACATTGGAAGTTTTTGGTGACGAATTATTGGGTTGCGTTGACTTAGCTTTTATACAAACTGCTGGTATATGTATTGAATTAACAACAGTTTTGTCTTCGAATAAAATCAGTTCGATGCATAATCAAACTAACTTAAATGCACTGGGCTTCTTGAGTGTGCAATATGATTCTGAGGTGTCTTGTATTGAGTTTCACCTGAAATTGGTTTGATCAGGTACAACATTGTCCTCTTAGTCACACCCTAGAACAAGTACGTGCTCTGTGAAACCAGGGATCATCATATCACGCTAATCCGCGTACGAGTACGGGCATTAACCTTGCCTTTCTGGGTATGCTTCTGGTGGCTGCTTTTTTGGTCTAGCCACTTCATTTGCGTTGATATAGCTAGTAGAAATCAATGAAATTGTTGTACATAGATTTCCTAGTTCTATCTGCTTCCCTGCAGCGTGATTTGGCGTAGGTATAAGCGTAATCCGGAAACAGTCGCCGATCACGTGGACTAAAATTTATAGAACCTTGACCACCATTAAAAGAACAGGAATCAGATTCAGATATGGACTGAATGTCTGCTGTAGCATATTGTGTATAAATGCTGTCGATATTAGTGACTTGTTACGTGTCATCTGATGGTGTGTGATGTGTTTCTTGCTGTACTAAATCAGCGGTTAAATTATGATTATTTTCAGGCGTAATCTTAACTGCTTTAGACAATTATCCAGCTTTCGAAATGCCTGTGCTGACGTTAGCCTGGTTTGTGTGACCAATAACCAACAAGTCAGAATCAAGTATCCTGTGCGCCGGTGTAAGGAGAATTTCGAAGCTGATACACGGGTTATTATGGTCCTTCTAAAAAGAATTATTTCTGTTCTAGCTGTTAGCATTTCGTCAGAAAGGGAAGCTGACTCCCTCTCCTGGACTGGTTTAGCTACCGAGTAGCAAATGTTAAACTAGGGAGGATAGAAATTACAATCCTGAACCTTTATGTAAGGATTCTTTGAAGGTCATTCTTGAGAACTGCCACCAACGACAGGTGCATCAAAACTCGCAACAGCATAGCTTTTAACATGCTGTGTGCCAGTAAACAGTCAGACATCGATTTGAGGTTGTGAAATCGACTCGACCACTTTGAAAAACTGGGAGGAATTTGGTTTTGATTGGACGTTACATTGGTTTTCATTGGACACCACTTTTTCAATCAATGTCTATGGAGCAATATCTTTTAGAGCAGCAGAAAATTGACATTTCGTATAAACATTCGAACGAACTCATTTAGCAGGTTTTTGGGAGTTAAGTGGAAACCCACTACCTTTTCCGGCTTGCCTGCTTTAGCTAGATCGCCGGGTTTAATATACGAATAAGAATAAGTTAAGAAACGTTAAGCAATAAGACCAGTTCAGTTTGTTTTTTATTCAAAATGCAACATTCAGATGATATACTTTAACTTGAATTGCTATAAAAATAATTACTTCCAGTTAATATACCTAATTTACCAACTATAAATCCTCCCGGGGTTGATCTAGCGATGCGGCGAATGTAGTGAGTTAAGATGCCTTGAATTTTTTTCCATGATTTAATATGTTTATAACGGGCAGAAACGCGTACTTTTATTACATAAAACAGTATTAAGTTGAATTCAAATTGAATGTTCATGGAGTAGCAAACGTGAAACGCTATAAGTAAACAGGAAAGCAAATTTAATGTTGATGAGTCCATAGTTAGACAATGTTGTATTTTTATTCATGTTAAAGTTATTATAGCTGAAAGTTCTTAATATAAACAATGTGAACATATTGAACAAACAGACTTTGTGAGAAGATCATGGTAATGGAATGATTGCAGCTAGCCCTATAAGTATGTGATGCGTAATGAGATTAAAAATATTAATTTACTGGGATTCAATGAATATAATAATAATAAAAATAATAACAGTAATAATAATAGTACAATATACATTGTTTATGCCACTTATTCGTGTATTGAAAATTCCTATAATGTTGCGGATAGAACAATCTCTAAATATTTACACAATGTATCTGCTCATCTGATGCTGTAAATTGCTACACTATTGCTCATACAAAGTTGTCATCCTAAACTTAGCTTAAATATTATTTAATAATCACATTAAAGATGGTAATTTCGGTTAATCAAATAATGCTCCTTCAATTTAAAACAACTTTGACAATTTAATTTTGATAGATGTTTGCCCTTTATAACTTTTAGACAGCTTTGAAATATATATAAACCTGTCACGTTTGTAAACTGGAAAAAAATTGGTCACATAGTACAAGCGCCTTAGGGACAATGGGGTTTTCCAGTCGATGTTTCTTGTTGCATATCTAAGCTGTTGTGATCGGTTGCTTCGCACTCAAGCTCTTGTTGTAGATCATAACCTGGAACATTCACTTGCTCTGTGATACCAGGGATGATCCTACCACGTAAATCAGCGTACGAGTATTCCACTTGTATTTCCGGTTCCAATACCTCTCCAGGCTTGTTAGCTTTTTCTAGGGCACCTGATTTGATATACGAATAAGAATCGAGGTAATCGTTGGACAGAGATGTGTCCGTGCTCTCGGCTCCTCCACCTCGGGATTTGGCATAAGCATAAGTATAGTCCGGAAACATTCGCCGATCACACGGACCAACTTTTATAGAATTTTGGTTGTCGCTGAAATATCCGGAACCTGATGTGGATATGAATGGATAATCTGCTGTAGCATATTGCGGTACAGCCAAGGGAATGGCCTTATCGTAACCAACGTCGTCATGAGTAACTCTTTCTATCTTATCCGAGGATGTTTCCTTCTGTACTCTTATATCTGTTCCATTATGACTGTTTTTCAGAGTAATCATAGAATTAGATAATTGTTCAGCTGTGGAATTCTCCTCGCTGATGTAAACCGAGTTTCTATGATCGGTAACCAACGAATTAGAATCGAGTATTTCGTCTGTGCCGGCGTAAAGAGAATTTCGATGTTGATATATGACTGAATCTGTAAATTGACTGTTATCCTGTGTCTTATTAAGCGAATAATTCTCTTTGTTTTCTGCAACTTCTGACTGGAAAAAGTCAGTGCACTGAGTTTCGCTACTTTCCTGATTTTTTCCTTCCGTCTCAAGATCAACAGCTGATCTGTGCGTAATTATAGCATCGTTATTAACCGTTTCTGTTGAGCTCTTTTGCCTGTCAAAAAAAAAAAAAATGTGTTATTGTTTTTAAAATATACCTATTGTGTACTAAGATATACTTATACTTTCATTTCTTGATTATTAATACTTTGTATTTTATGCTTGTATATAGATTTAATTTTGAACTATATCATGATAAATTATGTAACGCTGTAAAATAGCATACCGATTCTTACGTGCTCTGAAGAAACAAATAAATATAATGATCCCAAGGAGGATAATCCCTGCTACAGTAATCCCAACAATCAAACCTAAACCAAGGCAATAGCTATGTTAAGACATATCTAACAGATTCTCTCCTAATCACTTTAATTATATATAATAAACATAAACTGAATACATATAGCTTAAGAACTGGTCTGTGTTCTTATTTATTGACTAGAAAATACGTTCTTAAGTAATAAGATCAAAGAAACATGTCTTCAGTAATTACGAAGATTCCCCCTGGGTTTGACTGTTCCGATTCAGTCTTAGAATCCTACAAGATTAAGTTATTATCATCAGGTATTACAGACAAAATGTCAATTCAGAAGGCTTACAAAAGTGTCTGAAAAATTACACGTTATTATCACCTAATGAGATATTATCATCAGATAGAATGTCATTTTTACCATGTGTTTATTTGATCGGATAAAATATGCAATAACCAAACATTGTTTAGCTAATACACATAACAGAGGGAGGGAGAGAGAGAGAGAGAGAGAGAGAGAGAGAGAGAGAGAGAGAGAGAGAGAGAGAGAGAGAGAGAGAGAGAGAGAGGCGAGGGAGGGAGGGAGGGATGGATGGAGGGAGCGAGTTACGGATGGAGAGAGAGAGAGGGGGGGACAGAAGGATATCGGAATATTAAGATAGGGGTTAATCTAGGAAGGAACATAAACTAGACTGAATTTTATAAATGTCTACAAGTTATCATGTTGTTCTTCTTTAACGTATCTAGATTACTTGGTTCATACATGCAAAACAAATGTTTCAACATAGGGAGAGTTTTACATTTGTGATCTAATCGTTCTTTTCTGACGTAATCAGAAATTTTAAAACTTACAATTTTGCTTGATATATCGTGAACCGAGCTCCTGTTGAAACCAACTGTCGTTATCTGAAACTTAAAATATATTGATGAATTCATTTATTTTGAGGTAATTTAACATTCTTAAAATATTTTCACAAATTTAGATTTGCTAAATTAAGCCACTAAATGCTTTGTATATGGATTATATAAATAAAACGATTAGTAGTTCAACATCATATTAATCAAGAGAATTGTTTACAAATTCGTTTTATAGGTACCAAGGGCGTAGGGGTGGTTGAATCATCGACTTTAAATCTGCTACAGTTGATGTCAGTCTGTGCACCTGCAAATATTGTTCCTGAACTGAAGAAAAGGTTTGTAACATTAAGTTTGGTTGAAGGCAAAAGAAGCAACAATTAAACAATTGTAAATTGATTTGGATTTAAGCCTGATATTACAAATATTTTTTCGGTTGGAGTTTAGTTGAAATGCAAATAAGGACTTTAAAATTTTCCAATATTCAAGATATACTCACTAAATTTGAACATAAACTTTCCAGTGGAACTCCTTGGTTGAAGCTGTGTAAATATCAGACGTATCATTTTCCATTCAGTAAACCTACTTTGTGATAGCGAAGGTTGTGTTAAACCAACAAGACGATTCTTGTGTACCACATTTGCTGACATATCTTCAAATTCAAATGTTCTCTGTACAAAACTGGTCTTATTTCTATAAAATATTATATCAAGTTTCTCGTCGCCTGTGTTTCTACCACGAAGTTCAAAATATACGAGCTCGATTGATGGATATAGAGCACTTTGATTGGTCGTAAGGGAGCATGTACATAAGGATACGTCTTCATTATTTACATTCGCTGGTATATCATTGGGATAACCAGTGCTGTATAAGTAAGGGGTCTCCCTGTAGTTGGATGTGCGTGGTCCATGGCAGAAATCAATCATATGATCCCCTACGAGAAATAAGTATTAAATTATCTAATTGAAATCAATTATAATATCTAATAAAAATGTTGTCCATCGCGTTAAGCCAACCTTAATTAACTACCAAAAAACCAAGTACTTTCAGCTAGAATATAAAATTTAAAGTTTTTCTTTACATTACTCTCACTGTCTAGAAAGAGCAAGTGTAGTAACTGTCTTGTATCGAGGAATACAAAAACTTAAGCCTTATGACCAGTCTGTTGTTGCATTTTGAAACAATTTAGATTATGCTCTAAATTTGCCTTTCATGTTCTAAAGTAAGCGTTATTGGCAATAATCAGTGCTATATAAGCAAATATAAAAACGTTAAAAAATAGAACTACAACAACTGCTTCTATTACTATCACTACTACTACTCCTTTTACTGCTACTAATACTGCTACTATGTCTACCACTACAACTATTACTTAACACGTCTACTCCTATTACTATTACCATCGGTATTACTACTTCTAGAACCAGAACTACAACTGCTACTGCTTCCTTTGCAGCTTCAACTTCTACTACTAATTCAATTACCTCTGATGGCAGAAGCAGAAATACTACAACTACAGCCACTAATACAATTTACACAACCACAATCACCACCTCTACCACCACCGCTACTGTTATTTTACTCCTAGTATTGTTATTATGTACCCTCTAATTTTGGCAACATTAATTATTTGATTACAGTCAAAAGTGGTAAACTTAATGTTACTGCAGATATAGCCGACATGGAACAGAATTCCTTGGTCCGGACACTGGTGATTTAGTACTTCAATACTGTCTTCGTCATCAAACGCGGCAAGCTCACATTGGTTTTTACCATTACAGATTCGTGCAAAGAAAAACCGTATATTACTCCCATGCTGAGGAACTGCAAAGGTCAATTCCGCATTCGATTGGGCTCCACATGAATCAGTATTGAGACAGCCATAGCGAATGTTTTTTATTTGAATAATTTCGTCTGGTGATTCACATTTTATATTGCCTAAATTGTCGCTTTCATTGTGTTTGGAGGAAACACAATACTTGGTCTCATGGTATTGTAGTCCTGTAAATAAATCTGTATCCATTTAAAGTTAAACATTGTAAAAAATAAAATCTCACAAGTGCATGAAATGTAGTCACTCTTATCACTCTTTATTGTATCATTAAAAGAGGTATTTTTGAGCACCCAATTATCGATACAGTGTAAAAACTACACAATAAAACAAGACGTGGCCAACATTAAGTTGCTCAAATACAACCAATGTTTAAAACTGTTGTTTAAATTATTTTATTTTAAAATAGATTATTAAGAGTTATTTTAGAAAGTTTACCTTGAACAAACATCGAGGCCATATCTGTATATACAATAAAAGTTATTAACTTATCCATGTTAAAGTGTAAAAAAGACACCATATCTGTCATAAAGGAAAAACTAATATCACTAAATAAAGTTTCATACATAAAAGCTCAATGTTAATTCGGGCTTCATATAGATGTATATATTTTCTAGCGAATGTTATTTTTAGCGTGAAGGCATATGGCGGGAAAGTACACAATCAAATGAATGGAGGTGACAGTTAAGTGTTTTAGAAACATTTGCATCCTTTAAAACCCCCTTTCATCCCAGCCTAAATATAGAAATTACGTGGAGATAAGAAATGATATGACCACATATTTCGTGTGTATATAAAAAGGCCAGTGAAATGTTTGGTTCCTCCAACGTTGTCTATAGATATACATATAAAATAACTGATGAGGGGGAATGGCGTGGGGTGGTGGGTAGTGGGGAAACAGGACAACATGCGTTTTCTTTAATTCTCTCATGTTTATCCCTTGCAATTATCATATACGAAAACTAAAGGCCAAAACTAATTCATTTATAAATCGTTAACTAAAAGCGGATGAAGGAAGAAAGACATATTTTTCTTTTAGTTATTAGCTTATTTTGGCAATGAAAAATAAGCTCTGTTTGTAAATGTGAAATAATTGCGGCCTCAAATACAGCACATAGTTAAAATGTCAATGTACACCTAAATCAGTCTTGTCTAACCAGATGGAACGATAAATTTGAAGTCAGACAATTCTCACGCGGAATAGCTGATATGTTTCAAAAGGAGGAATATTTCAATCCGTGCTGTGAGTATATTTATGTGTGCGCGTGTGTGTTTGTCTTGGATGTTTGTGTGTGTGTGGATGAGGAGATTGATTAGGAACGGCAATGTTAGCACAAAAAATAAGCTTTGTTTGTAAATTTGAAATAATATTGCGGCCTGAAATACAGCACATACTTAGAATGTCAATGTACACGTACATCAGTCTAGCCTAAGCAGTTGGAACTATTTGAATTAAGCACAGCGTTATGTTAATTTTTGCCACCTCTGCTACATGTAAAATGTGTCAAGTTGATATGTCAGAGGTTCAACAATGGAGGAGGGGCAGTTGGTGGCATTTGTGGGTTGTGTGGATGAGTCTGAAGTCAAGGGGGGATATCTTTGTGACATTTTTGGGTAACGTGGATAAATAAACACCTTTCGCGTGGAATGGCTGATTTGTTATAAAAGGAGGAATATTTCAATCCGTACTGTTAGTGTATTTGTGTGCGCGCGTGTGCATGTGTCTTGGATGTTTGTGTGTGTGTGTGAGGACATTAATTAATTCGGAACTGCATTCCTCATCCAACAAAAAGGGAACCAAAACTGCACCTGCACGTCTCAATATAACCACTGAGTTTTAGCTTTAAGCAAAGAAACTCTGTTCTGGCTTTTCGAATTGTAAGTGCGAGGTGAGAAAAAAGTCACCAGCATGTGCCTTTTTTGCTCAGGTTGAATCACAAAAAGTGCTAACGATTTGTCATTCATCGGAACTACTTATTGTTGGCGTATGACAGATACAAGGGTAAAAGACTGAAAAATTTCTTCTTTTCCAGCACTGTTTAGAAAAAGAATCAAACAGGGATTATATTTTTCGTGAACACCAAATATTTGGCAAATTTGATTTTCAGTCAATTGTATTCATCGTGTTATTAATGGTACAATATCTAAGCCACTTCCAGTAACGTAGACATATTTGCGGTACGGCAGTTTTTTAAAGCATTTCACGTTAATTTTCCCAGTCGCTCTCCAATCAATATACTTAAAACCCTACAAGAATTCTATATAGCTGACACTCTGTTTTTACCTATTGACCTAAGATGTATCACAGTTTGTAGAAAATGCAGTCAAACATTCCTGTGTACTGAGACAGGCAGATAGGGGTATGTAAACACGTGTATCGAGGCAATTGCCTCTTTATATCTTTATAATAGCACAGTGGAAATGATAACAAATATTATCTTTTATTTGTGTAACCCCATACAATATGCATAAAATAAATAAATTGTCCAAACTCACGTATGCGTCTAGAAAATAACAATTGATTAAATTTCAAGAATCGAATAAATTCAACCAATTTTTGAAACAGACATGTGGAAAAACTTCCTTTCATGTCTCATAAGCTAAGTGCCTCCTCGGGAAGATATAAAAAATAGCATTCAGTTTTCTAGTTCTATGGTAGATTTTTAGGACATTTTGGGATATTTGGAGCGTTCGCCGCAGAAAATGTCGTTTTAATAAGCTTCATGAACCAGGTATAAAGAACAAGAAGTCAATTTATGGAGAAGATATTATCATAACTTTTACATTTGTTATAATACAAAGAAGTATGTTACAAACACAAGGCATGAGAACTCTTTATTGCTTAGTTGAAAGGTTGGCATATGAGATAGTGGAAAATGCTATCATCGCTGGTCAGCACTACTTACTACATAAATGCAGTTCAGTCTTAAATGTTTTTCTGTACGTCAATCAAAATATCTCAAAAAGTTGTACACAGTATGTACTTAAGTTGACAAGAGCGCATGATGTGTGTTTGTGTCTGGTGCGTTTTTACACCATCTACAAGTTTGGTATCCGTCCTCTATCTGAAGACCAACGCTATACTCTTCTTTACGTTCCATCAGTTTTATTATTTAATTTAATTGTCTTCCTCTTGATGAGTCTGTGCTTAAATTCATGAGATTGCGGCAACACATGCAGAGTGGTGTCCATCTCCCGTCAGGCATTCTTTCTGTTCCACATTGTTGTTCTGACCAGATACAACGTACTCGTACAGTGTTTCTGTTTCTATAATATAGTTAACAGAAGCGGTACCCGAGCTATTGACATACCTGCAGTGTTTGCACTGGCACTTTGATTATGAGAAGTGTTAAATTAGTTATCGTATTAAATGAGTGGGCCCATAATAACCATTAAATTCTTGAAAATGTTTCTTCATCCACGTCATGGCTTGTTGCATGTAGCTGTATAGTAGAAAATATACTATTTAAACATTACAGATACAGATACAAAGATTCGTTAAATTTGAAATACACATAGATCTATTTACACACATGCACAGCAAATTCTTAAAAATGAGCTTTAAACTACGTAAAAATAAAGTAATAGGTAGGCGAGATAGTTGCAATATTTTACAAAAGTGTGCGTGATTAGTGATGTTTTAATTTCTTGTGAAAAAGGCTCCCCAAGTTCACATGCTGTAAAAGACCCCAGTCATGTCCTTGTTGTACATTATCTGTGTAACATGACAGCGTGTATACCACCGAGAACATTGATATTTAGCAGAGATCATGACATCGTTTAACGTAAATCTATTGAGTTTTAGCGTCTACCTAGCTAACGCTTGTTTTGTTACTGCGATATTCTAGTTTTTATAGTTATTTACATAAGAATATAATGTCTCATGAAATGCGTGCAATATATTAATGGGCATTTTATAGCAAAGTGTGTTTTTAATGTTAAGGCATATCGTGGGAAAGTGCACAGTGAAATGAATGGCGGTGACAGTTAAGTGTTTAAGAAACCTTTGTATCATTCACAAACCGCTTTTGTCCTTGCCTAAATATAGAACTTAATAACAAGACGTATCATTGCTAATAATTGTCCTCGACATGGCTATAAAAAACCCTGTGAAGTGTTTTGCTTGTCTTCTTCAGTGTTATTTGAAGAGGTTCGGATCAAAAACGAGGTGGGTGCTTTTGTGATATTCATATACAGGAACGAAAGACTAAAAGTGAACCAGCTTCAATGTGAAGAAAGAGAATGCATTTTACTATAATTTATTTAGTGGCCCTGTTTAATGTTGCAATGTTTAACTGATAAAAATATAATATTTGTTGTGAGCATAAAGTACCTCGGCATGTGCTATGAAAAGCTAGTGATGTGTTTTGTTTGATTTTTTTTCAGTGTTATTTGAAGAGGTTCTGATCAAAAGAGGGTGATAGGAGGGTGTTGTGATATCCATATACGGGAACAAAAAACTGAAAGTAAACCAACCTTAATCTGAAGGAAAATAATGTATTTTACTATTATTTATTCCCCACAGGTGGGGAATATATGCGATCGACCGTGTGTTGGTCTGTCGGTCTGTAGGTCTATAGGTCTGTCATCAACAGCTTGTTAACACGATAACTTAGAAACTACTGCAAGGATTTTAATGAATCTTGGTACGTAGTTTTTATGGGAACAAACAGAGATCGTTATTGTAAATAGTCCAGCTTCGTCCAAGGAAAATGCATCAGCATGACTTCAAATTTCAGCTCTTGATTGACTATTGATAACCATGTTTAACTGATGGGGGCTCTGTGGGGAATATGTGAGCTATGCACAGTGCTCTAGTTTATTTAGCTGCCCTGACAATGTTAAACTGGTAAACGTGTTGTAAACCTCAAATAAAGATCACATTGCTTCATTGATTAGTCTGTATATATTACAACCTGTGTATAGATATAGAACACAATAGCATTTAAATTTAAAGGTAAGAGAGTGACACAGAATGACATGGCCCCTGCTGCCCTGGTACACTTAAACTTTTAGAGACAGCGCGTGTTTTATAACACAGTAACGAGATGAGATTCTCCAACAATGATGCTATCGTTTATACTTCCCTTATACTTCAGCATTTGAAATCCAGTAATTGTTTTATTTAAATTGATAAATAATTAAACTGATGCATCAACTGCGCTATTTCCACAATACACCGCCAGTTTAGTTAAGTAACGGCATGTATTGTCTACAGTTTCATTTATCTATAAATTATTACAGTATCGATTTAGAAAACGCTTACGAGTTCCTTAATGAATTCATCTAAGAACTGGTGCCCCGCAAAAAAGTGCTTTATTGATTTCATTCACATCAGTGTTTGCCGAATGAAACAATAAAGTTTGTATTCCAAAGAGCATCAATTATAAGGTACAATTGTTTGATATTTAATCTTAGATTAATTTCACTTTCTTGGAACTATGTCTGAGCAAACACCCAGTGTCATAGATAAACTAAGAGCGCAGCAAAAGACAAGTGTCATTGCTTTGATTTAAAATGATAATATCTTACTAATTATTCAATTTTGTAATATTAATTTATAATTCCCATAGCTTTGACCACCAAGTCAGTACACTACAATCTGCAGTTGATGGAATCAAAATGGCAGATCTATCAACGTTACAGCATCGAAGAAGAAACATATCCATCTGAGTGAGTGTTGCGCTGGTTGCGAGGGCAGCGTATCACAAACTAGCCGTTTCAGTCGCTTGTGTAACGAACGGAGTATCGCGAAGACTGTACAACATTTGGTATTTTGTCACTTAGTAGATCACGGCAAAATATGGCAAGGTATCTGTAAAATTAAATTTCAGGTCTAATGAGCGTCCATGATCAGTTCGTGGTCACACTGTAGAAATCGGACAACGGCAGCTATGTAGCAATCAGGCACAATGCGCGAAAGGCAGTAGGATATTCAATGTCAGAAGTGAAAACTAATGGATATAAAAACTCTCATATACCTTATATTTCATACAATTATCAGTGAAAACTTTCTATCTATCTATCTATCTATCTATCTATCTATCTATCTATCTATCTATCTATCTATCTATCTATCTATCTATCTATCTATCTATCTATCTATCTATCTATCTATCTATCTATCTATCTATCTATCTATCTATCTATCTGCTGAGATAAAGGGCTGTTTTCTACTGGTTGATTTCTACACAATCTGCAGATTCTCTTCAAGCTTCATTTGAACCAGTATTTACTCAATTCTTTCCTTCTACCCACAGCTCTAAAACCAGAATTATAGTTACGTATAGCGGTTAACATTTAGCAATATATTCCATGAATTATATGTGCATGCTGGTTTCCGTTGTTTAAAAATGTTCGCTTAACTGTCAAATAGGGTTTCAAAGGGTATAGTATTGTAGTTTGGGAAAAATATTGATTTTAAAGAAATCGATTTTGAAGAAATTATTTTGCGACTAGATATAACATTAGCATGGGCAATAGTCTAATATGCTAAAACGCCGGCAACAAAATAAGCTACATGCAAATTATATTGTAATTTTGTAAACAAATCGCGACCATTTAATGAAGAAGCCGAACAAAAAATGTATTTTTTGTATACACAAGGCAACTTTTATAGATTTATTGAAAGAAAGTTAACACAGAACAGCGAAAGTTAACTGATTTAAACTTTTTTTTAAAACTTACGATTTTTTGAAATCTACCTTTATCATTAACATCGTTTAGCCATTAAGTAATTCAAGGTATTACAAGAAACAACTCTATTAATGACTCAATTTTATGATGTCTCATTTAAACTTCAACTGAAGCTAAGCAAAGGCAATAACATCGAGTTTTAGAGCCTAAAACAGAGTTAGCATTTTCACACTATATTATTTTCTTCTAAATATGTGAGTACAATACAAATACAATTTATGCATATTATTTATAAAAGTGGCATTCAGCAGATCTCATCAAGCAAAGTTATTGAAATATACTGTTATATTCACAACAAAAAATAAACACTATCTCTTTTTTTAATCGGCGAAATAGTTAATTAAAATGTCCTGAAATTCAGTTTCAAATCAATATTTCTAGGTGATTGAGAAATAATATTTTAGTTCTGGAAGCGATTGGCTTCTAAACATTTTGTTCCATTTCATACTCAGTATGTTTCACATTTTGTTTTGGATCATACTCAGTGTCCTTAGCATTTTGTTCCATGCCATAATCAGTGTGATTGACATTTTGTTCCAAGTCATACTCTGTGTTTTCTACATTTTGTTCTAAATCATACTCATTGTTCTTCATATTTTGTTCCATGTCACAACCAGTGTTCTTTTCCATTTGCTCAAAGTCGTACCCAGGTACGCGGATATGCTCAGTGATACCACGCACCACTCTTCCACGCAAATCAGCATATGAATAAGGTTGCTCATTCGTTGATGGCCCAACCACCACGTCTGGCTTCCTCGTCATATTTTCATCACTTGTCTTGATATATGTGTATGCATTTGAGGCATCATCGGGACTGGAACCATCGACTTTGAATGAGTAATCACCCCGAGTTTTCGCATAGGCGTAGGTATAATCAGGGAGGTCCCTTCGATCTAATGGTCTAACTTTTATAGAATCCACTATCATGGCCCGAGACACAGGCTCGGTTGTATATACTGCTGTGGCATCTGCTTCTTTGCTCACTGGAATGGCCTCGTCATAAACCTTATTTTGCTCGTTTGTTTTAGGTAAATCTAATTTCCTGTGTGAGTCATAATAAAGATTATAGTTATTTTCATCAAGATAAGATTCGTTTGTTTTAGGAGCTGTCACGGATAAAACCTCATCATTGCTTTGAGATGTATTCATTTCTTTGTTGTTGTTATGTGTTTGAGAGTTATTTTCCAACTCACAGGTATTTTCACGTTCATTGTCTATTGACGCCGTCATTGCGGAATCTGGTGAAGAGATAACACTTACATCGTTCTCTTGTGATACCTCAGCGCTAGCACAAACCGAGTTCATGTGCTGTAGTAAAGGAGAATCATTCAGAGACAATGCGTCTGCACTTACGTAAGCAGAATTTCGTTGAAAAACTTCTACGTCCTCAGTCTCAATCTTTACTCCATTGTTTTCGCCTACTTCGTCCAGTTTATCTTCTTCAGGCTTTATATGAATTGATGCGCTCTTTTGTGAATTCCGTGTCCTACTCACGTCATCTAGAGGTATGTCAGTCGTGCATTTTGTTTTAATGGAGCTGGCAATATGATCTAAACGAACAGACAACGCAATGTTGTTTATGTCTTCAACTTCCACAGAAAAGTTCTTAAAACTAATATCTGAGGCTCTGGAGTGCCCTTCTGCCTTCTTTTTGTTCCTAAAAGAGAACACCCACAAACATATGGAATTGCATGTTAAATGAATGAGGACTTATATATATACCAATAACAGTATTTGGACATGCCACATGATTTCGTTTGTGACCTGCAACATCACCAATAATTTCATGCTTAATTTTGTGAGGTTGTATTTTAGCTATTAAAAGGTTAAAAAGAAGTGAAGTTGTGTTTTTTCAGTCTGAAAGTCAGAAGGTAAGTATTTCAACTTTTTTATCTCTAGTTTGGGTTTGACCTCTGCTTCAATATTTCAAATATGCATTTATAAGTTAGTGATTCATTCAAAGTATATTTGTTAACCTGATTTCTGCTAATCAGTTGAAGCAGACATGTAAAGTTTGGCGAACTATTAAAAAAGTGTTGCCGGACAAGGCCATTACATACCGTTTATTGTGGTTAGAAACACCACAGTTTTAGTGAACAGAGAAAATAAAACCGACATCGGGAAGGAACTTGAACATTGCACAATTTTATGTTCTTTTATTACTGAGTTATCTCGGTGCTCATAAAGTTAATGCTATAAATTATACAATACACACGTTTTAACTATATGATTTGTTCTAATTCAATAATTTGTTTGGATAAAAATTAAAGTTATGAATCGACTTATCAGTAAAACTCATACCTTTTATTATATATTATGCAACTGATTAGGAAGGTAGTTACACAAATCACCAAGCCAGCAGCTACAGATCCAAAAAGTGCACCTTTACAGAGACATACTTTTAAAACAATAACTAGCAAATAATCATATTATCAAGAACTGAGTGAACATATAATATTTGGAGTCAAACACTATCCAAACTTTCATTTGACAACACAATACCATTTATCCTTTGTAACTGTAAAAGTCACGATGAACATTAGAGCATTACATGGCATTGTAACTGTCTTATAAGAAAGTCAAGAGAGTAGTCCTACCGAGATTCTTAGATGCATAAGATGACTGAAATACAAAAACATAAACAATGCAAATTTTATGATGTCTAGTTTGATCTAGTTCTCTTTTACTTTGGAGTTTTATATCTGACTATCAAAGGATGATATGTGGATATCCAATATTTTGTTTTAAAAGTGATTTAAAAAAATAGACAGCAATTCTCGATATTCAACTCATTGATGTTATTATTGATTCAATTTAATTTCAGTTTTTACTCAGTAATGCCAAAAGTTTAAATTGCTACATGGAAATTAAGTTTAAGAGACTAAAGGTGGGCAAAACTGAACCGTATGCAGAAACATTCCCGAAGAATCTATCCAATACTTTTCTCTCAGAAATAAATATTCCAATACTATTCTCTCAGAAATAAATATTTCAGAATCGGAATGGGGTTTCGATATTTTCAAGTCAATACAAATGTCATGATGCTATTTTCTTGGAAACCAGAATTAGCAATTGCACATATGGTTCTTATTGTAGTATTGGAAGCTTTCGCGTTCTGATGTAGCTATTAACTTCTACCTGCTATACATTAAATAAAATGTGATATAATCGCACATTTACCTTTTGGCGAGATTTTATCAGACTGGGTAAAGTTGTAACATCAAGCACATCTGTTGAAAATTCGCTTTGACCATTTAAAGATATATCAGTGTCTGATGTTGTAAGAATACTGGTGCTGATCATTGTAGTTTGGTCATGAGTGCGCATAGCTTGCGAAGTGTGCCCCGAGTGTTCATGCCCGGTTGCATCTCCCTGGACAGCAGTAATGGTATGCCCCGTAGTGGTGTCCTATATTAATGAAACATTTACGAGAAATAAAGAGGTTGAGACGTCAAAACATGGTCATGATGACATTGGCGTGCTGATTTGACGTAATATATTTTAGTACAGTTTTTTTACCATTTTCTTTCTCTTAAGTACATTCTAACTTTTTTTAAATTGTTATGCGCGTTCAAAAATAAAGCTATATAATTTTCTTATACGTTATTAGTATTTATCCAGTTGCAGCAAGCTGGTTCGTAAACTCTATTAGTAAAATTAGTAAAATAGACATTTCTGATGATAGAAAGCACATATTTTGATACCCTTCCTGTAACTTTTTCTATATCTGTTGTTGAACATTTAACCTTCGTCGTTTTGCCTGAAATAATTGAAATGATAGAGTTCTAAAGATAAAGTGAATAACGTAATTTGCCAAACATTCAGCAATGTTATTTCTCAAATAAACTGAAACATATTTAAAGTCTTAACAGTCCTTTTGTCTGAAACTTTATATCTAGTAAGTGATAACTGTCTGTTAATATAAGGAAATGCACATGGTTTTTTAGCAAATTTTTGTAAAACCGAACAAAACTTAATAAAGTTCCGTTGGGTATGTAATAGGAACTGTTATAGCTGGTTATAAAAATAACTGTCCATAGAAAAACAAGTAATAATAATCATCAATAAAATTATTATACCTTGTGAAAAAATAACTCAAAGCCACATCATGACGTTTTTATATACGTAGTTACAGAAATAAGTACAAATGATACATTGTGTAAACTTAATTTTATGTGATAAAATTGGCAGCGTTCAATCATATAATACTTGGAATCTCCTCAAACAAATTCTATGTTAATTTTCGACATGATATAAGAGTTAGTGATGCCTATTTCAACATACGCACCAAACATAAACATGTATCGCCCTGCCGAGCGTGCTGAATGATGCTTCCTTATCGTGAGCCTTATAGACATCCATCTGGTAAAGGTATCCATCACTATCATGGACTGTGTTAAGTCATAGATTGTGTTAATACCGCTTTGTGAAGCGCTGTCATTATAAGCCACAAAATAATAGCTCATTTTTTTTGTAGTGCCATTTGAGGACATGAATTCCATAATAATCTGCTCATCTTTAGTATTTTGCCCCCGGAATTGCATTAGCAGAGCGTCAATATACGGGAAGTAGCCAGGCTGAGAGCCACTTAGTACACACTCACATGCAAGAATATCGTTAGGCAAGACATCTGGGTAATTAATGCTGTAAATGTAAGGTGTATGAGTGTAAGTTTCTATTTCTTCAGGTGGATCTTGACAAATATTTATCATCTTCCATTCTGTAAACAAAACAAACACGTGGCATTTTTGTTTTGAAATAGGAAAAATTAATAATGTAGTAATTTAAAAAATTACTTCTATGAAGCTCGGTGATAAAATAGTCATTATTTATACAATATAGTTTAAAATATTACCTTCACTGCATCTGATCGCGACACGAAATATTATGGCTGGGGTGTCATGGCAGATATCACTCATGTATGAACGCAAAGTGTGAACTGTATCACCGCCACCAAATTTGCACACATTCTTTCCGTTACATATTCTAGAAAATACTGATTTGATGTTTTTATTTGGAAGTGTTACAGAAGGCTCATATTCCGGACTGTTGCAATCGTTGGCACATGCATAATGTATATCAATAATCTGTATGATGTCAGTGCTGATACTGCAATTCACTTTCTGTTCGATATCCTCTGTTTCACCAGGTGTTAGGCAGTAATACTTCTGGTTATATCGAAAATCTGAAACAAAAAAGAAATATAAATCCAAATTATATGTATTACAGTTTTAATAAGCCTTAGGAATAACCGTGATCAATAAAAAATACAGCGTCATGTTGCTTGAAATTATATAAAGATCGGGAATGGTAGTATCAAAAGCGCGTTTATCTCGATGGTTACGATTGTAACTAAATGTGGATGATATCTGGTGTTAAAACGGTTTTAAGCTTACCGGATTGTTCAAAAGTCATTGCCTGATTGCTGCGAACTCGAATTATAACAAAGATAACTATTATCCAAAATACTTCCATATAGAACTATGGTTCGTAAATATTCTTAAAGGTTAAAATAATTGAGCCAATAGCACATGTATTTTGCAATAATATTTTAGTAGGAAGGGGTTTTCTGATATCAATTCAATCACCACAAATCACCACAAATATCAATTCAATATGCAAATATCGTGTGAAAAATTATATTCATGCTATGCAGCTGTGAATTCAAAGGGTATATACAAATTTACACTAGCGACATCAACAATCCTTTAGTCTTAAACAGTGTAAAGAGTCACGACACGGAAAATCACACAAGGGCTGATTTCTGTGTTTGGCTATGTGTATGACGATACACTGCTTGTATTTTAGTTTAGCATATGACACTCCCTTTGTTGAAATAGCTTGCTCGCAGAGAGAGTAGAAAAGTTTGCACACCAACGTGACACCAAGCCAACATAAAAACATGAATGCACTCTTTATATCTTTTATTCGTCCGACAAATGTAAAAAAATATGTTAAACTAAAAAGCGACGATACTTTGAAACACTTTGCATCACGGGCGTTAGTTGTTGCAACCTTCTAAGAAATTCTTCATATTTTCTACTTATGTGGCTTTCTTATCAACCAGATATGGCTAAATGCAGAAAAAGGACAAATTTATCTGAATACTCCTATTGCAATTACTGAATATTTGAGAAAAACACAGAGAATAACTTCTTGAGAAAGTTTGTTTATTTCCGTGCCTATTGTAACTGATGTTGTTGATGGAGATAACAAAATGGCGGAAGGGTTTCCAGATAAGCAGCTTTCTTTTTGTAAGAAAATAATGCCATGGCGTAAAACTGTCGAAAATGCAGTTATAGTTTAGTTACACTGTGTAACATGAGATTGTGAAATTAGATGTCCCATTAGATGTGAAATGTCCACAGTCCTGAATCACCTGGGTCTACAATGCTCTGATGAATACAGGTGTTTACAGTAGTCTGATCAATACAGAAGCCAATGGCATTTTAAAACATATTGGCAGAAAGTGTCCCAAATTCAGGACTTGCCATAATCCCGGGGTGTAAAACTACAAGGAACACAGAACGGAATTACGTATTGTTCTCGTATAAAGCTGCGATATATATTTTTAGAATTCGTTTTAAGTATTTGTCCTTCATAAAATGTTGTTTTTAGAGCGACGGTACTGTTTCTCCAGTTTTTATATGTATTTTGATTATTTAAGTAAGTTACTTGCTTCCAGGCTTTAGGGATTGCAGCTATTAAACTATTAAACTTTAATATGTTTAAATTAAGATTGAATGTACTTTTTATCTCCATTGGAGTCATTAAGTTTCTCTCTTTATTAAGAATATCGCCAATATATTTAATGTTCGTTTGGTTTAATCCACTGTAGAAGATGGCAGAGTTTTGCACAAGAATATATTTATTAAAAAAATATGTTTCAGTATATCACAATATGTTTTCGGTTGGCATTTAATGGAAAACCAATGATAAAACATTTCCTGATAAAACCTAGGTATCCCTATGTGGAGCCTTTTGGGGTCCATTGTCAGAGAAAATATATATTTAAAGTCCATATTGGGAAGGTATTTGCACAAGAAGGCAAAGCTTAAAGAATTTCTGTTTTCTAACATTCTTTTAATCCACATGATCTTTTGTGCTTTTAAAAAAGAGTTGTTGGATACGTTGATGTTGGATGTTGGATACGTGGTTGTTTACCTTCCAATATAAAATTCAAAACAGATTTCTGGATTTCATTTGCAAACCATTTAGGAACCCACATAGTGTTAGTTAATATAATATTCTTGGGATAGCTAGACTTTTTATTATTGTTATTTTTCCAGTAAGTGTTAAATTCAATTTTGTTCAATTCATTTAACACCTTTTAAAATCTATGAGTTTGTATTTTAGGTTAGTTTCAACAGTAACATCTACATCACTAAAGTATCTTACTCCGAGTGATACCACATCGCCTTCTACCCATTTCAACACAAAAGGCTTCCACTTCGAATATTTAATGTTGATTTTTCCTATCTGTAAAACTTCTGTCTTATCTACGTTGATCTTTAATCCAGAAACTAAATAAAAAGGAGTGACCACATTGTCCATTGCTGAGAGATAAAATATCCTCCAATAGGAGAGTGGTATCATCCGCTAGGAGACTTATTTTGGATTGAAAATTGTTATTCCTTTTATATTTGCATTTGTTTTGATTGCAAGTGCAAGTACTTCTACTGCAGTAATAAACAATAAGGCCGACAGTGGATCTCCTTGTCGTACCCTATTTAATATTTTAAAATATCTACTGTAATACCCATTGTTAATGATACAGCTTTCAAATAATATATACATATATTAAAGCTAAAGTTGAAGTTTCTTAGGCCTATATCTATGAAAGTCCAGTTTAATTTATCAAAGGCCTTTTCAAAGTCGATGAAAGCAAGAATGCCTTCTTTTTTATTGCGGTTTAGATAGTCGATACAATCTATCATGTTTCTTATATTGAGGTCAATGTAACGGCCTTTTATGAAGCTATTTTGTTCAGGACTAATGATTTTTGGTAGGATTTTCTGGACCCTCCGTACTAGACATTGTGTTATTATTTTTGTATCTATATTTATCAAACTAATAGGTCTCCAATTTTTCAAAAGTTTTAAATCTTTGTTTTTCTTGGGAATAAGTCTTATCATACCTCTCCTTTGTTTGCAGCTAAGATAGCCGTTCCAGAACAATGCATAAAATTCTTTAGTAATAATCGCATGGACTCGTATAATTCTAAATTTGTTATCTTATTATTTAGCATTATATTATCAAAATCACTTATTTTGGGAAAGTCATTCCTATTAAAGAAGCAACCGGAGAATTCGCCGGATAATTCTTCATTGTTTTTCTATAATGTTTCGTAGAATTCCACCGTTTCTTCTAAAATTTTGTCGTTACCAGTGATAGTTTCTTCATTTCTACCTTGTAATTTTGTGATGTTTTTTCTTCATAGTTTTGTTTTTCTAAATTTAAAAATAGTTTTGAATTTCTTTGATTATGTTCAAGAAAATAGGCCTTACTTCTGATATAATGTCCATACGATACTGTGCGTTCAATTTGTTCCAGAGACATTCTAGTACGTCCCAAATCAGAGACTACTTCGTGCTCGCTGCGTATTTTTTTACAAGATAGTTCCGTTTCTAACTAGGAGATTTTATTGAGTATATTTAATTTTAGGTGTTTTTGCTTTTGAGATTTTTCTTTGGAGTATTCAATAGATTTCTTTCTTATTTGGTGTTTTAAGTATTCCCTTTTACATGTGGATCAAAATCAGTGTATGAGCTTGATTGTTGTATTATGTGTCTAATTCGGGAAGTATAATTTTCGTCTTCCAGCAAGTTCGCCGGAAATTTCCACCATCCTTGGCCTCTCTTAGAGTTTGAAACTGGGATATTAATTTTCATTAAGATTGCATATGATCTGTTCTAAAACCTGGAGAAATCTCAATATTTATTAGATCGTAATTAATGCAGGATGATACGAGCCAATAGTCAAGCCTAGATTAAGTTAGACTTGGTTTATGTCGTCGCCAGGTGAATCGTGAGGTCTTAGGGTTTTTTATCCTCCACAAGTCAATGAATCTAAATGTATCACACAATTCCAGTAACTGTTCTACTCATTTAGAAATTTGGTTGCTAGTGGGTGATTTATCCAGTAGTCCATTAAGTATCGCATTCATATCGCCACCTATAATTTTTTCGAGTCCATACGTTCTTGTAGAAGAGAAACAATTTTATCCCAGAAACATACTTGATCGTTTTGGAACTCAAGATTCGGGGCATACACATTAAGCATAGAATATTTAACATCATCTATATGTATTTCACAAAGGGCATAACGCCCTGTCTCATCAGAGATGCTGTTAGCAATATAGGGAGCAATGTTTTTTTAATAATAGTAAGTACTCCCTTACTGGAAGAGGTACCGTGGAAAAAGATTATTGTATCTCCCCTGCGAAATGATTCCCACTGGCTTTTCCAGTAAGTTTCTTCACTAGTTTTTGAATGTGTTTCTTGAAGCATAATCACATCAAAATTTCCTTTAGGATGATGCCGAATCCACTTAAATGTTTCAACTCTCTTCTGATAATTTGCTAATCCTCTGCTATTTTGTGAAAAGAAGTTATATTCTATTTTGCGTTGCGAAGATATTGTGATGTAGTTGTATATCTTAAATTTTGAAGATTTGATTTAACTGTACCAACAACTTTTGTGTTATAACTAAGAACATTAAAAAGGCATAATTAAAACTACAGAACATTTCCAAATATGAAAAGTGAGCTCTTATGCGTTTAATTCGTTTTTTATGTTGTGAAAATAAATTTAGATTTTTGGAGCTTCATATAAGGTTAGTTTATGTGATGTGCTGTGGGGGAATGAAATTTACTGTATTTGAAACTCAGTGAACAAATACTTATTCAAACACATACTCCCACGTCCATGTACATGCGTATACATACATATACATTCAATCACAAATACAGTTTACAAAGAAGTAATATGTATATTCTCCATGGAATCACTCAAACCATAATACGTGGAATGTGGTAGAGATGGTCATTTCCAAGATTCAATTTACCCTCCTCCCTACAAAATTTAAACATCTTAACACTTTTGCTAAGACTGAGTTTATAACTTTGATAATATCCTTTTATGGAATCGGCAAGGCAATTTATTTTGTACAACGTATTAGATTTAACGAGGCCAATTCCCGAGGCCGTTTTTTAGTCATATTTAGCGCTCTTATCCTACTTTTCACTGTTTCACTTTTCGTCTGTTTACGAGACTAAAAATATTTATGATATATTAGAGATATAAAGTACTGAATACGTATTTAGATCTATCTTTTCAATCATCTAGTTCTTCGTTCACGTCATTGGCGCTGAATTGTACCGAGTTTTGCATAATACATTACCCGGCAGCAATGATCTTTCACTGGGAGCTTTCTAGGTTTTCGTTCCCGAAATTTGGCGCTTGATTTACCGATTTGCTAAGGGATAGTGCTATCGCAGGCCCACCCTTAATACTAATGTTTCCATTGGAACTGCAATCAGAACAATGCTACTCGAAGGTTATTGGATGTTTTTGTGCTTTCGGTCTAACCCAGCATATTAAAGAAAGCACCCACCTAAATGATCATACGCTTGATTCGGTCATATCAAGGATTCGTTGGAGCTTTACAATTCGCGCATAATGGACTAGCTGTCTGATCATAATCTGATTTGATGTGATGTATTATTACAACAGCCATAGCAAGCTCTTCGTGTTATTAAAAAGAGAGATATACCTTCCATTGACACTAACGCTTTCAAAGTAAATCTTAGAAATTCTAACTTAGTGCGATCATATAATTCCATGGATCTAGTCAAATTAGTCGATGCGTTTGATGATGCACCATCAGCTATACTCGATGACCATACACCTATAAAATGTAGAATATCACGACAACCAAAGCGTGATCCTTGGATAAATGAATCTGTTCTAGAGCTTAAACGTAAAGCTCGAGCTCTTGAAAGGCACTCTAAAAAAACAGAGGCTGTCGAAAATGAGATAACAACCCGAGCATGTGATAAATGGATATGGGAATCAGAGAAAGCAAAGAAGGGGTATGACAGGAATATGATAGATGATTGCATGGGAGACTCTAAAAAGATATTCAGTTCGATTAACAAGGCAATGCGCCGAGTTTCGGATAATTTAATACCAGAAAATTATTATCAATAATTTTGGCTCGTTCAAGACGCTTCTGTGGCTTAGAGTATTCCATGTGTGGGCAGTTTCAGTCAACTTTGAATATCATAACAGTATGAAATTATTTAAGTAAATCAAATTGTGACATAGGCATAAGTAATTAAAGAATTTGGATAAAGGCTAATAGGGATCGAAATAAATTGATATATTTAAATACTTTAGGATTTTAGGCATCTGAATTAGTAACTGAATATTGTGAGGCGCTCAGTTGCTGTGCTTAATAGGCGCAATATAAATGAACCGAAAGAATGAAAATTGACATGTACAGAAAAATTGAAAAAGAAAAAGTATGCACCGAACCGTTATGTTTAACATATCGCTGACATGTCTTTTTGCTTACCATGCGTGTTCATGAAATTTAAAACAAGGAATAAATATGGATTGCTTAGCGTTAACAATACTGTCATTTCAACCTCCTTGTAACTGCCATACCCTAAGCGAAAAGTTTAATACTTAATAAAAACATCCCCTTTCATAAAAAGTTCACCTCTCTGCATAAGCGCAACCCAAACACACACTTATTAAAGGACAAAAACAGGAGAAATACTTGCAATGTAAATGTGAGGGTGCACTTTGTGCTCTCATTTTTTTTTATCGAACGCCGTTTACCGTTCCGAAACACCACCTCGGTAAAACGCGGAGTTCCGAATTAAAGTTACCCTTTGTACAAAGATGCAATTACTGACGATCGCATCTGCTCCACTCCCCTTTCCGGAACCCCGCTGCTTATCACATTTTTTGTAAAAAAATGTCCTTTACCGCGTTCCCTCAATGTTAGTCAGTTCCATTCTTAACTGCTTTTGAATTCGGTAAATCAATTTCAAAATTTCCTGTAAACGAAGGAAAAATTATGAATTAAAAGTTCAAAGAACTACTCTCGCAAGGATACTTTTTAGAAAAAGAATTAAATATGCATGATAACTATAACTAAATGAAATTAAAGCGACGAGACTCACCGCTTTGTTCCAAAGTCATTCGAATTATAAGTAAGATAATGAATATCCAGCAATTCGTCATACTGTTTTCTTCTTAAAGTTTGAACTACAGCTCGATAACTTCCTAAAATGTTAAACCATTTGATCTAAGACAGATCTATTTCCTCATAAATTTTGAGATGTTTAACAGTTAAAAAGAGAAGCAGTTTTCCGTAGAATATAAGTGTATATAAATCAGTCAGTTATGGAATTTCCTTTTGTACTGATATCCTTATGTCAAGCCCCTGTACATTTACATATGTATATGTATATTGGCATAAATAAAACATTCAGCGCGTTTCTGTGCAAATGTATTTACGGTCGTTTAAACATGAAAGGATTTGAAAGTTGACGCAGTATAAACACGGCACCTCATAAGTTCGGCAATTGCTTTATATATTCTCCGTTTTTTTCTCTTACCACAGACATTATAATGTGACTATTAACATATCATTTCGTGGTGGCTTTTATGTTATATTTCGATTACAAACTCTGTCAGTGCAAGCCCTTTATTTTAAGCGTGTTGGACAGTGGATGGTTGTTCAGAACTTTGATGAACTACGCTTGGCATGTTTGCCTTTTTACATCATTTTTATTAGTTCTCTGCTGCTTTCTTAGGTTAAGGAAGAGAGCAGTATTTGGTGGTAACTCCCACCTATTCCTCACAGGTGGAAGGTAAAAAGTAAAACTGCTAGAAGTCAGTACTGTCAATTTAAGTATCACTTTTATTTCTGTAGCTGCACAAAGAGTACAATAATGCTTGTGTGTAGCCTTTTTCATAATATGATTTGTCAAATCCGTATGTTGAAAGTGTGGTGCTGTGTTCTTATCCAGATATCCTAGTGGAACAGTTAAATGATACTTTGACTATTTTGAAAGCGAAGAGTCTGCTTACATGGAGAAAATTAGAGTGAACACATTAAAATTGCATAGTGACATAGAAAATTGCAAAATGTTTGTGAATTATGTGTCTCACCAATGTTGTATGAAATATTGACAGCATTGTTAATAATCGACGTAGCACGAAATTGGAAATATTTAGCATTATGTAAATAGTCATGCAATACGCTGTTCACTATGCATAACTTTTGGCCTCTATAACAGATCCTAGCATCTTGTGAAGCATTTATTAAAGCTGCTATAAAATTGAAGTTCAGCAGTGAAATGTTAAAACAGCTAGTGCTCGTATTCAATATATAAATTGCCCTTGTGGGTCTCGTTAATACATCATCAAAATAAATTCTTGAACAGCGAAAATCGTGCATTGCCACTTCGCAATTGGGGTTCTGTACCAGTAATTCTTACCAGGTGGCTAGCATAGTAATTTTGTTTCAGGGGTGGAGGTCAGAGGGTCAAAAAACCAAAAATGTTCAGAATTGTCTGAAACGTACAAATATGCCATAATCCAAAAATGGCGGGATGAAGGGGAGGTCAGATGGTCATAAAACAAAAATGTTCAGAATTGTCTGAAACGTGCAAATATGCCATAATCTGAAAATGAGGTTTGGGGTGGGGAAGTCAGATAGTCAAAAAACAAAAAATGTTCAGAATTGTCTGAAACGTACAAATATGCCATAATCCAAAAATGGCGGGATGAAGGGGAGGTCAGATGGTCATAAAACAAAAATGTTCAGAATTGTCTGAAACGTGCAAATATGCCATAATCTGAAAATGAGGTTTGGGGTGGGGAAGTCAGATAGTCAAAAAACAAAAAATGTTCAGAATTGTCTGAAACGTAAATATGCCATAATCGCAAAATGAGGGGGGGGGGGGAGGTAAGGTCAAGCACTAACACATTCACACTCATACATAGACAGATTCAGCTTCATTTCGCAATATAGGATGGCCCTGAAAAGGGCCGAAAGTTTTAGTATATCTTCACCAGCAATCCGGATTTCTGCAGCGGCTTTGGTATTCATAATATTGCTTCATTGTAAACGGCCTTCCCGCAACTTGAATAGATGTGTGTTGCAGTAGCTCTTCAGCTTCAGGGTCGCACCGCACCACCAGCAGTCTGTACATGGTTCTGAGCCATACAACGTCGCCGCAAAAATTATACCATAACAGACCATCACAGGTCGTGCAGCAGAACCACCGCGGCGCATTGTGGTGCACTGGGCAGTTGTGTGGCTGTCCTGGACACTCCAACCACACCCAGCACTTGAAACATTCTGTGGTTAGCGTCACCTTGCGGGTGTCTCGCATCACTTTCTTACTAGCCATCTTGCAAATTGGTTGGCAAAACAAAGGTGAAACCACACTTTTATAGGACTTGATCACGCTGAGTTGACGTCATTTCCCTCTCCACCCAGAGAGAGAGAGAGAGAGAGAGAGAGAGAGAGAGAGAGAGAGAGAGAGAGAGAGAGAGAGAGGGGGGGTCGGTACATAGTATGTCCTAGGGGGGTCTGCACATAGTATATCCTGGGGGGGGGGGTGGTCAGTACATAGTAGCTTATATTCATAACGGGCTCATTCATAATGCACAATCATCCTACACATTCATAATGGACTCTATGGTCTAGGGCTTTGCCAGACAGTCTAACGTTGTTATAATATCATCATAATATTATCGTCATGTTATGACGTCATCATCACGTCATCATGACGTCATTTTCACGTCATCCAAACAACTGCCGCAGAAACCCCATGACAGTTCTGTGGCACTTTTGACGTCAGTATGACGTCACTTCCTGCCGCATACCCAATGTTTCTACCCTACTATCGATCAGTAATTTTTCTATTTCAAATATAAACATTAAGGCAAAAATTTGATATAAATGGCTGACGACCAACAGCGCAATAGAACAATATAATATTAAATAATGCTTTTTGTTTTAGTTATAATAAATTATTTAATTTAATCGTGCACTTATTTAAGAACCAATCAAGTATGTTTCTGCAGTATTGTAAGCTTTTATCTTTAATTTTAAAGAAAAAATATGTTTTTTTTTGTTTACAAAGGCGGTTGATATCTAAAAATTAACTGACTTCTGAAACACAAAAAAATCAGTAAGAAAAATGATAGCCAGTGTTTTCGATGCACCAATATCGCTTGCATTAAAAAGGCATGTGCTACTGAGTTGCCAATTGCAAAGGCACACGGATTTCGCCCATTACATATCGGTGCAGAGAAAAACCTGTTCTTATCCGGCATCGTCACTTCCTTGTTAATAGACTCTCGTTGTGATTTTTGTCGCTGAAATCGCAATTGTCGCGGACTGAATGACTCTCTGTCGCGTTATTGTCATTTTCGCAGTTTGCATGTTCATTGGCATTAATTGCACGTTGTGAGTTATTCGAATGAAACTGGTCTGATGATGCGTCGAATCTTAATAAAGAAAAAAATGATTGTGGATTACTGAAAGGAAAACGAAAATTTAACAGAATGCGTTGTAGGCGCAAAAATTGTACCAAAATGAAGTAAACACTTGTTCACAATGCAGTACAAATCCAGCCATCCTTAGATATGAAATATGCTTATAGGTTTTTGTTTATGAACACATATACATTTAGTGTTCGCTCAGGAAGTGAAAAAATCTTATTGCAAAATCCATTATTAGATAAGATTGAAAGATTTCACTTTTCAAAAGGAAAGAACAACATGAACGATATCACTAGAATGCGATATGTAGTCGTTTTTAGGTTCAACGTCAATTTAAAAGTGCACGTTGATATGCAAGAATAATGTTTCAAACTCTGTACTGCCATCTATTTTCCAATTTGTGCTTTGTTATCCTTTCTATATTAAATGCTTATTGGCGTATATTGAAATTATATTGAGATTGAAAGTTGTTACCTCAATCCAACAACACGAACTTCCCAAAAACCGAAGTAAATAGATCAAATATGCATTTTTCTTGTATTTAAATCCCATTTCTGGACATTGTCGGTCTTTGTTAGTCAGTTCCAACTAACTCTAGGTACTACTTTATGCTTTATAGGTTAAACTGTACAATTGCAAAATGTCTTCAGTTGCTATTGATTAATCGGACGATACGAAGCACGCATAGTCATTTCATTGAAAAATATGTCACTAAATGCATTAAAAGCACATTTCTTCAGAATGTGACCGTCTATCTTCATTTATTTTTTTTCAAGTTAACGTGTAGTCTAAAGAATAATTTTAGGCATACACACATAACATGAAATGATTAGGTAAAGTAGGGCTTAGACGGGATTAATACTCGTAAAGTACTGCTGGCACTAGTACCAGTGGCAGCTTACACACTCAGAGTGCCATTAATGGCTCTACCAAACAAGTGGAGTTTTATGAATACAGACCAATGCATTGTGAAACTATGTAGTATTGATTCAGGCAAAGGCGTAAAAGGATGTGTGGTCTGATTAGCATTTAAGCTTCCTTTGTTAAATGTAGACTTCAGATATTAGATAATAAAACATGGCTTAAGTTGTTTATTCAAATATATTCAAATAGATTTTTTGATGAATTTAGATTTTTCGCTTGTCTAGGTAAGGCATACTGACATTTTGCACCGTGAGGTGCTTGGAAATATTATAACTGGATTTCAGTCACACAAAATGAATCATTGAATGAATTTCAAAATCGTTGCAGTCGTTGGTCACGTCTGTGAGACAGCATACTTTTAACGCAACGTGTTTATTTACAGAATCACCATTTGCTTTAAAAAGGGGTTGACTCCGGGTTTTGTGAACACAAACACATCTGGTTTGGTTCTCGGGGAAGGGAGAATTGGATTTTCTTGGGCAGTGCGAGCTTGTAGTTGATGCTTCACATCCAAACAGAAGTGGTTGGGTTTTCTGGGGGCGAGGCCGGTGGAATGAGTTGCTGGTGGAAGAATGTGCTCTCTAAGCCAAACACAGATGATTGGTTCGCTGGTGGAAGAATGTGCTCTCTAAGTCAAACACAGGTGATTGGTTCTCGAGGGAAGGAGGCATGATATTTTTCCTAAAACAAACACGGGTGGTTTCATTCTCGCTGGTGGGGAGGAAAAAGAAAGTGCATTCTAAGTCAGACACAAGCCAAACACAAATGAAAGGTGTGGGTGTGTGTAGAATGCTTCTAATTCTAAGCTAAATCGAAGTGGTTGGATTCTCGGCTGAGAGTAGGGAGTGGAGTGGTGGTGTGAGCGGGAGGTCTTACGATATGGTGGTCGGAATATGTGTTTGCAATGCCAAACACAGCTGGCTTGATTCTCGGACAGTGGGAAGAGTGAGAGAATGTATTCTAAGCGAGGCACAAGTGAGGTCCTTTATAAGTTACAATCAGTTGTTTTAGTACTCGTGGATGGTTTGTCAACCAAACACAGGTGGTTTGGTTATCTCCAGGCTTCCTTTGTACGTTGTATTTACTACACCCTTTCGTACTACTCTCCGCAATAATTATAGTTTCATGCAATGGCTTAGGTTTCGTTATATATTAAATACATCATATGTGCATCCTGGTCTCAGTTGTCCTATAAATATTTGATTAGTTTTTATAGATTTATAGAGAGAAGGCAAACACAAGGCAGTAAAAGTTGACTGATTTAAAAGTTCATTTAAATGCATTTATTAAATCCACCTTTATCCAGCAATAATTAATGCAACGCATTTCAAGAAAGGAAGCTCTTCATGACTCATTTTAGTGATGTCCTGCATAAACTTCAAGTGAAGCTTAGAAAAGGTATTTCACATTACATTATTTTTTTCTGCAATTTACGCCTGCAATGCGAATACAATATTATGCATATTATTATTTTAGTGGTAATCACTAGGTCTCATCAAGCAAAGTGTGTTATTGAAATGTATTGTTATACTCAATAACATAAACATTATCTTTTGGTTCAGCAGAAGTATTCAACTTGAAGCTTCCTTAAAATCTAGTTTCAAATCAATATTTCTAGATGGCTGATAAATAATAGTTTAGTTTTTGAAGTGTTGAAGTTTCTAAATCACACTCATTATTCTTCATATTTTGCTCCAAGTTATAATCAGTGCTCTTTTGTTTTGCTTTAAATTATATTCAGAGACTCGGATATGTTCAGTAATACCACGCACCTCGCTCCCACGCAATAATGCTGCTTGTGGTGGCCCCACAATCCGGTTCTGGGTGTGATTTTCTCGTTATATTGATTTCACTCCTCTTGATATATGTGCATGCATTTGAGACAAAATCCAGACTGGAATCATCTACTTTGAATGAGTTATCACCCCGAGTTTTGACATATGCGTAGGCAGAGTCAGGGAAGTCTTTTGATAAAACTGTTTTAGGTAAATATAATTTCCTGTGTGAATCGTCATAAAGGTTGTAATTATTTTCATCAACATAAGGCTCGACTGTTTCAGGACCGTCACAGTTACAGGGGTGACATTTACATCGTTTTCAAGCTCAGCACTTTCATAAACCGAGTTTCTCGGCTGCATTAAAGGAGAATCATTCGCACAAAATACCTCAGCACTCACGTAAGCAGAAATTCGGATTCCGCAGTGTGGTGAAGAGACTGGATTTACATCACTATCTTGTAAAGCGCCAGTAGTAGCATAGATCGAATTCCTGTGCTGCAGTAAAGGAGAATCATTCATAGACAATGCGTCTGCACTTACCTAAGCAGAATTTCGTTCTCAGTTCTCAGGATCAATCCCTTCTCAACCTTTTTCATCTACTTCACTCACAGTTGTTTAAGGTTTTATTTGAAACGGCGCGCTCTTTTGTGAATTCCTTGTCATTCTAATATCATCTAGAGGTACGTCATTGATGTCACTACACGTGTCACTGCGGTTTGTTTTAATAGAGCTGGTAATTGGATCCAGGCGCATAGACAATGCAATGCTATCACTGTCTTGACCCTCTACAGTAAAGTTCTTGAAAGCAATATCAGAGGCTCGGGAGTACTCTTCTGACTTCTTTTTATTCTTAAAAAAGAGAGAGCACAAACATATGAAATTGCATATTGAATGAACCAGGTGTGATGCACCAACAACAATGTTTGAGTATGCCACATGATTTCATTCGACACCCGCAATATCGCATATAATTCCATTCAAAATTTCGCCAAACTGTACTTTAGCTATTAAAACGGTTAAAAAGTGAGAAAGTTGTAAGTTTTCTTCCAGTCTGAATGTCAGAAGGTAAATACTCCAACTCCTTCCATCTCTAAAATGAGGTTGTTCTCCGCTTAAGACATTCATATACATATCTTCAAGATAGTTACTCACTTTAAAACACATTCAGCCTGAAAGTTGATAAGACAGATTATTAAAAACATAATTGCGAAGAGTGGACCAACGTGATGATAGGACATTAGAGACCCTTTTGTCGTGAGAAACACAACAGTCTTAGTTTCATACAGAGAACAAATCGAGCTGGTGAATTAACTTTAATATTGCAGAAAGTCTTCTTTGTTCATTAGCTAGCTCGTCAAGTTATTGCTTTAAATAATACAGTACAGTGCATTTAATGACATGCTTTATTGCTAATTCAGTATTTTGTTTGGATAAAATTCAGTTATCAATTGAGTATTCATTAAAACACATACCTGTTCTTATATATCAGACAACCAGCAAGTAGGACAATTACACAACACCAGTAAAAGCAATCCAACAAGTACACCTTATAAATAAATAGAGGGTTTTTATAACGTTAACAAGTAAGCAAACAATTTATGAAGAAATCAGTGAACACATATTATTTAGAGTAAAACCACATCTAGATTATTATCCGTGTTTTCACTTCGATTTTCATAATTTGTAAGCAAATGCAGAAAATTGAATAAGCAGCAGCATATTATATCACACCTTCACACTTTCTTTAACAGTAAAAAAGGATGGCTGCATTCACACCGATATCCGATAGTCCTTCCGATGGCTGAAATACAACGATAAACAAATGAAAATTTTCTATTGCTGATTGCTATTTTTGATCACTTTCACTTCCATTTTGGAGTTCGATATATGAATTTCAAAGGATCACATTTCAGTGTCAATGTTTTCCTTTGAAAGTCTTATTTTTACAGCCAATAGATGACATCTTTTAATATTCACCTCATTATGTTATTATTAAAATGCTTTAATTTCAGTTTGTTTTTCAGTAACGACAAATATTGAAAATCACAACAAGGAAATGAATTTTAAGAGACTTAAGGTTGGAAAAGTTTAACAGTGTGGAGAAGCATTCTCTCCGATACTTTTCTGTCAGGAGTGAAGGATTGATCCGAAAACCTTAGCTAAATTGTAATTTCAGTTTCGTAATTGGTGTGGGTCGTTATTTTCTATGAGCGCTCTGTGTGCAATGTCATGATTTCAAGGGAAAGCACTTTCAGAGATACTAGCTTCTCTCTAAATATGTCACTGTCGTAAATAATAAACCAAACAAATACATAATTGATAAGTATTTTATATCACAGCTAGCACTTTCTTACATAATTTATTTTAAAATCTTTTTCTAATAACCCAAACGAATAAATGAAGTATTTTATAGGAAGATTCTCCAATAGCCATAAAAACAGTGGCAATATAGGTACATATGGCGATATAAAGTTAGTCTCCATAAAATGCTACATACATATATATTGTTCTTATTGAAGTATTGTACATTTTCACGTTCCGATGTACCTATTAACTTCTACCTCTTATACAATAAGTAAAATGTTATATAATCGTATGTGCACTACCTTTTGGCGAAATTTTGTTAGACTGGCTAAAGTTGTAATGTCAACTATATCTTTGAATATTCGCTTTGGGCATTTATATTCCCAGTCAGTGTTTGCTGGTGCGTAGTAACTGTATGCACTGGTGTCCTTTATTATAGAGGCAGTAAGCAAAAGGTCTTACGTTAACACTTCGAAAGTGAAAGAACTGAAACCTCGAAACAACGTCGTGATTACATTAGTGTGCTGAAACCTTTCTTGTAACTGTTTCTATATCTATTCTTGACCATTCAAACTTGGTTGTTATGCCTGAAATAATACAGTTCTAATGATAAAGTGAATTATTTAATTTACCGTACAAATATGCAGCAATTTGTATTCCTGAAACAAACTGAAATATATTTTGGGTCTTAACAGTCCATTCATATGACACTTTATATGAAAGACCTGTGCACCATAAACAATTGTTTCGAGATAACTGTGTTTTGACATAAGGCAATCTATTTGACTTTAGTAATTTTTTTATAATACAGAACATAACGTAATTAAGTCGCTCTGGATGTGTAATAGATGTTATAGTGGGTTATAGAAATTAAAATATATAAAAAAGTTTCTGTCCACAGAAAAACAAGTAATAAAAATCATCAATCATCTTATTGTATCTTGTGAGATAAATAAATTTAAACACATTTTCCTTTGACAAAAGACACACTTGTGTGTTAATAAAAAGTAATTTAAGAACAAATTCATTTGTTTGTTTTCAAATTTTGCAGGCAATGTCAAGTTAACACAGACCTTACTTTTAGAGTAAAAAAAAATTGCAAATTATTTGAAACAGAATGAAGTTAGTTGTAAAATATACATTTTTGAAAAAAAATCAAACCTAATTATACGTAATTAAAAACATAATCTGCATCATGCACATATGTAAACTGGCACAAACCACAGATGTGTCACCCGTGATCTTTGCTCTAGGCTGACACGGCAGCACATCTTCACCGCGCGGTTTGCTAACCGTGCTGGTGGGACGTCTCCTTTTTAGCCTAGCAAGACCAGCCGCATTCTGCGGAGACCTGAATTCATGCAGCTGGTGCATGTACTGTTAATGAAAATTCGCCATTAAAATCATTTTATCTTAATATTAACTGAAAAATGTATACTTATTCTCGCTCTTTTTTTAACATATTATATGTTTATTATTTACTAATATTGCTAACCACCACCAATTACCTACACTGGACCTGTCAAATACTAGAATAATTATTTTTCTTGTAATTTCTCGTAATCTTTATTTATCAGCGTAATATAAAAAAAACGCTTACGACATGTCGCGCGTCAGGTAAGCACTTTGGCTTTGGCAGTGGTTCTTTTGCCGTAGAGTAGGCTTCCGGAAGATTAAGTCCCTGGTGCAAAATCTTCTCCTCTTGACCCTCATACGCTTGTTATACCTGTGAAAAAATGAAAAAAAAACGTGCAAAGGTCTTTTGTTATATAGAAAAGTATCTTTCTTATTAAAATATGCGCTTCCTGCTACTTTCTATAAAATGACTTAGCATAAACTTTTCAATAATAATTTCTATAGAATATTTGACTGACCACTGCGTAAGCGTAGTTGCATTAAGTTCCGGTAACTGTAGAGTCGTGGCTTCCATTAGGGCTCCGTTGTCTAATATAAGCCGCCGGATCTTGCGGTAATCGCGCATTACCAAGTCCCATCTCGTTGTGGTTTTCTTCAATTTGGCATCTTTTTTTGGCGAGGGGTTTGCAGTGCACAGTTGGATGCAAATAGCTTCAACCAAACGAGATACATTTGGTTTCTGCGCTGGAGTTCCTCCTTTTCCTAGAACGCTTCTGAAAAATAACAAATAAGCGTTAGATGAAGCATAAACGTCTTAGAATTTTTTGCATAAAATTACTATCATCATTACAACTATTTACAATAACCATTAATATTATCTTTTATTTCTTTTTATTATTATTCTCGTTTATTAATGTAAAATTTTTATTACAAGTTTCATAATTTAATGCACATGTTTTTATTCCTCTTTAAAAATGTTGTATTCATCTTCTTAAACTGTCAACACCAGGTGCAACATTTGACTTGGACACCTTGAAACGTCCTTTAATTAGCCGGTCTTGAAATCGTCTCGAATAAACGATCTTTTCTTTGTCCTGCTTGTCCAACAGAGATCGATTATTGTTGCAACCAAGTCATCACTTATTGCAACCGCCTCTTCGTCTCTTAGAGTGCAGAGTGTTGCTGCCAACTGCATCACTCTTCCCCATCCAGCTACATTTTCAGAGTCAACAGAAATCTGAAAAAAATACAGAAAAACATTTTCGTAAAATTTATCAGTGCTAGATTTAACTACATTATCGAAACCTATTGGCGAATTGGCCGGTAACAGGCCTAACCCTTCATGCCGTCAAAACTTCCGGACCAAAGGCCCCGCACGAGTAAGCCCGCCCCCCGCCCCCCCCCCCCTCCGCCCTATATTTACACTGGATTTACAACCCGAGGGCGGGCAAGTTGCATCAACTCATAGTCAATTATCGATTTTTTTAATTTAAAAATTGTAAAAATACACAGAGAATAGAATTTCTTACCTCTTTCGCGATACCTGTAGGCCTGTCATTTCTACTGCTATCGCCAGGTATCTCTATACGAGAACATGAAGGGTTCACATCTGCCGCTAATACGGTGTCCAACTGTACTCCTGCATCGCTAAGGGCATCTGTAATTACATCAGGGGTGCTCTCGCTACTCTCTCCTTTCAACGCTGGAGCCATCTAAACACATAATTTTTTGTAAACATGAGAAAGCTAAAGTGCTAAAGTACGAACATGCAAATTACTTCTACTTTTATAATTTGAATTTCGAATTGAATAGCTAGAACCTCATTTCTCCAGCGAAATGTTAAACACCTGACAAAAATTAAAACGCAAAAATACTTTTTTCAGTTGTTTATTTCTTGAATAATATATCACAAACAACACAGCTTGAATACGTCCTAAATGCCGAGTAATGCTTGGTTGTTGTTGACTTAAGGTTTTATTGACTGATCAGGTATACGCAGTGTTATCTATTTACGCAGTGAGAGCTCGTACAAAGCTCAGCAACTGTGTGTTCTGTGCTGTGCGTTGAATTCTCCGCATTTACTTGCAAAAAAGATACTCTTTTCACACGGCGTTTTAAACAAGAAAACGAAATCAAAGTCGAAAATAAAAAGTGTCATGCACACGTTCATATCAAGTTCTACCAAAGTCCCAAGTTTCATGGCCCTAGAGCCCGTAGTGCCAGAGTAAGACATGACACAAGAATTCCTATCACTGTCAAGAAGAAAAGATAGCAACGGCTACTCGCACAAATTCAAAAACTCCTTTCAAGCGAAAGGCTTGTCAAGTGTTAAATATATTATATTTTACCTCTTCTGCACGAGGAGTCTTATTCTGAAGCTGTGGCACTGCGACTTCAGCAGCGGTTACTTCATGAAGCTGCTGATGGTGCGGAGACAAAAATCTGATGTCCTCTGTTTCTGCTTCGTCTTCTTCAACTCCTTCATCAGCCACATTAGCCTCCCCTCTTCTTCCTCCTCTTCCTCTTCCTCCTCTTCCTCAGCCTGCATCTCGTCTAGAGGCATTCCAGTTTGGCGGAATAGATACTCAACGCCAATAGCCTCGCCTGTCATTTTATCAACAAAAGAGCTCAGCATTCTTAGAGTCTACCCTTTATTAATGTTGGCACTTGAATCAATATAAATTAACAACATTACAGACACAGTATTAACAGTATTAACAAAAACAGAGAATGAAATAAAACCTGTATATTTTCCTGGGGCTGGAAGTCTTCAACCTGCTTTACAGCAAAGACGCGAACACTAAGATTGTTCACCGCACTGATAAGACTTCCCTTGAAACAACGCACGGATGACTGTCTACCAGCAACGGCCTCTCTTGCTCTATCTTCGTTCCACCTCCTTAGCCCTTCCAACAAAAGTGGCTGGTAGGTCTCTGGCTTGGCCTGGTTACCTGCATGAGAAATCAAGCGTTAAAAGACGCAACAGCTTTATTTTACAATTTATATCTTCTATAACGTAAATGAATAAAAAAGAAAGATTTTTTATTAACTCTTTTTACTGGTCCCAATAATTTCAGAATTTGAGCAGTGACCGTTACTTCTAAATGTTAAGCGAAAAAAGAAACTATGAATATTTCTTTCTTCTTACTAGGATTGTCCGGTTTTACCGATTCAACGGTTTTACCGACTTTATTTTTTGGTTCGGTATACCCGTTCGACTTTAAAAAACCGTTTTTTCGGTTTTTATTAGTATTTCTTATATTTAAATTGTTAAAATTTATATGTATGTTTTTATGTGAAAAACACTATATTTTCGTTTTGTCTGTGTTATTGTACATATCATTTTTTGAATGCTCAGTCACACTATATACACAATACCGACAAAACAACATTAAGAAATTAAGAGAAGACTCACATGGCACAAAGTTATTGAGGTGGAGATGGAACGACTCCAAAGAGGTGGATCCTCTAGCACATCTGTAAACCGGAAGCTCTATGCCGCCCTTTGTCACTGTTCAAGTCTGCAGGTACAGTTGAACACCGGTTGGATCTTGAATGCACTGAATGTGACGCTCCTGTTGCTCCAACATCTCCCAGGTGCGCTCGTAGTCGAGCAGGGAGACGCCTAATGAATCTCGACCACCTGGACCGCTGAATTCTGTGAGCAACTGGTGTAGAAGGTGCCTGGTTTTCTTAACCCCTCTGGTTGTTCGGCGGCAGTGACGAGCGTACTCTTGGGGTGCGATGCGTCGTACAACCTGCTTTTCTGTCAATTGCAGCCCGTCTTCTTTAAGTGCAAAGGTTTTGGCCTGAGTTAGTAAGGCCACGTCCTGACTATCCCAGGCAAATATACATGCCGAAATGCGCTGCATGAATATGCGGTGTAATGGGTAAGCATCGGTTGTACAAACAGAGGATATGCGCCTGATAAAATGCCAAATATCCAGCTTCACAAGTAAATCCCGCCACGCAGCAAAAGATTCCTTTGCTCGTCCAACTCCTGATGTGGCGCAACAGTCCCTGTCGACGTAAAGGAGGACTGGGGGCTCAACCCTTGCATTCGCATACCGTTGTATTAGTCCGCTTGCCATAAGGTCCAAGCCTTTTCCTTCGCTTGCTGTGAGCACCGTGTTTAAGACTTGGCCCACTTCGTTACCAACCGATGTGGCCCACAAAGCTGTCCCGGCTCCTGCACCTCCTAACTTCTTTGTAACTTTTGTAAATAAATGAAAATAAAAGCATGTTAAATAAATGTCTAAGAAAAGAAAAAGGAAACTTACAAGCAAAGATTATCTTTCTTCATTTCCTTAGTGTAGAATTTCTTTAAGAAAGAATTTACTTTAATATCTATCATTTATTTCACAAGTTTGACAAGATTAACATTTTCAATGGCATTTTTAGGTCATAATGTCATTTAATGTCATTTGTTGTATTTCATCTCATTATTTTCACCTTCTTAGTCTTGTCCATTTTCAAAATTCTGCCATACACAGATGTTATGGACGCCTTAACTTCGTCAATCCGCTGCAAAATGTCCTGGCTGTAAACTGCAAGAACCCACTTGTACGTTGGTATGCGTGTCAATGGTGGTGGTTGCTGAAAGCGGACTTGTGCGGTACCTGCGGTTTCCCAACAAAGCGATCAAGTTCTGTCAGATATGTGACATTGTTTCTCAACCATACCTCACTGTGCTGTTCCTGGAGCTGCCTCACTATTCGACTTGCACTATTACCAAGTGTTCTCTCCTGCAGCAAGCGAATAACTCTTATGTCGCAAGCATATCTACAACACAATGATGCATAATTATATTTATACATAATTAATTTTATACATAATTAATCACACATGATATTCTAATCATACAAAGTCAGACCTGAAAACGACTTGCATATCATTTTAAAAAATCATATTATCATCTCACGTACAACGAAAAATGTTACAAACATTATATAAATATGTAAAAAATTACACACTGCTTGTTTATGTTACACTATATTTCATAAACTGGTAAAAGTAAAAATGCAAAAATCTTACTTTTGAGTCAGAATGGCCGAGAAAACCTCTCGGTTACCGATGTCTAACTGTTCTAGTATTGGAAGACCCCAAGAAGGGTACCGCCTACCACACGAAGTGAAGTTAGCGTCTCGGTGACCGTGCTGTAGTAGCCATCGAGGTCAAGCACCCGGTGAGCTCTTTTATGCATCCCCGCACCTGTAAGCCGCTTGCCGTGACACGCTGGTTGCGTACATTTCAAGATCACGCGCCACATTCGATAAGGCATCCAAACAAAAAGGCGAGAACCAAAGTAAGAGACCGGTGTGGGTGGCTGATTGCAAATAAAAGGCGCCGGAGGTGGCTCAAACCACATTTTCAAAGGTGTTGCCAATTCTTGACGTCCTTTCTCATTAAAATGCAGCACACTTCGCGATATCCACCGGTGATCGCACTTTGGGATAGTTTGCGCCCATAAACCAAGCAGCTCCACCTACAGATTTTATATAAAAACTTCACTTAATTTCTTCTGTTATTTTGTTTGAAATTAAACTTATAGCAAACCTGTAATAACAAGAACGAAGGTTTTGATACGTAATTAGTATGTTCAATTTTAGTTACTTACGTCTTCGTGCTGCTCATCAAAAACTGGTAGACGTCTCCGTTCCGGTGGAACAAGGTTCTCCTCGCCCAGAAGTAACTTTCTCTTCACTGAAGTGGCAGAAATATTCTGAAGTGGCTGAACTATAAGGAAAATAAATGGGCATCCTTATCATGAAATATTTGAAAAGGCACGAAAAGCAACCTTTATTTACTACACAATCATTTATAGGCCCAGACAATGTTCATTACTGAGCTGTCTTTTCTTTCTGTGCTATCTTCATCAACCTTTCATGACAAAAAATTATGATTTTGCGCTGTAACTGACTTATTTTCGGTGCTGCTGGCTGAGATTGTCGTAGCAACAGGCCTCCTTTTACGCTCCACGTTGACATTGGGACAAAATGCCACGCCTCCATGTACACGCTGACCTTCCTAGAGAGGAAATGAGAACATAGGCATTGAGATCCAAGTCCTCAGCCAAATAGCAGTTACATTACTGTTGGCGAGTTTCTCCTGTGAGATATCGCCTGGACAAATATTATTTACAGATAAACGGACTGACAAAGCGATAGAAATAATCTTCAACCAATGTTGTTGTAGCATACAAAAACTTTAAATACGTTGATAAAAATATTTCACTATGATACATGTTTAAATAACTCCTTTTGAATTAAAAGTATTCAGCATTTAGTTTTGCCCTCATTTATTTTTTACTTACGTATTATAATCCATTCATCTAAGCAATTTCAAATAAACCCTGTTTGCGCCGGCCGGCGATTTTCTGCAAAATATCATTCCTATGATATGCATTTCTATTTATTAAAACAAGTATTTTCAAGCAAAACGCCCTTTTCCGAAGATAACATTTTCAACATACTTCAATATTTTTGAAAATAAACTCACTTCATGTCACAGACGCGAACCGTTCACCGTTATTCAAGAAAGGAAGTTGCAGGTAAAATGTAGCACCAACACAAACAGATTCTTTTAGGATAGATATTACAAGTCAACATTTACTTAATTGCTCTATTAAAATTAATTTCACGTCTATGGCACACTCGTGAGAAAATTCTACCATGCTTAAAATATCTTGAATTATGTAAAATTACCGAAGGGGTCAGTTAATTTCTTAAATATAGGGTAAAGGGAAGCTAAGCTGAAACATATCTAGTTCTACTAACTTTGGAAATAATTTTTTTTTAATTCTTTTTACTAAAAATATTTTAAAGGGAGGAAGAGAGACATGCGAGGAATCTTACACTACAACATACTACATATTTTCGAATCTGTAGTAGGTCCGTTGGCTGAATACCAGGCGGCGGTGAAACTGTCGACAGGAGTGGGGGGCGAGGTAGTTTCTTCGGTGTCTTCTTAACAGCTGCCTATACTAAGAGTAATAATAATAATAATAATAATAATAATAATAATAATAATAATAATAATAATAATAATAATAATAATAATAATAATAATAATAATAATAATAACAATAATAATAATAATAATAATAATTATAATAATAATAATAATATATTAAAAAAGAAATTGAAATCGGTGGAACGGTGCCGGATATATGTTGAGTACAAACTCAATTGCAAAAAAGTTCCTCAACAATGGCAATTTTTGATAGGTCGCCATTTTAACAATTTTTTGCTGATTTTAAAAATAAGACAATTTTGCACAACTTGAATGTATATAGTTTCAGTGTACAGACGGACGGACAGAGGGCAATCCTGTAGACCCCCTGGACTCGGCCGTTGGGGTCTGATAATGTCAGTTGGGACACGTATGGCCGAGCAACCCTAACATACAAACCATCCACTGGGATTATCTAAACATGCAGGACAAAAAATATTTTAGTTCCACTGATGTAGTTTTAAGGGACTTCACAGAGAGTTTGATTCAGAGAGTTTTTGTTTTCCTGTTTGTTACTCACGTCTGCACTTTCTGTGATGTCTTGTTCTTTGTAGTTCCACCATAACCCATAGTTTTCTGCACGAATCACCATAGGGGCAGGTGTTATGGTGCGCACAGTCTAAAAAATAAGTTCAATACATTTTTACTAGTTTTGTGTGGAAATACTATGTGGATTTCTAGGAAATAAATGAGAAAAATGGTACAAATGATTTTTTTGTTGAAATTTGCCTTAAAAGGAAAATAGTTATTTTATTATTATATTTAAGATTTATTCTTTTAAACTTTCAAAGGAAACGACAATGAAAAAAACTTACATGAGCTACAACTACATTTTCTAGGTTAATCCAAGAGAACATTTTGTGCAGCGGCCTTCTTTCTTCCGGGACACTTTTCAACCTAGAGAAAAAAGCGCCGTAATAGACTATGGATAAATGTGTCCATGAGAAATACGTATGACGAGGTATGATGGATATCCGCCAAGGCAAATTGGATGTAATTTTCACCCCTATAAACAAGTGGGAACAGTAAATTTTAAATTTAAAAGACAAACCATGATCTTAACCGCGATCTGTTTCATACAAGATAAAAAATCGTCTGCTTACCAATTCATAAGCTACATGCCATTTCTTCTGCCGTGGTGCCGGCCGGTTTCCCATACCCTTCCTCCAGTTTCCAGTCAGAGCAAAATTACCAAGACGCCTATGCCACTCGCTGTCAGACATGGCCTTATGCGTCCTTTTTGGTTTCTCTTGAAATTCCATCTATAAGCGATATTATAGGATAAGTGTTGTGAATAAATTATTATTTATCACAAGTAATTACCCAAGCTATCATGTTGAAATTAACAATTATATCATAATTAATTGAATAAATATGTAATCGGTGGAGTGTACAAATGAGGAAGTACACAATATGTGTTTAAAGTTTAAAATTTTGTGACGATAATTCAATTCTTTGGGAGATATGTGGATATCTAAGAATATCTACAATTTGAATGCCTGTAAAATATGTAAGTAAACAAGTGGGACAGTGAAACTGTCTCTGTCCCCCACCGGCATATAATCCAAGTATTAAATTTTGTTAGGTTGGACTACAACCCTTAGGCAATTGGTATCATATTCGTGAATTTTAAAATTCCAGCTGGGCCAATGTCCTTGGGCCGACATTGCTCATTTACAAAACCAATTCTTGTTACCATCCATACTAACTATGTGTATAACATTTTACCAATCGATGCAGAAATATAGGCTTGAGTGTGTTAACAAACTCATTTCAGTATGTAGGGGTTGTGAAATTTCTGAAGTTCAGCTGGGCCAATGTCCTTTGGCCGATAGGGCTCATTTACAATACCGATCTTTGTTGGATCCAATACCTCCTATATTTAAAAGATTTCAAGAATCGATGCAGAAATGTAGGCTTGAGTGTGTTAACAATCTCATTCAACTGATTAAGGATTGGGAAAAATTGTGAAGTTCAGCTGGGCCAATGTCCTTGGGCCGACACCGCTGATTTACAATACCGATACTTGTTCGGTCCAGTACTACCCATATATACAATATCTTAACAATCGGTCGAGAAATGTAGGCTTGAGTGTGTTAACAGAAAAGTGATCGGCAGAGGAACAGACGGACGGACAGACAAACCCGAAAACTATAGTTCTCCGGCGGCGGACTAAAAAGGCTAGATACCACCACCCCCACCCCCATTTTGTGGCCAATATCCCCCCACCCCAATTTTGTGGCCAATATGGAGGGCGTATTATGTAGGGTAAGATGTAAGTCCAGTCTTGCAATAAAAGAACACGAGAAAAAAGGGAGAGAAGATGTCACAATCGGTCGAGAAATGTAGGCTTGAGTGTGTTAACAAAAAGGTATCGACAGACGGACGGACAGATAAACCCGAAAACTATAGTCCCCCGGCGGGGGACTAAAAAGGCTAGATATCCCATCCCCCCAACCCCATTTTGTGGCCAATATGGAGGGCGTATTATGTAGGGTAAGATGTAAGTCCATTCTTGCAAAAAAAAACACGAGAAAAAAGGGAGAGAAGATGTAACTGTGATTGCCACGTACGCATAAAAAGCATGGTTGGACGATAATACAATTGAAACCAATAATGCATGTAAATTACTTTTCGAAAGAAAAAATGTTACCATTAAAGTGTTACAAGGTATTATGTATATAACAGTTTACCTTTGAGAGATGTCGATGGTTTGATCTTTTCATATAAATCCCATTCCCTTTTCTTGATAATTGTTTACAATGTTCCTAATGAAGGTGAAGGCCGTTGTCTTCCCGTCATCAAAAAATACAATACCATTCAGATGCTGCTGCCACCTGGTGATTGCGGTGCTGTTCCTATACAACTGCCCCGTACATGACGTTTCGTTTCTCCTATCTGTTTCGTTTTATATTGTTTCATTTAATTCCGTTTCATTTCAAAAAAATAAGGAAGTGCATTTGCCGAGATGCTTCATTTCATGTTTCGTTTTTGAGAAACACCCGTAAATAATTGGTCGATGAGATAGTATACGAACATACGGATTTTAGAGCTAACCGTCACCAGTTACTTTCGTTAAAGCTTAATATTTGTTATTCGAAAACTGGAATATTTTCAAAATGGAACCTTCACAAGATTTGTAATAATAAAAACAAGATGATAACACAATTAATACTAGCAACCAATTAATAAACACATAGTGATCAGTTAATATTCAACGCAAAAATCTGTTTGTTTCCGATTTTTTTATTTTTAGCGTTGAAGAAAAGACTAGCTGCAGAGACAAAAGAAGAAATCCCCCTAAGTAGATCACCCAATAAACACAAAAATCCAGGATACAGTAATCACCATGTACTTCTATAAATCTACAAGCAAAAACTGTCCGATATACTACTCTGTAGTTTTCTAATCAACTAACAAGGACAAAATATACAACGAATCTTTAAGCAGTGATATAGTGATATTTTAAATTTGCTCTAATTAAATCTCTTAAGCAATATAAATTGATGCTGCAAAGGAAAATAAGGTCGATTGCAGCATTTTGTGTTCTGGCTGGCCTGTCATCGGCTAAGTGTGGCTCAGCAGATGACAATCCGCTTTACTGATAGCAGTGGTTCAAACGCCATGAATGATTGTCCCTTCAGGCATGGTATCACTCCTAATACTATGACAATGTCTTAAATTACTTGTAGTTAAAAAATAAATAAATGTTAGTGAATAATTAATGATATTAATGACAAAAATATAAAACTCATAAATATTAAGATCAGTGTTTGCTTCACAGCAATTTTTCAGGGGCAAGGGAGAATCTAGAAAGAGCAATCACTGAAGGAAGCGGCAGGCGAATGACTGGTTACAACAATGAATAAATGAACATCTTTGTCTCTGTGTTTTAGATTCGGAATTCTTTATTCTCAATGGGCCTCTAGGCTCTATAATGTTGTGTAGTTTGAAATCCCTGGCCCAATTAAGTTTTTATATTGAATATATTGCGCAGAACGCATACTACTGAAGTTTGCCTTAAATGTACCCGGAACATCACATTGCTATTGTAAAGATTATAAATGCCTTTGTGTTGTTGAATTCAGCTGGAAATCATCGGCGATGTACTAAATGTGTACGCACCTAACCTCGAGTGTCAAGTTGAACAAGTAAATTTTTTTTGATCTTATGGATAAGCTAATAGAAAAAAGATTGAAAATAAAGTGGTAATAGGTGGAGATTTAAATGTTGTCTTAGATGGCTCACTCGATAAAACGCCAACGTCCTCAAAGACTTACCTAGGGGTTAAGCGATTAAAAGAAATTATGGAGCTACATGATTTAGTTGATCTTTGGAGAATAAAAAACTGTGATATTAAAAGGTTTTCATGGCACCGTGCGAAACCGTTATTAATGCAATCTAGATTGCACTATTGGATTGCTTCGAATGAGTTGATCTATGATATAATAAAAGTAGACATTGTTCCGGGTTTTAGGTCAGACCATAGTGCAATTATATTAGACTTATCGATTACATGTCAAGTAGAACAGAGGGGGTCAGGCTGGTGGAAATTTAATACAAATTTACTACAAGATATTGACTATACAAGGCAAATTAAATCCTTGATTATCGAAGTAAAAGAAAGCTCCACCAACTTGGACCCCCACACCAGGTGGGAGTACATTAAATATGAAATACTTAAATTTACGCTCTCCTATTCAAAACGTAAAGCCGCTAATACAAGAAAAAATAACAACCTGCTTGAAAAAAAACTCCACACGCTAGAAGAAGAACTGAGCCGCAATAATGACGATAATCCAGAGTACACGTTGTACCAAATTAAAGATTGTAAATTTGAATTAGAAAGAATAGAGGCAGTGAAAACAATAGGGCGTTTTATAAGAAGTAAGGCATACTTTATTGATACCCATGACAAAAACATCAAAATTCTTTTATAATATTGAAAAAAAGAATTATGATAAAAAAATATAACAAAAATTGTTAATAATAGGGGAATCCAATTCACTAAACAGAAAGACATTTTAGAAGAAGCCGCTCATTGTTATGAACAATTGTATTCTGTTAATCCTGCCGTTAAAGATTAGTTTTATCAATCATTTTTTCACAAAGAATGCAAAAATAAAATATCCACTGGCGATCAACTTTATTTAAACTCTGAATTTACTAAAGAAGAATTATATAAAACAGTTATAGACATGGGCGTTAATAAAACGCCCAGATAAGACGGGCTGTCTAAAGAATTTTATGAATACTTTTGCGAAGATATATTGGACATGCTATTACACTTTTACAAATACAGCTTCGTACAGGGCCATTTGAGTGTTGAACAAAAAAGAGGAATTATACGCTTAATCCCAAAAAAAAAGAATAAAGATTTGACAAATTTAAAAAACTGGCGCCCCATAAGTCTATTAAATGTTGACATGAAGATTTTAACTCAAACTTTAGCGCATAGACTTCAAAACGTTCTCCCAAAAATTATCGGACCTGAACGAAACGGCTTTATCAAAATAGATATATAGGACTAAATATAAGAACACTAATAGATTGCATAGACCACTTGAATAGAGAACAAAAAGGAGCGTTCCTCTTATTCATAGATTTTGAAAAGGCTTTTGATAAATTAGATGGGAACTTTTAAACCAATGTTTAAAATATTTTAATTTCGGCCCCAGTATTAGACACTGGATAAAATATTTTACACTGACATAGAAAGTTGTATAATCAATAATGGGACGACAAGTAGGGCGTTCAAAATTTAAGATACTGTCAGACAGGGTGATCCCCTCTCAGCGTTACTCTTTATAATAACGGTTGAAATTCTAACAGTAACAGACATATAAAAGGAATAAAATAGGTTGCATTGAAACTAAAATTAGCTTATTAGCCGATGATATGACGCTACTAATGACTTAAAATTGGCTTGTGCTGTTTTATTTGACATCAGACTTGAAGGTGAATCTGGATAAGACTGAAATCTTACAAGCTGGCAAACAAAGAATCAAGTACATGAAAAAAACCCTTCCGCATAAAGTGCTTTGAAGGGGATGTGGTCTCGCTAGGCATTAGATATTTCAATGATATAGCTAAAACAACTGAGGTTAACCTAAGAGATAAACTAAAAGAAATGAAAAACTCTTTATGTTCTTGGTCGAAATTAAAGGAAAAATCACAATAATAAAAAACCTTTTGCTACCGAAGTTATTGTATCTAATGAATGTAATGGAAACGCCAGATTGGTTCATAGCGGACGTAAATAATGAATTTAATAACTTTATATTGGATAAAAAAACACATCGCATACAAGTCAAGGTATTAATTCAAGATTACAAAGATGACGGCCTCCGTAGCTTGGACTTTATATCATTCTTGAACACCCAAAAGTAAACTTGGGTCAAAAGATAACCCCATGCTATAAATAATATCTCTTGTTCCTTTAAGTATGTTTGCCGAAGATCTTTGCCTGCATAGCAGTCTTTTTCACGCCTGCCCGGTTTTGGCATATTTCACCCTTGGCCGCACGTTGTCACACCGAATGCTATTGTCGCTGATAATTACATTCCCGAAATCGCTCGAATTTCTATTTCGCGCATGCCCAGCGAATACTTATCCCTATGCTCAATGTACAATGGCACCTGCACTGTACATTGTTGTACAAATGTACTTTCTATAACAGCTTACCTGAGGTCCAGATACCCCCTTTCTGATCCACCCTCAGCCCAATACACAATTACCAGCACATAGAATGTTGGAATATGTTTGCCCCTTGCGAGAAGAAGCCCAAGCTATAAATAATATCTCTTGTTCCTTTAAATATGGTTGACCTAGACCTTTGCCTGCATAGCAGTCTTTTTCACGCCTGCCCTTTTTTGGCATATTTCACCCTTGGCCGCACGTTGTCACACTGATTGCTACTGTCGCTGATAATCATATTCCCGAAATTGCTCGAATTTCTATTTCGCTCATGGGCAGCGAATAATTCACACTATGCACAATGTACACCGGCACCTGTACTGTACATTGTTGTACAAATGTTCTTTCTATTACACCTTACCTGAGGTCCAGGTACCCCCTTCCTGATCCACTCTCAGCTCCATACACAATTACCAGCACATAGAAAGTTTTTTGCCCCTTGCGAGAAGAAGCCCATGCTATAAATAATATCTCTTGTTCCTTTAAGTATGTTTGCCCCAGATCTTTGCCTGCATAGCAGTCTTTTTCACGCCTGCCCGGTTTTGGCATATTTCACCCTTGGCCGCACGTTGTCACACCGAATGCTATTGTCGCTGATAATTACATTCCCGAAATCGCTCGAATCTCTATTTCGCGCATGCGAAGCGAATACTTCACACTATGCACAATGTACACCGGCACCTGCACAGTACATTGTTGTACAAATGTACTTTCTATAACATCTTACCTGAGGTCCAGATACCCCCTTTCTGATCCACCCTCAGCCCAATACACAATTACCAGCACATAGAATGTTGGAATATGTTTGCCCCTTGCGAGAAGAAGCCCAAGCTATAAATAATATCTCTTGTTCCTTTAAATATGGTTGACCTAGACCTTTGCCTGCATAGCAGTCTTTTTCACGCCTGCCCTTTTTTGGCATATTTCACCCTTGGCCGCACGTTGTCACACTGATTGCTACTGTCGCTGATAATCATATTCCCGAAATTGCTCGAATTTCTATTTCGCTCATGGGCAGCGAATAATTCACACTATGCACAATGTACACCGGCATCTGTACTGTACATTGTTGTGCGAATGTACTTTCTATTACACCTTACCTGAGGTCCAGGTACCTCCTTCCTGATCCACTCTCAGCTCCATACACAATTACCAGCATATAGAAAGTTTTTTGCCCCTTGCGAGAAGAAGCCCATGCTATAAATAATATCTCTTGTTCCTTTAAATATGGTTGCCCTAGACCTTTGTGTGCACAGCAGTCTTTTTCACGCCTGCCCTTTTTTGGCATATTTCACCCTTGGCCGCACGTTGTCAGACTGATTGCTATTGTCGCTGACAATCATATTCCTGAAATTGCTCGAATTTCTATTTCGCGAATGCGCAGCGAATATTTCACACTATGCATAATGTACACCGGCATCTGTACTATACATTGTCGTACAAATGTACTTTCTATAACAACTTACCTGAGGTCCAGGTACCCCCTTTCTGATCCACCCTCAGCCCGATACACAATTACCAGCATATAGAAAGTTCGAATATTTTTGCCCCTTGCGAGAAGAAGCCTATGCTATAAATTATATCTCTTGTTCCTTTAAATATGGTTGCCCTAGACCTTTGCCTGCATAGCACTTTCTTCAGGCCTACCGTTATTTTGACACATTTTACACGATGCCGCACGTTGTCAGATAGAAGGCTATTATGGCTGAAAATTACATCACCAAAATCGTTCGAATTTGCCCTGTGAATTAAAGGTAATCCAAACGTAGCAAAAAGAAGTAACGAATTTCAACAACTCGTGGTTATTTGCCAGTTTTCAAGTATAGTTTATTACGATTGGAAAAATTACTTCTGTACGAGTTTACACATGAAAATGAACAGAACATCGTGATTTGCAAAACTGTCAATGTGTTTTTTTAATACGAAAACGGCTTTTGCGCCGGTTATTCCATATTTGCTTACAAATTAGAAGCCACACAATTCGCAGTGGCATTGTTATTATGTCTTAATAGCCTTATGCAGCCGATAAACTGCAAAATACAAATAACGAAGAACTGACTTAGAGCTATCAAATGTGTACGAAGAGGAGAACAAACAGTTCAGTTATTCAAATTTAAACGAGGTTATACACGCATAATACAAGGAGAGAAGCATGAAATTGAACAGAACATCGTAATTTGCAAAACCGTCAATGTGTTCTTTTAATATGATAACGGCTTTTGCTCTGGTTATTCCGTATTTGTTTACAAACTAGAAGGCACACAATTCACAGTGACATTGTTATTATAGGCCATGATAATCTTCTGCAGCAAATACGAATAATGAAGAACTGACTTGGAGCTATCAAATGTGTGCGAAGGGAACAAACAGTTACAGCAAATTACAGCAGTTACAGCAAATAAACTACAAAATACGAATAAGGAAGAGCAGACTTGGAGCTATAAATTGTGTACGAAGAGAAGAATTCCCACGACACTTATTCGCCTATTCCGATTTTCGCCCAAGTTTATTAAATGTTACTCATGTCGTACGAGATTATACCTTCGTTTTATTAATGCAAGTAAGACAAACAGCAAGTAATACTAGCTTTTGTGTTGTTGCTTGTTTTGTTTACGCAAGGAAACGAGCGAGGGAGTATGCCTGCTGCTGAAATACAAAATATACACTCCCCACGTTTTGTGTGGCATGGTGCAACTTTTGTGTTGTAAATTCACTGCATATAAAAAGAAAGAAATGAAAGATTGTTTCTTAGGGGTACTCGTATTGCGATAATGTTGAAGTAAATTATATAAAACAACATTTAGCCATTTTATACTCTAAAAACAGATCTCGTGTTTAATTTACTGGTACCCCGAAAGCCGAAATAAACAAAATCAGGCTTCAGTAGCAATTGTCTCCCTAAGGCTGGAATTGTGCGATTCGGTATATTAGTGGTCACTGGGCGATAATTGAGGCTTTACTGCTTTTCATGGCAATCTCTTGATAAAGTACAGAAATCACAACGCCACAAGTCTAAGTATTTAATCACCAATACCTCTACGGCATAATCAATAGCTCTTTTGTATACGAGATATTTTAAAAATCTCTGCACAAGGGCATCAACGAGTGAGGCTATTTGTCGAGCCAGTTCTATATATAATCTAGGCAGAGGATCTTTCTTCATCCCAGATAAAATAAATTTATCATCATGATATGAAAATTCTGTTGAAGGTTAAAACTTAAAACTAATTTGTTGCACTTTTAATGTGTTAATAAGATCTTTTGAATTTTCTAACAAAAGAGACAATTCGCTGCTATGAGCGGTGCTACGCTCGGGGTCGTATTAGCATGTCGGTCAAATTTTGCATTTGACTGTCGGTTAAATTAAAAATAGTAAAACGGTGCCTAAGAAAGATGCATTTAAGACATATTATTACATAAAAATATTTCATCAGCTTTTCGTAAATTTGCAGTATTTAAAAAACTGGTTTAAAATTAGGTACAAATGTCAAAGAACCGATAAAAATTGAACATAAAAAATCCAATTATGGCTATGGATTACTGTGTAACTGTGTAACTTTCAAACACATCCAATAGTTACAAAATATCAACAGAAACGTCAAAATCAAGCTCCTGCCATGAATTTAATAGTTATCTTTCAATATATAAAAAAGACGAGAAAGTTAAGACGTAGAAAAAAAGTAAGAAAATCATTTTCAACCAATGTGACCGCAATTTGTCAAAACTATCATCTTTGACCAAATAAACAGAATCTTAACAGAAAATTTGGTGTACTTTAAATTAAAAGATATATGTATATTTTTTCTAGCGTTTGATGTCAAACATATAGACAAACTGTAAAATTTTCGGTGAAAATAGAAAATTTATCACTTATTATGATTAGTTATTTTTGAAGGTCACTATGTAACTTTCAATATATACCCGATTATTTGCCGAATAAAGACATAATTAACAAAATATAATATGCACCACAATATTATAATAAGGAACTTTCAATATATGTAAAGAAAACCTAAAGAAAAATAAAGACTAAATAAAAAATTAAGAGTTTAGTCTGAAACACTGTCGGTGGTCTCGAAATCCCAAGTCAATGTTAGATTTTTGGTCAGATCTGAGTCTTCATAATAAGACATTTTTTTAAAGAAAGGAACCTGAGGAAAATCAATGAGGTAATAAGGATATGCCTTCCAATACCTTTTTAATGAAGAGATCAAAGTTAAAATTGCACTTTTAATAAAAATGTTGCATACTGACCATAATAATAAGTAAAAAGATGGCTATAATTTTTTTACTTAATAGAGGTAGGTTTCACTAAATACGGCATTATTTATATACTATTGTGCTTATTTAAAACCTGTAATTTATTTGATCAAATTTATTTTCTTTATAGGGTTAATCTAAATAATTATGATAATAACTGGTCAGTATGCAACCTTTGTCATATAATAATAATAATAATAATAATAATAATAATAATAATAATAATAATAATAATAATAATAATAATAATAATAATAATAATAATAATAATAATAATAATAATAATAATAATAATAATAATAATAATAATAGTGAGTTTTTACATACCGATTTCCCAGATAACCTGCTCAAAAAGGTTTACAATGTGCGCATACATGTATATTTATTTATTTTACTTACATTTTTTATAACTCAGGACTATTATAATTTCGACATGCCCATATAGTGTTTCTGAAATCCCTGTCTATTGGCACATGCGCCTAACAATAATGCAACCCTAACTTTGTATTAGAGGACTATATAGGCACACCGATATCCCTGGGGAATTTTGCAAATTGTCATGATTCCTGACCACAAGCGGGATTCGAACACGGGCTACAGAATCATAACTGCATGGCTGGCAAGCGTCTTTAACCACACGGCCACCGACAACCTAAGAAGGGCTGACAAACTGAATTAAGTAGGTGTTGAATCGTTCACATAATCATTAGCTATTCAAAGCTGACCGGGTCCAAAGCAAAGGAAGATATATTTTCTTGTAAATATATTCTATGCTTGAGTGTTTTTAGTAGAGCTCGCAATAGATTTTTTAGATACGGCAACCGTTAAAGAAATAGGCCAATTAGATTTTAAAAAATCATAATCATAATCTTCTTGAGGTACATTATACAGCAGCATAATGGGACTGAAAACTAATGCCAAATTCCACTTTTATTTACTCCTGATAGTGTTTTCCTTTGTTCTATACACTTAGCACGCTTTTCGATAAAAGTACAATTTTTAAAGCATACTATAAACAATAAACAACTTTTTCTTGAAGGGAAATACTGGACAAATACTACACTTCTTTCACATGTTGCTAAACCGGAGAAAAAACTAACCTTTAGGGCCTACCATTGTCCAAATAAACCAAGAAGATAGGAGCAGTGTTTGATTGCAGCCAATCATTTTGCTGGCATTACATTAAATGACATTCACTCTCAGAAACCCGATGCATCCAATTTATTTCGTTAGTGCGGTTGAGGGATCTGCCTGGTGTCACTTAGGTTGTCACAGCAGACCAGAGTCGACCAAGAATTTGCATCTCTCGGATACAGCAACGGATACAGCAAATCTGGATGCCGCTACTCTGAAGGTTGCCGCGTTTGACATGTCAGTACTTCGTCATGAGTACAGCTAAATGAAAAAAAAAACTCATGTAACTTCTCCTGCTCATCGACAACACAGGTACAAATTCGCATGTAATACCCAGGTCCAAATGCGCATGCGATAATTCTACACAGGAAACAACATTTAAAAAAAACTGTTACACCTCCATATTCAATTTTTTTTAAAGTGAAGATTAAGCCATATTCACCAGTTGAGGTGAGCCGAACCAATAATTGCAAAATCTTGAATTTGACTCAAGCCGGCGTTAGACGCATACAAATTAGAAGTGTGATCAACATCTACTTGCTGCATAGCAATAAGTTTGAATTCATTTATGCAGTTTCGAATTTTCATTTAATGAATTTATTTTGCTTTTCAGATATGGTTCTCAGCAGGGGCAAGCTACCACAAAAGTGTAAAATCATCACGTCCCTTCCTCTTGTGACTTTTAAGTAATCTGGTCAATTTCAAAATGACTAAATTTTATGCAAGTTTCTCGAAAGATCTTCTAAGGAAAACGTGAAAATAGATATAAGAGCTTCATGAAGACAGAATTAAACACACAACATGTAGAAATAGGTTTTTTTTTTAGATTTTCGTTCTTTTTTCAGATTTTAGACTCACAGAATATGAGAAAACAGCATTTAAACCACTAATACAATTAGTTCTAATTTTCCGATCAGCATGATGCCTTTCAAGTAGAAATTATAATTTACTTTAATTTTGAAGCAATTTAATTTTTGCCATAAAACGCTGGAGTAAGGTTGTCGCTTCGGTACATGCAATACCAGACATAAGTGATATCTTACCCAAATTCTTTGCTCAACCAAACCTTCTGCTATCGCAAAACCCTCTTACTGTCAAAGTCGTTTTCAGCAGCATGCGTTATCTTTCATTAAATAGGCTAGATTACTTATCTTTATCATTTCGAACTAGCTTGAACTATTTTTTCATCCGCCGTTCTCATGAGTGTCACTGACATCACATGATGAATCTAATTTTATTTTCTATATCAAAGAGAAACTTTACCATGAAGTAAAAATAATCACTGACTGCTTTAAGCACTATGCAAACAAAATAATGTAACGAAAACGTTTTAACTGAATATCACATTAAACTAGGTATTTATAATTTAGAAGAAAAGAATTTAGAAGAATAAGAAGAAAATAGAAAAAAAATAAGAAAAAAGAGGAGAAAAATTTGCTAACAAAAATTGCTATTTTCATTATTGCGTGCAGATAAAATATCTAATTTGTTCTTTCAGAAGACACTCTGAAATACTAACGAATGTAAGTGATGTTAACTTAATGTAACAGGAAAAAACTTCAACGTCTTCAAACAGATCAGACCTACTATCTGAGATGCTAAGATTACATTGTGATCAAACTTTAATACCTCAATTTCTATCTATCATTTCTAAATTTGTACTTATGACACTAACAACAATGTGGAAATTATTTCGTGAAAGACCTACAGTTACTGAGCGTCTGGCGGGACCCCAAAAAACACCCATTCAAATTTGCTAACTAATTCCTAATGACAAACGGAAGTTACGATTTACAGTGTTTGGATTCTCAACGGTGAGAATTCGCTGCAAGAATGAAAATTTATCAACTTTGCAAAGTGGTATTGTATCAGCAAAGGCTTAAACTTTATTCAAATATATCAGATTCAAAGCACTGGAAAAATCTAGTTTAAACTGCGTTGAAGAAATACTTCCAGAGTCCACAAGTAGACAAAAACTGGACGAAAAACTGGGCTTGTTTTAGACCCCTTCATGTGGATTGTTGCAAAACAACCGTGTATGTAATCAGTCTGCGTATTTGTTTGAATTATACGTGCCTGACAAAGCTGCGTGATACTCATCATCTCTGGCGATAACCTTTTATTTGAGTTCAAAATTGTATTTACATTTAAGCGGACTACTTAACCTTATGGAAGCAGGAAGTTGTGCTATAATTATTTTTTAAAGTTTCTAAGTTTATATTTTAGCACACCAAGTCACGAAGTGTCTGTGTTAATTGTGAAAACCAGTTAAAGTGCATTTTTATATGCAATTTAATTAATTTCCCTGTCGCATCAAAACGTGTTAACTGTTAAATTCGATGCTTGCATATGCAAGAATGGGGTATATTAGTTTTAATTCCTACAAATGGCGAATCGCTAAATGAATAGGAGGAAAATCATTCTTCCTGTCCGCGGTTCAGTTATAGTAGCCCACAACATAATTTCTTACTTGGTATCAATGATTGATTGAATTATACAATAAAGTGACAAAGCTCATATAATGTGAATGGTGTAACTAACTGAGTTATGACTATTTTGTTTGGTATGTTACAGATTAGCGAGTGCATTGCGATAAGTAAATGTAGCAAGAACGTGTTGAGAAATAAGGTAAAGGAGGTCTAGAAACGTGATTCGCCATTAACTGTGCCAGACTAAGTGCATGTTAAGCTGCATTGATAAAATCTGAAAAAAAAAACATCCAAGATGTCAGTTTAACTAAGGGGACTGAGAGGAGGAAGAATATGTATATAGTATATAGTCTAGAAATGTGATTCGCCAGTAACTGTGCGAGACTTAAGTGCATGTTAAACTGCATTGATAAAATCTGAACAGCATTCAAGATGTCAGTTTAACTAAGAGGACTGAGAGGAGGAAGAATAGTAATAATGTGGCGTCTACATTGTCTGTTGTAAAACACCTTTGTGCTTTAGTCAGAATTTACTCTCACTTTTTCCAATACACTTCTACGTTCCAGTTAGTTTGCAATCAGGATGCTTTAAAGTTAACTAAGTCAGTCAAGTTGTTTTTAAGATGTCACTATCTTTGAAGTCGATCGTAAAAAAATAACAACCAAATGAGGTCTAAAATTTTCGAATCGTATATGACGGTACAATAGGTAATGATAATTCCTGCCATGCTTTTCCAGTTATGTTGAATTATTCTATTAAGAATTACAAAGCTTCAGGAAAAACTGGAAATTACATCGCAGTACCAAAAGTATTTCATTCACAGATTGTTGTAAAATTACTTTAGATCTATAGCATTATAAATGTGACATGGTTCTTAAGAAATAATGCAGTTGCACAACATTCATTTTATGTTAGACACATTTTATTGATTTGCAAGCTTATGTATATATATTACTTACCAACTTAAGTCTATATTTATTTATTTATCGATATACACAATGAATTTTTGTTGTCAGGGGGCTAACTGACATAAACATGGAAGACAAAACTTTCCCCAGAAAAATTATCAGAATTTTTCTGAGTAAAGAGAATTTAATGTAAGACTAAAACATTCACTAGAAGAGCGATTATTATAACTGATCGCACCGAGGAATGAACAATCTCTGCTATCGACTGCTAAATGTAACTGTTTGTTACTACAGAACTATACTATTTTGTTCATGTGTTAATTGCTTTTTTAGATTAGCGATAGTGCATACAGCTCACGGTATAGCAAAATGTTTTTCATCAAGAAATGATAATCGCAAATACAGTTAATCCACTTCACCTTCAACTTATTATGAAATAAAGTATTGTATTCATGTGGCAAAATATAACTGCTTAATTTATCAGGTTTAGTAAATGATCATAAGTAGGTGACATATTCTGGGCTATGTTAAACTTTCAGAATGCAAGAACCTTATTTAGTTGTCCCAGGAAATAGAACATCGTGATAAATTGCGCAGATTATGGTAAATATTCTACAACGTGTGGAAGAGTCTGTGCGTCTCAAATCCAATGGATTGTATCAAAGTGGTAACGGAAAATATCGAAGGCGCCCGGGTTGAAGTAAATTCTTTTACCAGGGATTTAACTTTTTATAAGACTGTGCTGTTCCTGAACTTGCCGACCACACATCTCTTTATTTATCGTGTTCACCAGTTATTTCGCTCATTATAGTTGGTAACAAATTTAGTGCAAAAAATATCAATTAGACTATTTTTTAGCAAAAATTTATAAGGCATTACGAAATAATCGTCACTGCTCTCATCCTTCATTGCTGTTCGAAACTGTGATGCCGGTGAGGTCATTCTTTTGATTGCATAGCATAGGATAGTATAGATTTTACGTGGTGATAATATGCAGCTTTCCATAAAGTATTGTACTTGTAACATATTTTTGTTGAAACACTTTCGTTAAACACTATCAACCACATAGCAGTGTGCTTATGTGCCCTTTATACGGAATCGATGCTTTCTGTGTGAATGTTCTGATAATGGTTTTGAATTCGAAACCTGCTTAAAGAAAGAATAGGCTAGGTTATCACATTAGGTTGCCGAAAATGGCTTGAACAATAATAATGTTAATGATTCAGGTTTCGCTGTCGCAGAATGTTTGTTTTGACAAAGAGTATGAGTAATATGTGCTGAAGGCAGACATTAAAATGAGGAAGCAACTGCCAAACGTCTACTTTTTTCTGGCTTTTTGCTTCAAATCTCACATTAACTTTACTATTTAAACTAAAGAATGGTACTTCATGCAAGTTGGAAAGGAATTAATTAATACAACTTAGTCGGATTCTCACTTTCTGTTAATCTGAAATGAAAAATAAGAACAAAGCGATTCAATTACCTGCAATGAACATGTAACTCTTTTTACAGATACCTCTGGCAACATTCACATTTTCAATGCAAGGTCTTTTATGTACCAGTTCTGACAAAACCTTCTTTTATGTTTGAAACAGACTGTTGTGAACATTTATCACACATTATTCTTAAAATTCAACATTCGCATTATTTTAAGTTCACTGCCTATGTAACGTTTGACATAAATATGTTATCATTATTTGTTGCTAATCTAAAACACTCGGAGTTTATTAAAACATGAATGCTTAAGGTGCACACAACGCTAAAAATAACGTCGGGCCTAATCTGATTGAGCCTTACCCCGACATACAAAATTTAGGCTTTTTACTAGCACCGAATATATTAACAACTACAAATTAGCATAACACCTGTTTTCATAAAACAGCTCCATGGACTTCACATATTTGCTCTTTCCTTGAATTCAAAATCCCTAAATATACAAAGCTATGGCGATACGATGGAAAAAAATCAGAAATGACGGGAATTTATTGACTTCAATGTAAGAGCTGCTTAAAAAAAAGTATATCACAAAAAAGAAGTATATATTTTTGAAGTATTTCACATCATACGTGCTTTCTTTCTTTCTTTCATTCTATCTTTTAGAAGACACTCTGTTATACCAATAAATATAAATTATATTAGCTTAGTGTAACAGAAAAAAGCTAAAAAAATTGAAAAAATATTAATACACTAACATTTAACTGCCGCCCAAATCAACATTTATTGAACTTCATCTGCTTGATAAATGGGAAATGATGATTTACATTACTTGAGTCCTGCGTTCTAAGAATTTGCTGATAACGTATTAACTCCTCAAAGTGGTGTTGTAACACCGTAAAATTATGCTTTATTCAAACCACAGATATCAATGATTCATTGAATTACAGAATAAAATAACAAAAAAAAACTGATTATGCGAGTGATATAACCAATGATATTTTGGCTAGTGAGTATTCATGCCCTTGACAACAAATAGATTACGAAATGCATTTCAAAAATCAACTGAAAAAAACAGGTGTGTGAAGATAAGGTCGAGAGGGCCTAGAAACGTGAGTCACCATCAACTGTACGTGACTAAGTGCATGTTAAACTGTATTCTTAAGATATGGACAACATCCTAGGATGTCAGTTGAATAAGCCGACTAAAAGGGGAACGTGCGAATTTGAAGAATAATGCTCTGGCTTCCGTGGTGCCTTCTATTTCTGTGGGCACAACTTTGTGCTTTACAGGTAAGAAAATCACATTACAAAATATATTCTCAGTTCAAACGTTTCAAAATAAATTAAATTCATGTACATCGGTCTTAAAAATAGCAGCCAAATGAGGCTACAATGTTCACACTCTGCAAAACTGTAGCGTATGCAACATTTAGTTTTGCAATTAATTTTAAATGTTCTCCTTGTTCTAGTGAATGTATTCTACTGACAATTACTGAGTTACATTGTGCTAAATGAAATGTCCTTGCGGGAAAAATAAGGCGGAAATTATATCGCAATCCTTTACCATAAAGTATTTGATCCACAGGTTTTTAATTGAAAGTGCTTTAAAATTTGTTTGTTGAATTACACATATGAGACGATTATTAAGCAATTATACAGCTGCACATAAATCGTTTTAAGTAAAGCACATTTCATTACAAACGTTTACATGGTGCAGATATACACCTAATTTCTATGCAACTTAACATACTGGCTATATAACCTGAATCTGTTAACTACGTTTAATTCTACAAACAATCTATGTAATTTTAATAATATTAACGCCTATTCCTGCAACAGTATAAACCACGTAATAGATAAATAACGTCTGAAAAGTATGTGCATTTGAATGGGGCTCTGATGTGCTTTATCATTGTTCCTTTTTGTGCTTGATTACTATGCATTAGCTATTTCACCCAATTAGTCACTGGGTGCAAAATCCAATGAGCTCTTTTAAATGACATATTATAATTGGATACTTTTTAAACAAAATGGATTTTCTAAGCTCTATCAATGGATCATTTATCCATTTATTTCAATAAAAATTTATTTATCAATGTATTGCTGCCAGGGGTTAAATGACATGAACGGAAAAGACAAATTTGCAGCAATAGAAAAATTACTGCAGAAACAGAATCAGAAACTTTCAGAGTTAAGTGAGCGCAGTGTCTACCAAGACCAAAAAATTCGCGAACTGGAAGAAAAAAACACTGCACTGGTCTCATTGAGGAAGACCCAGTCTGCGCTGCCTGCTGCTAAATGTAAGCTAAATGAAAGAAATGATATACCGTTAATCTACTTCTGTATCAAAGTTATTATAATATTATAATATTATGATCATGTCGCAAAATATAACTTCTAATCCCGCATGTCTAATAAATGATTATGAAAGGCGACATAATTTTCGTTTTATTAATCATTCTTTCAGATGCCAAGAGTTCATTTGGCTGTGTTTCTCAGGAGATATATATGGCATGTTCTGACAACAGAATAATCTTCATTACTAGTGCACATTATGGCGATTATTCTAAAACATGTGAAAATGTCTGCTGTGTTCCAAATCCGTTGGACTGTACCGAAATAGTGGCGGAAAACAACGAAGGTGCCTGGACTGAACTGAAGCTAACCTGCGATAATAAAAATGAATGTTACTTCCTTTACCAGGGATCCACCTTCTTACAAGATTGTACTGTTTCTGAAACTGCGGACTATATGAATATTTATTATTCATGTTTACCAGGTACGTCGTTTATTATAGTTGGTAATAACAGATAAGGCAGAAAATGTCCACGCTGACGCTGAATGTGGATCAATATTTAGACAAATATCCGTTGTTGTTTTTATTTATACCTACATTATGATAAAAACTTAAGAGAGAAAATTAAGTAGACGAAATATACTTGACGCATTGCGTTTCTTGTCGCACATTCATATTAAAAATACGCTTATTTTATAGTTACATTTTCTATACTATAGTATGCGATGGTGTGTGGACTTTTTTAATGATAAGTGATAATGTTTAATTTTATATCGCACTGTAGTTGTTGTAAAACATTTTATTGAGTTACAGAAGATTCGTTGGTACTTCCATCTTTTACTGCGTCTGCCACAACCAGTCAAAACTGCAGTGACCAAGGCATCCTTCTTTTTGATGAAGTTGTGAGTAATTTCGGGGAGCACTATCAACCAGAGAGTAGCGTCTTTATTTGTCCTTTAAATGGAATCTATGCTTTCTCTGTAAATGTTCTGTCTGAGCGCGGATGCAGATTAACAAGCTACTTGATGAAAGAAAACGTGGAGTTATCACACCAGGTCGCTGAAAATGTCGTTGACAATAAGAGAGTTTCTGCTTCAGGTTTCGCTATTGCAGAATGTCTTATTGGACAAAGAGTTTGGGTAAGGTGTGGTGATGGCGCACATTGCATGATGGGAAGCTACTACAGTCCGCATTCTGCTTTTTCCGGATTTTTGCTTCAAATGCTTGATTAACTCTACTGTTTAAACTAAAGAAAGGTACCAAACGTCAAGCACATTAGAAAGTAATGAATAAATACAGCACTTATTTCTTGGTTTCTCAGTTTGTATTTATCAGAACTGTGAAAACAGAACGATGAGACACAATTAACTGTCACTCCATAACATGAGTATTCTTGTATTCCCAAACCTCTGCGATCTATCTTCATAATTTAACAGAAAATTCTCCCGCATCATTGACAAACCCCAGTCTGTTTTAATTGTAACAGAATTTGATCTGTATAAGTCTGTAACGCACAAAAAGTTCTTTAAAGAAAAGTGCAAAACGCAATTTCTGAATTTCGGGATAAAAAAGGGCTGACAAATTGATGTTTTGTCGGTCGCTGTTGGGTCGCACACATAACCATTACCTATTCAAAGCTGACCGGTTCCAAAGCAAAGAAGATATATTTACTTGTGCGAGGGGCTCGTTATTCAGTGTCCAATGAATATTACTTTATAGTCATATAAATATATTCTATACTTGAATCATTTTAGTAGAGCTCGCGGTAGATTTTTACAGTTAAAGAAACAGGCCGATTAGATATTTGGAAAAAAAAAAGAAACATAATCTTCTTGAGGTACATTATACAGCAGCACAATTGGACTGAAAACTAATGCCAAATTCCACTTTTTGTTCAGTAGTCTTAGTGTTTTTCCTTTCTTCTATACATTCAACACGCTTTTCGATAAAGGCACATCATATAATCATTTATTTAAGCATCTCATAAACAGTTAACTACTTTTAATTGAAAGGAAATACAGGAATATTGCTACACGTTTTTAACATGTTTCATAAGTTACTTAGATAATGAATTGCGCTTCAAGATTTTACATACATTTATAGATAAATTCCGAAAAAGCCTTCGTAGATTTAGATTGAAGAGATTGCAGAAGAAGCACCTGTGACCAAACTGGATAGAAAACTAGCCGATACGGCCCATCATTGCCCAATTAAACCAAGAAGATAGGAGCCGTGTTTGATTGCAGCCCATTATTACTCTGACATTACGTTAAACAGCACTAACTCTCAGGGACCCTATCCATTTAATTTATTTTGTTAATGCGGTTGCGGGATCTGCCTGGTGTCACTTAGGTTGTTGTCATTGCAGACCAGAGTCGGTCACGAATTTGCATCTTTCGGATACAGCAACGTTGCTGGGGCGTTGGAAGTCTTCTCTAGTTCGGTCGCGATGGCCTGCTACGAAGGGCGTCTCTGGTTGACGTTGCTATAGTCGGCAAACCTTGATACTGCCACATTGAAAGTTGCCGCGTTTGACATGTCAGTACTTCGTCAATTTTTATTTGCACAGTCAGTACATGTCACCATCTGACAAAGAATTAGGAGCCTATTTAATGAAAGATAACAGAAGGTTATCAGATCATGCTGCTGAAAATGTCTTTGACAGTAAGAGGGTTTTGCGATAGCAGAAAGTTTGGTCGGGCAAATTTGGGTAAGATATGGTTCATGTCTGGTATTGTATCTAGTGAAGCGACAACCTTCCTTCAGCGTTTTATGGCAATTTGCTTCAAAATTAAATTAACTTATTATTTCAACTTTAAAAGGCATCATGCTGATCGGAAAATTAGAAATGATTGTATTGGTGATTTTAAGGCTGGTGTTTTCTCATATTCTGTGAGTCTAAAATGGGAAAGAAGAACGAACATAAAAAACTCTCCGTGTTATGTGTTCCCGTCTTCATATTGCTCTTATATCTATATTCACTTTTTCTTTGGAAGATCTTTCGAGAAACTAGGAAATCACGTCTTTTATTGCATAAAATTTGGTTAGTTTGAAATTTGACCAGATTATCTGAAGGTCACAAGAGGAAGAGTCGTGATGATTTAACTCTTATGTGCTAGCTTTCCCCTGCTGAAAACCATATCTGAAAAGCAACATAAATTCTTCAAATGAAAGTTAAAAACTGCATGAATGAATTCAAACATGTTGCTATGCAGCAAGTAGATGTTAATTACACTTCTAATCTGTATACATCTAACGTCGGCTGAATTCAAATTCAATATATTGCAATTATTGGTCCATCTCACCCCCACTGGTGAGTGTCGCTTACTCTTGACTTTAAAAAAAAGTTGAATATGGTGGCGTAACAGTTTTTTAAAGTGTTGTTTCATGTGTAGAATATCGAATGCGCATTTTGACCTATGTAATACATTCGCATTTGGACCTGTGTTGTCGTTGAGCAGTAGGAGTTACAGGAGTTTTTTTTTTCATTTGTTCATTTGTTTTAGAAAAGTAAATATGCAGTCTACTGTAGTCAGCTTGGGTCAATATAACCATCCAAAATATAAAATAGGTAGAGAATTTAAAAAAACTCAACAAAACACCTGTAACCTTAAATACCAGTGATACTTATCTTATCACTTCGAACTAACCAGAACTATTTTTTCATCCGTCATTTTCATCAGTGCCCTGACGTCACATGGTGATACCAATTTGATTTTCTATGTCAAAGAGAAAATTATCATAAAATGAAAATAATCAATGAATGCTTTAAGCACTGTGCAAACAAAGTAATGTGATAAAAAACAGTCCACTAAATATCACATTAAAGTAGGTACAACCTATTTAGAAGAAAAGGGATAAGAATAAGAAAAAATACAGGAAAACGAAACAAACAGGAAAATAAGAAATGGCAGGAGAAGAATTTGCGAGCAATATATTCTCTCTAAAACGCTATTTTTATTTATGATTGCGTTCAGATGAAATGTCTACTTTGTTCTTTCAGAAGACACTCTGAAATACTTAAGAATATAAGTGATATTAGCTTAATGTAACAGCACAAAAAGCTTAAACACTTTGTAGCACATCCGACATACTCTTAGCGATGCTAAGATTACAGATTGCATCAAACGTTTATACCTGAAGTTCTATCCATCAGGCGGGAAATTTGTACTTATGCCACTAACAACAATGTAGAAATCAATTCGTGAAAGACCTGCAATTACTGAGAATCTGGCGAGACCCAAATGAACACCCATTCAAATTTTTAACTAGTTCCTAATTTCAAATGGAAGTTCCGATTTACCGTGTTTGGATGCTAACGGTAGGAATTTGCTGCAAGAATGAAAATATAGCAACTTGGTTTTGTATCACCAAAGTGGTTTTGCATCACCAAAAGCGTGTACTTACTTATATATACTTTATTCAAAGCACTTGAAAAAATTTAGTTTAGACTGTGTTGAAGAAATAATTCCAGTCCAAAAGTAGACAAAAACTGAACGAAACACTAGGCTTGTTTTAGACCGCTTTAGGTGGATTGTTGCAAAACAAGAATGTATGTAATCAGTCTGCTTGTTTGTTTGCCTTATGCATGCCTGACAAAGCAGAGCCACGAAATGCATTCGCAAATTTTATACGCATCAGACGTACAATACTCATCACCTCTATCGATCACCTTCAATTTGAGACCAACTTTATATTCACATATAAGCGGAGTACTTAACATTATATATTGCAATGTGGGTACAACTTTATTATGAAAAATGAACATTCAGGTATGATTATATTTTTTGTACATTTTCATCATTTTCATCCGATATAAAATATTTAGTTCAGGTATGTTCCCATTTTCTTTCACTTTCTGGAGAAATACCTTTTGAACTGAAAAAAGCTCTGTATTGGATAACAAGAAGCTCTGCTAAATTGCGCCTTTTATGTTACAAGAGAGTCGGGGCAGGAAGTTGTGGTCTAATTATTTTTTCCTCAGTTCAGATTTATTTTCACACAAAAGTCACCAAGTGTCTCTGTTAATTGTGACAACAAATTCTGCATGAAGTACATTTTTATACGCAATTTAATTAATTTCCCTTTCGCCTAAAAAGCTGTTCGGTGTTAAATTCGATCAATAGATATGAAAGGTGTATATCAGCTTTAATTCCCATAAAAGACAAATCACTCAGCGTATGCTGGGAAACTATTAAAATCATTTGATTTTACTCAGAGAATGTTGGTCAAATATACTAAATCTTTAAGTAACAGAACTTTCTGTCACGTTTGAAATATAGTAGACCACAGCATAATTTCTTGCTTGATATTAGGCGATTCGGAAAAAGGAGTCTAGAAACCTGACTCGCCATTAACTGTACGAAACTAGCTGTATGCTAAGGCGTATTGATAAAATCTGAAGAACATTCAACATGTCAGTTTAACTGAGAGGACTGAGAGGAGGAAGAATAATAATGATGTGGCATCTGTGTTGGATGTTGTTGAACACCTCTCTGCTTTAGTCAGAAATTTACTCTCACTTTTTCCAATACACTTCTGCGTTCCAATTAGTTTATCATCAAGATGCTTTAAAACTAACTGAATCAGTCAAGATTTTTTAAGATGTCACTGTCTTTGAAGTCAGTCTTAAAAATAACAACCAACTGGAGACTAAAATTTTCGAATTGTATATGACCTACTAATTTGTAATGATTATTTCTTCAATTAATTTCAAAATGTTTTCTAGTTCTGTTGAAATATTCTAGTATGAGTTACTCAACTACATGATAATGCCGAAATTATACCGCAGCTCTTTAGCAAAAAATCTTTCACTCACAGATTTTATTTACTAAAATTGCTTTGGATTTATAACATTATGAATGCGAGACGGTGTGAAATTATATAGATGCAGAAAAATCATCTTATGCTAGGCACATTTTATTGATTTGCATGGTTTTATACACAGCATATAATAACTGAATATTTTCAAACAAGACAGATTTACTTGTATACTTTCACAATACATCATTTATCTATTTAAGTCTATATTTATTTATTCATCGATATACACAATGTAATTTTGTTGAAAGGGGTTAAATGACATAAACGTGGAAGGCAGAATTTTTATAAGGAAAGCGATCAAGATTTTTCTGAGTAAAGAGAACTTAACGTCTTCCAAGACCAAAAAGTCAGTAGGTTTACTACACTGATCGCACATAGGAATGAGCAACCTCTGCAAGCCACTGCTAAAAGTAAGTGTTTGTGATTAGGAAACTGCACTATTTTATTTATGTGTTAGTTGCTTATTTTGGTCTGCGACAGCTCACGGAATAGAAAAATGGCTTATATCAGGGCTATATTAAAGACACCAAGACCCCATTTATCTTTCCTAGGAAATCGGTAGTGTTCTTGCTAACGATCTTGCTAACTAGCGCCGATACTGGTAAATATTGTAAAAGAGTGGAAGAGTCTGTGCGTCCCAAACTCGATGCATTGTACCAAAGTGGCGACGGAAAATAACGAAGGCGTCCTCGCTGAAGTAAATTCCTTTACCAGGGATTTAACTTTTTACAAGATTGTACTGTTTCTGAACTCGCTGACTACATAATTATTTATTGTTCTTGTTCACCTGGTGTTCTGCTCATTATAGCTGGTAAGAAAGTTAAGGTGAAAAATATCAATTAGGCTATGTTTTGATAGCTGTAATTAAAAATAAGACATCACACAACAATCGCCACTGCTCCCATCCTTCATGGGTACAGAGGTTCGAAACTGCGATGCCAGTGAGGTAGTCTTTTTGATGGCATAGCATAGGATAGGATAGATTTTACGTGGACTTTTAATGATCAGTGATAATATGCAGCTTTCCCATGTAGTACTGTACCTGAACACATTTTATTGAATAACTTTCGGGAACACTAACAACCACACAGCAGGGTTTATTAAATCTTAGTACGAAATCTATGCTTTCTGTGTGAATGTACTTTCTGATAACGGCTGCGGATGTTTTTACAGTTGTTATTAAGAAAAATTAATAAGGCATTACAAAACAATCGTCACTCCTCTCATCCTTCTCTGCCGCAGAAGTTCAAAACCACAATGCCAGTGAGGTCATTCCTTTTGATGGCATAGCATAAGATAGCATAGATTTTACATAAAATTTCAATGGTCAGTGATAATATACAGCTTTTACTTATAGTACTGTACTTATATCAATTTTTATTGAATCGCTTTCAGTGAGCACATAGCAGCCACATAGCATTGTGTTTATTTGCCCTTAGCACGAAATCTATGCTTGCTATGTGAATGTTCTGTCTGATAACGAATGCGGATACGCAGCCTGCTTACTGAAAGAAAATTTGAGTTTCTCACTGCAGGTTGTCGAAAATGGCGTGAACAATAATAGATTTGATGCTTCAGGTTTCGCTGTCGCAGAATGTTTGTGTTGACAAAGAGTTTGAGTAATATGTGCTGGTGCCACACATTAAATGTGTTCCGATCGTTCAAATTTTGTAGAGGTTTGAAATCGATGGACGGAAATATATCATCATTATATGATTAGTTGATAAATCCCGTGGCCTTATCGCTAGTGTATGCTCTTGAGGGAAGAGCCCGATGTACTCTTCACTGTCTGTATGATAAGTATTCTTACGTACTAACTCAGTGAATACATCGAAAAACTGGTTTGCTCCCATTTTGGATTTCTTTCACATCCTAATGTTTATCCTTTTTTGGATTGACCTTTTATGGTGTCATTTTCGAGGAACGATAACATGATGATGTTGTTGATTACTTGTGAATCCAAGGTACATACAACGTCAATTTTTTACGTCTATGTTGATACCAACGTCTACTCAACGTTAAATGAAAGGCGTTGAATAGGCGTCGGTGAAAGATGTGACTTGGTTGGTGTGGAGAGAAACGTTTAAACAAGGTTGCTTACTCAATGGCTATTTATCGCTGAGCTCAAGACGGAAGGTTTGGGATCACGACCAATCACAACGAAATTACAAGCAGATTTAATATTTCGATTTGCTAGCGTTAATGTCGCACGTTGGATTGATGTTGAATTGGCGTATGAATGTCTTTGTTTGAATTAAACGGATTGTTCATGCATTAAATTTTAGAACTGGGTCAACCAAATTGTATCTGCTGTCCAGAATAGAAAAGGTTTTCTGTATTTGCCTGAAGTATGTAACACAGGAAAGAAAAGGATATCGGATTTATGCCGATATGTTCCCTGGTTTAGTTACTGCCACTCCAACAAAATTTGCGATTGTCTTATAAGAGCTTCATCATCTTTTTATTTTATTGTTTATAAAATTCGCTGAGTCTGGTTCTTAGACGTTTTTAGTTTACATTCGTTATTGGTCTTTGGCTTTTATGGTGGTCATTTTACTTGAATCACATGTATTGATTGCTTAAGTTTTACTATCAATAGGCATCTGACGCAGAAAGTTTATTTCTCATTCTGTTTAACCATTGCTAAGTAATGAACATTTTTACGCAAGCCATTCTAATATGTCAAGATGGCACGTTCTTTCCACAGTCTTAGAAACAATTGGTATCTGAATTCTTTCTAATTACCATCGTTTCTTTTTCATTATTTATTTCATGATTGACACTGAGTGTACAAAGTACAGAGTAATATTTTGCCTGGTATATAAGCTCGCGTGGTAGATACATGCAGTCGTACTCGCCGTTCGTCCAGTCTCGAAAACATCGTTCTACGCACTACTGAACTTGTCATGATACCACCCCTTAAGGCGGTGTGCTAATTTTGAAGTACTAGACTATTTTTAACCCAAAACACTGAGTAAGAAAAATCACCCCGATCCCATATTAATACCAAACGTAAAGTAATAAATGATAATTGCCTCATTCTTAACGAAATTGGGACTCTGTACAGACGTAGGCTGTCCACAAAAGCACCCTCCTTATTCTATTTTTTGGACACACATAGTAAGACATATCATACTAAGTGCCCCACCTGGGTACACGACAGAAAGTATGCTATTTTTGAAAGAATATATTCGTACCTAAAATCATGAAAGGAAACAAAACCACAGTCGCATTTGGACGGAACTGATCCCTCGCCCGCGTCAGACTTTTGCAATATCTGCACCCGCCTTTAAGGCTAATGTTACCAGTGCTACGAGCTGCGAGAGAAATTTTCGGATCAGTCCTCCATGATAATAGACTACATGGCCCTGTAAGCTATGATAAAACCGTGATCGGTGATTTGATAGAAATAAATATGCTACAAGAAGTAGAAATAAAAATACTACAAGTACGTTTAACGTATTTTAATGTATTAGCACAAAATTAGTTTATTTTTTAAAAATTTAGTTACCAAGATGTTAAAAAACATTTTTCTGACTTCAAAATAAACCTCTTTTTTATGACTAACGATTTAACGTGCTGCATTTTTCCACACTGTGTATGTGTATGTGTGTGAGAGAGAGACAGAGGGGGAGACACACACACACACACAGAGGTAGAAGGATAGAGAGAGAGAGAAAGAAAGAGAGAGATAGAGATAGAGAGAGAGAGATACAGAGAGCAAGGGAGGCACGGAGGGAG